>QXTE01000015.1:12427466-12490044 GCA_003942145.1 Platysternon megacephalum | reverse complement strand
ACTGTGAGTAAAATGTAAGGCCCAGACACTTCAGGCTTAGTGTGCTGGACGGAGAGAAAGTGGAATGCCAGGATGCAGTCACACTGTATAGGAAGTTACTGAAAACTCTGCCATTTGTTTCTCGCACTAGATCACCCTTTTCGAGGACAGAAACTTCCAGGGCCGCTCCGTTGAGTGCAGCAGCGACCGGCCGGATTTTCAAAGTCAGCTCAGCCGCTGTAACTCCGTCCGCGTGGAAAGTGGCTGCTTCATGCTCTATGAACGTCCCAACTTCCAGGGACAGCAGTTCTTTCTGAAACGGGGGGATTATCCTGACATGCAGTCTGAGGGTTTCAGCACCTCCATTAAGTCCTGCCGGATGATCCCACCTGTGAGTTCGATTTTTCTTTTAAAAAATGGCAATGTTGCCCAAGCCACCATCATAAGGCAGTTGCTTGATCATTTTCAGCTAAGGATTGGCCAGAGTTGTACCCATCTACCCTCTTGCACCTGGATGGGCTCCCTCCTCCCCACCCCAGACATGCTCCCTGCACCAAGGGTGGGGGTCATGGCTCACGTAGGTCTGAGTCAAATGGGTGGATGTGCTGCCTTTGCAGCATTCAAGGATTCCCCTCCTCTGGGGACCAGAGGCAGCTTTAAGCGCCCTTTCATCACTGGAGCAGTGCACAGGGCTGACTCAGGGCCCAGGAACACAGGCAGCCAGCCTGCTGCAGTCACTCTATTACCCTGTCTCATTTTCTGTCACAGCACAGGGGCACCTACAGGATAAAGATCTATGAGAAGGAGGATCACAGAGGCAACATGGTAGAGTTAACCGAGGACTCTCCGCAAGTCATGGACCAGCTACGCTCCCCCGAGATGCTCTCTTGTTCTGTGCTGGAGGGGCACTGGATCCTTTACGAACTGCCGAATTACAGAGGCCGCCAATACCTGCTGAGGCAAGGGCAGTACCGGAGATTCAGCGAGTGGGGCTCTATGAGTGGCAGAGTCGGCTCTTTGAGACGTGCCACTGATCTCTACTGAATCAAGACGCCTTTTGCCTGGAAGGGTCTCAATGAATAAAATGCTTTAACAACCATTGTGCTCTCAGTGTGCTGTTGTAAGTGTACTAAGGGGAATGTCGAGGCTTGTCCTGTGTTCTTGGGCTACGGTATCATCTTCTGAACCAAAAGCTGCTCCTCATCTTTCCCTGCCCTCCCCCAGCATTGCATAGCTACTTCCAGCACAAAGTGCCCAACGCCCAGCGCCGGCTCCAGGGTTTTTGCTGCCCCAGGCAGCAAAAAAAAAAAAAAAAGCCGCGATTGCGATCTGCGGCGGCAATTCGGCGGGAGGTCCTTCGCTCCGAGCGGGAGTGAGGGACCCTCCGCCGATTTGCCGCCGAATAGCTGGACGTGCCGCCCCTCTCCCGAGTGGCCGCCCCAAGCACCTGCTTGTTCAGCTGGTGCCTGGAAGCGGCCCTGCCAACGCCAAACACAGGGCTCCGGCCTAGGCAGCCACACAAGGGAGTATGGGAGCACAAGGCTCTGTCCCAATCACCTCCATGGCTGTGCAGACCTTACCCAAAATGCAATGCAGGACATGTAGTACATCCTTGCGTGGCTCCTACAGGGGTATAAGACTCCCTCCCAATCACTTCCATGGCTGTGCGGGCATTACCCAAATACAGTGCAGGGCACGTAGTAAGAGCTGAACCATAGAGTGAAACATGCAGGACTTGGACTATAGATAGCAGATGGGAGGACTGTAACCATACAGCTGTAGTCTAGATCAGGGGTCGGCAACCTTTCAGAAGTGGTGTGCCGAGTCTTCATTTATTCACCCTAATTTAAGGTTTCGCGTGCCAGTAATACATTTTAATGTTTTTAGAAGGTCTCTTCCTATAAGTCTATAATATATAACTAAACTATTGTTGTATGTAAAGTAAATAAGGTTTTTAAAATGTTTAAGAAGTTTCATTTAAAATTAAATTAAAATGCATATCCCCCCGGACTTGTGGCCAGGACCCAGGCGGTGTGAGTGCCACTGAAAATCAGCTCACGTGCCACCTTCGGCACACGTGCCATAGGTTGCCTACCCCTGGTCTAGATCATAGTCCTCCAGCCCACCCCTGGCCAGAGACTTGGAGCCGGGGCTAGAGAGGCCCTGGGCTGAGCTCCAGTCTTCACTCCCTGGGCAGAGGGCCCTAGGAGCATCACCAGGAAGCAGCAGCCAGACCCCCTTCAGCCACCAGGCATGGATCAGGCAGAGCTGGGCACTCAGCTGATGGCAGGTATCAGCCACAACCCTCTGCCAGCCGAGAAGCAGCACCAATCATAGCTGTCTTCCTAGCCAGTTGCCAAGGCTCAGGCCAGAGTTACCTGAGCACCGATCCAGGGTAGGTCAGGATTGATTAGCCATAAGCACTACAGGCCTGGGTCAAGGGCCCCAGCTCCTAGAATCATCAGATTACACTGGCATTTCCAGTGTGTAACGAAACCTGAGGTGTCTGTCACAGAGGGGTGTAAAGCAAAGCTTAAAAATATGACCCAGGTGGAACCAATTCAGAGACGTCTGCCCAAGTCTGCAGCCAGCCTGAAACAATAGCTCTGAGAGGTTTGAACAGCCCCATGCACTTCAGTGTGGGGTTAACTGTAGGAGCCACCAACAGCAGCCCAGCAAACGACTCTGGCAGGCAAGAAGAGAAGAGCACCCCTGGTCCAGTTCACCCATCAAAAGAGATACACCCAGGCTCAAGGGCGAGTCCTGGGAGCTACCCTACCTCTATCCCTTCAGCTCAGGATATGAGGGTCAAATGACCCCTGTTGTCCCCGAGGCTAGAGGGCCCTTGCTCCCACTTCTAGGAGCAAATGCCCCCTTCCATCGGGTACTCACGCTGTGACCCATCTCGCTCTCTATCTTCATGACTCGGGGTGCTCTGTGTGACTTCATGACTCAGCCCTCTGGCTAGGGCACTACAGTCACCCGTTCCAGATTATGAGGCTCCCTCCAGACCAGCTGTCTGGTTGGCATTTCCCACAATCCTGTGCTACTTCCTAGTGGCTGGTAGGAGAAGCTGAGCCTGCAGAAGAGTACAAGTAGCCCCTCTATCACTTGGCATCTAATCTTTAAAAAAAAACTGCATGTCAGCAACAACAACAACAAAAATATTTGGTATAGAGATGGCAGTAGCCATTATATACAAAAAGGAAAAAGAAAAAAAGTAAAACAGGTTTAGCAGTGATAAAAGTAAAAAACAAAATGGTCAAACACTTTACAGTACAACTAGAAATGTCAGTCAGCTCAGTATGGAAAATTAACAGAAGTTATCATTGTGCTGATAAAAGAAAAAAAAAATCTCACTCTAAGCTGATCTTTGTTCTGGACTTGAATTAATGCTAGCCTAGTGGGCTCTGAACAAATAGGCTACCAATAAAAGGGAAATCAAACTCAGAACTATGTGGCAAATGCTAAATGCCAAACAGTTTGACAAAGTGGACAGAGACTCAGACTTTAAGGTCAGAAGGAACCATCATGATCATCTAGTCTGATCTCCTTCACATTGCAGGCCACAGAACCTTACCCACCCACTCCTGTACTACACAGTGGACACATAACCTCTGGCTGAGTTACTGAAGTCCTCAAATCATGATTTAAAGACTTCACGTTACAAAGAATCCACGATTTACACTAGTTTAAACTTGTAAGTGACTCTGTTATCCCAAATGGAGTTTCCCCAAACACTTCAGTGCAAACACACTGGTTTAGGTAAAACAAATGAACAAGTTTATTAACTACAGAAAAATAGATTGTAAGTGATTACAAATAATGAGGCATAAAAGTCAGAATTGGTTACAAAGAAATAAAAAGAAAAACTTAATAAGCTAAATGAATTCAAAGCAAAGGTCTCTCTCACTACATACTTTAGCAGTCTTACTGGCTGGATTCCTTTTCAGACTGGACCCCTGCCCCAATCCAGTGTCACTTTCCTTGTCCTTCAGGTGTTGTTGATGCTGTGAGCAGAGAGAAAGTGAGGAGTATTTTGGGGTGCCTGTTCCCCCCTTTATAGTTCGCTCTCCATCTCCAGCTGAGGTCCAGAAGACAAAGTCTCAAGCTCGTCCTTTGTCAAAATATAGATTTTCACTCACACCCTCTTTCCTGCCAAAGAATGGCCACTTAACCAGGGGATCGTCCATTTGATCTTGTTTGGCTTTTGTCTCTGAAGAAGTGGTTTGTGGCTGCTCTTACTAACATAACACAATAGAATCTTAAAACTTTACATACAATGCTGCCACACATATTTTACAAGGACAATGATGATCAGCAAATTATGAGATTTTGAATGATATCTCACAAGGCATGCTTTGTATGAAATGTATCATGGTCCAATAAAAGGAGTACAAATGTGGGTACAGACTGTCACACTACATCCACCACCACCTCACATTTGAGTTTCATCAACTCAGCAAAGTGTTGCTGTATGCCAAATAAAGATAACTGAATGACAAAGCGTGGAGTTGAACTGAGTTGTAGGGAAGAAGAGAGGAAAGAGGTCTCAGAGAAAATCACACCACCTACCTCACAAGGGTCTTTTGAGAATAAATACTTTAAAGATGGTGGAGCACTTTGCGATCTATTGAGGAAAAGCTTTATATATGACATTGGCATTAACTGGTAACCAACTTCAAATCAATTCAGAACTTGACATTCCGGGCTTATCTAGATGAGGAAAATTTGCACCTGTCCAACTACATCAATCTAATTATACCAGCAAAAACCTCTAAAGTCAAACACACTGCAGTAGTGCAAAAACAACCCCATATAGACAGGGCCTAAGTACTTAGGTTCAATCTAATATTATGCTGCACCCATAAGACACCATTATAAAAGAAAAGTTACTCCACAATAGCTGGAAAACGATTTCTGTAGCGAGACTAATATTTTATATTCTAATTTCCCAAGGAATAACATGTTACCACATGCTCCCCGCACCACATAGCGCAGCTCCCACCTGTTCGCTCTGCACCTCCCCGAGGCTTGCAGTTTTGTGGGCAACACCACTCCCTGTCCTCTGAAAATACACCAATGTTAAAAAGTGGGGGGCATGGTCCTCTGGCTCCCCCACTTCTGGAGCCACTGATGGGAAGTGCCTTGCCACTGACACATCAGCAGAACACCAATCTGAACTATGCTACTGACTAGGTCCACGGCAGACACCGTCACACTGTGGCGAGCAGAATGGGAATGAGCTGCTCCCTCTCTAAGGCCTTGTCTACACTATATGGCTTTGTCGGCAAAAGGCAGCTTTTGCCAACAAAACAGCGCAGGTGTGTCCACCCCACAAAGCTACTTTTGGCGGCAAATCTCTGTCATTTTGCCGACAAAAATATAACCACCTCGACGAGAGGCATGGAGCTTTTTGGAGCAAAGTAAAAGCGACAAAGCGTCAGTGTAGACGCTGCCGTTCGTTATGTCGCCATAACTGGCCTCCCCCAGTATCCCACAATGCCCACCGTGACCGCTCTGCTCACTGTTTTGAACTCGGCTGCCCTGCAGGCATGTGCAAGCTTTGACATTCCTCAGCGTGGAGAGCTCACAGAGCTACTGAAGATGCCGCTCCCGGCAGCTGAGGAGGCTGTGGGAGAACTTGGAGGGAATCACAGAACCATTAATGTGGAATTGGCAGGCAGGCAGAGCAAGCTGCTTCTGCGGGGGCGGGAGGGGAGGAATATTGCTGTGCTGTGCAGAGCCAGGGGCTGATGTGTGGGGAAGGTGTCCCCCACCCGCAGGATTGGTTGCTCAGGCTGCTGTCTGAACTTAGACCGACAGCATGCCGACACACTCTCCCCAAACACACACTCCCCCACATACACAATCTCACACACACTTCCCCAACACACACACTGTTTCTGTCTCTCTCTCTCTCTCACACACACAGTCCCTGTCACACACTCTCCCCATCCTGCCCCACATACACTTCTGGCAATCTAGTAGGCTACCCATGGAATGATGGGATTGAGAAACCTGCATCATGTGACACTGTACCTACCCCACGAGGCATTGTAAACCCTTCCCAAAACCCTACGGCCAGTTGCACGGTGGGATAACTACCCACAGTGCACTCCTCTGTATCGGTGAAAGAGCTGCTAGTGTGGATGGGCTCTGCCAACACAAGGACCATAATGAGGACATGCAACAGTGATTTAATGAAAGCACTTTCATTAAAGGGCCTAACTTTTGTCGACAAAACTCTGTAGTGTAGACAAGGCCCAAGAAACTCTTTCAGCTCGTTCAGCCTGCTGGAAGACTGCCTGGCCTCGGGCTCCCACACTATGTACGATGCAAACTCAACCATTTGAGATGGGGGGTGATGAGGTGTGCTGGAAATGACTAGACCTGGGGACTCAGAACAGCCCGGTGTGGCTGCGGGTGAGGATAGACGCTGCACACCAACTGAACAGTTGCTCATCTCATGCTGGTCTCGCAGGAGGATGTTCCAGATTCCATACTGCTGACCACAAAGATATTGAATGGCAAAAAAACATGTGATGTCTACCTAAGCCCTTTTGACTTTTTTTTTTTTGACATACACATTTCTGTTTTTATATCCCTACTTTCTATTTTAGCGTTTGAACCCTCTTCCGTCTTTATTGTACCACTCCTGCATCACTAATAACAACTGAACTGCAGAGACTCTATAGAAAAGGATTGTGATGGCATCGACATCCAGTCCCCTCTGTCACTCGGCCAGAAGTTTCTCTCTTCTCCTGAACTATGTTGTCTTCAATGTAAAAATGGCTGAGCTGACAGATCCAGGGCCCAGAACTGCTCACTGGTAACAAGAATAAAACCTGTTCCCCGCTACACAAAACCTATGGACACTAGTACAAAGAGTGAATGAGACCCCAGAGTCATGAGCTGGCTCTATGAACAGAGAAAAGACTTTTGTTAACGTGTGCACACTTAGCACTGGTTGTGAGGTATAAAAAGGCAGTTGCCCAGCTGGAGTGCTATGGCTCGCAGCCTGAATCCAGCTACGATGGAAAAGGTAAGAGAAACCTGTCTCGACTGGATTGTTTGGTATGTCAGTCTGAAGCCAGGGACCTGATTCTCCTCCCATTTACATCAGAGTTAGTCTCTTGATGTCAAAGGAGTTACTCCTGGCCTATACCAGTAGAAGAGGAGAATCAAGAATGCAGAGCTAGGGGACCGAGGGCCTCTATTAGTCCCTGTATATTAATCTCTCAGAGCCCGTTTCTGCTTTCGCTTACACTTGTGTAAATGGGGATCAATCCCACTGAAGTCACAGGAGTATATCAATTTATCATCACTGTGAGTAAAATGTAAGGCCCAGACACTTCAGGCTTAGTGTGCTGGACGGAGAGAAATTGAAATACCAGGATGCAGTCACACTGTATAGGATGTTACTGCAAACTCTGCCATTTGTTTCTCGCACTAGATCACCCTTTTCGAGGACAGAAACTTCCAGGGCCGCTCCGTTGAGTGCAGCAGCGACCGGCCAGATTTTCAAAGTCAGCTCAGCCGCTGTAACTCCGTCCGCGTGGAAAGTGGCTGCTTCATGCTCTATGAACGTCCCAACTTCCAGGGACAGCAGTTCTTTCTGAAACGGGGGGATTATCCTGACATGCAGTCTGAGGGTTTCAGCACCTCCATTAAGTCCTGCCGGATGATTCCACCTGTGAGTTCGATTTTGCTTTTAAAAAATGGCAACGTTGCCCAAGCCACCGTCAGAAGGCTCTTGCTTGATCATTTTCAACTGAGCTCCCAAGGACTGAAAATGAGAACAGTTTTCTTCCTCCTAGTGGTCGTCCCTCCAGGATGACTGGGGGACATTGCAGGGATAGGATAGGAAAGCTTCCTCTACAGTTGCCTGTTCCGGGCCTTGGTGCAGCTGTCCTGTGGTTAGGAATATGGGCAGTGAACAACAACATACTTTGAGTTAAGAAGGAAAAATGTATCTGTAACTTCTGGGGATTTGGAGATACACTGGGCCCACTCCCCTCACACTGGTGTAAAATAAGGAGTAACTCCTTGAAGCCCAGAGAGTTACACCAGTGTGAGGGGAGAATTGGGCTCAACATTTTCTGTGACTCTTTAGAACAAAGTCACTTTTCTGTTTCCTTGATTCTGGGGCTGCTGACGCCTGAAACGCCCCCCACCAGAACTTAGTGTAGCCTCTGCCAGCAGTTCTCAACTAGGGATCTGAGGCCCCCTGGTGGGCCACAAGTGGGTTTCAGAGAGTCTGCAAAGCAAGGCCAGCATTTGACGCACCGCGGCCCAGGACAGAAAGCCAAAGCCCCAGTGCCCTGAGTCCCTCCACCCGTGCCTGAACCTGAAGCTGAAGCCTGAGCAGCTGAGCTTTGCAGGGCCCCCTGTGGCACGGGGCCCTGGATAATTGCCCTGCTTGCTACCCTCTAATGGCAACCCCGGCTTTTATATGCAGAAAAACTGTTGTTGTGGCCCAGAGGTCCGTGGAGTTTTTATAGCATGTTAGGGGGCCCTGTCGTTGGGCAAGTGCGACCCGTCCCTTCTTGGGATGGAGTGAGGATAATTATGGCCCCGCAGCTGAATCTATACGATCACCCCTTATCTTGGGATAGCTTCGCCTAAGGGTAAAAATCAATATGGCTGCCGTCCATCAGGACTGCGTGTCCTTGTGGCCCGAGTCAGCAGGACTGTGTGGCCAAATGGCCAGAGTCAATATAATGGCCCTCTTCAGTAGGCTGGTCAAGGGAGTGGGCCGCCACCTGAGGGGGATGGCACCGAGAAGGGGGACCCGTGCCCTCCCTGCTCCAGTTCCCAACTCAGGGCCCTGAGAGTGGCAAGTATGCTCGCCACTGAGTCAGTGGGTAATCCAACCAAAACACACTGACACCACTTGGTACAATGCCTAGTCTCCCTGAGCTATTTCCTACCCTGTCCCTGGTGGAGTCATCCTGGCATCTCCGAAGTCCGTAGGCTCCTCAGCCTGTGCGGTTCTCGGCAGCTTCATCGCTCCTTGGGCATATGCAGGAACTTGGGCATTTGCCTGGGTCTCAGCATCTCCAGCTTCTTCCTTCTGGGGCCTCAGCAGTTCCAGGGCTGGAGCCTCCAGCGGGCGTCCTCCCTCCTCGGCAGTCAGCCCCGAATGAGCTGGGCTGCTCCCTTTTATACCTGGTCTGCAGATGGAACATACCCAGCAGGACCAAGGGTGTGTGGCCTTCTCAGCCCAAAGAGTAGATTTAACCTTTGCAGTACTGGTGTGGAGCACGCATGCCCCATCTCCAGGGCCTGAGAAAGAAAAAGATTGAGAACTCCTGGCCTATGGGAGCACTGTGCTGGCTGAGGACTGGCCAGCATTGTACACTGCAGCCTTGTCCCCTATGGTGCTTGGCTGGGCTCCCTCCCCACCCCAGACATGCTCCCTGCACCAAGGGTGGGAGTCACGGCTTGCGGAGGTCTGAGTCAAATGGGTGGATGTGCTGCCTTTGCAGCATTCAAGGATTCCCCTCCTGTGGGGAGCAGAGGCAGCTTTAAGCGCCCTTTGCATCACTGGAGCAGTGCACAGGGCTGACTCAGGGCCCAGGAACACAGGCAGCCAGCCTGCTGCAGTCACTCTATTACTCTCTCTCATTTTCTGTCACAGCACAGGGGCACCTACAGGATAAAGATCTATGAGAAGGAGGATCACAGAGGCAACATGGTAGAGTTAACCGAGGACTCTCCACAAGTCATGGACCAGCTACGCTCCCCCGAGATGCTCTCTTGTTCTGTGCTGGAGGGGCACTGGATCCTTTACGAATTGCCGAATTACAGAGGCCGCCAATACCTGCTGAGGCAAGGGCAGTACCGGAGATTCAGCGAGTGGGGCTCTATGAGTGGCAGAGTCGGCTCCTTGAGACGTGCCACTGATCTCTACTGAATCAAGATGCCTTTTGTCTGGAAGGGTCTCAATGAATAAAATGTTTTAACAACCATTGTGCTCTCAGCGTGCTGTTGTAAGTGTACTAAGGGGAATGTAGAGGCTCGTTCTGTGTTCTTGGGCTACGGTATCATCTTCTGAACCAAAAGTTGTCCTTCATCTTTCCCTGCCCTCCCCCAGCATTGCATAGCTACTTCCAGCACGAAGTGCCCAATACCAAACACAGGGCTCAGGCCTAGGCAGCCACACAAGGATGCACAGGGGTATAAGACTCCCTCCCAATCATTTCCATGGCTGTGCGGGCATTACCCAAATACAGTGCAGGGCACATAGTAAGAGCTGAACCATAGAGTGAAACATACAGGGCTTGGAGGATAGAGAGGCGGCGGGAGGACTGTAAGCATAGAGCTGTAATCTAAATCATAATCTTTCAGCCCACCCATGCCCATAAATTTGGAGCTAGGGCTGAAGGGTCCCTGGGAGCATCACTTGGTAGCAGCAGCCAGAGCCCTCTCAGCCACCAGGCATGGAGCAGGCAGAGCTGGGCACCCAGTTGATGGCAAGAATGAGCCACATCCTCCTCCCAGCCGAGAGGCAACACCAAGCATAGGTCTCTGCCCAGCCTAGCCATAGGCACCACAGGCCTGGGTCGAGGGCCCCAGCTCCTGGAATCTTCGTATTACACTGGAACTTCCAGTGTGTAACGAAACCTGAGGTGTCTGTCCCAGGGGGGCGTGAAGCAAAGCTTGAATATGACCCAGGTGGAACCAATTCAGAGACGTCTGCCCAAGTCTGTAGCCAGCCTGAAACAATAGCTCTGAGAAGGCTGAACAGCCCCATGCACCTCAGTGTGGGGTTAACTGTAGGAGCCACCAACACCAGCCCAGCAGAGGACTGTGGGAGGCAGGAAGAGAAAAGCACCACCGGCCCAGTCCAACCATCCAAACAGCTACACCCAGGCTCAAGGGCAAGTCCTGGGAGCTACCCTTCATGATTTCATGACTCACCCCTCTGGCTAGGGCACTACAGTCACCCCCTCCAGGTTATGAGGCTCCCTCCAGACCAGCTGTCTGGTGGGCATTTCCCACAATCCTGTGCTACTTCCCAATTAGCCCCTCTAGCACCTGGCATCTAATCTTTAAAAAAAAACCACTGCATGTCAGCAAAACTGTCTTCCCTGAAGACCTCCACTACTAACCTCACTCCAGCCTGACAGTTCGCCTTTCAGTATGTCCCATTGTAGTCTTCCCTTTAACCAGCTCCTTATCTACCTTTCAAGTCTCATATTAATCCCTATCTTCTCCAATTTAACTAATAATTTCCCATGTGGAACTACATCAAAAGCCTTACTGAAATCCAGGTAAATTACAGCAGATAGATTTGAGACAAATGAAATGCAGTAGATCTAAAGTCAATTATCTTCTCAAAGAAGGAAATCAGGTTGGTGTGGCATGATCTACCTTTTGTAAAACCACATGTTGTATTTTTCCCCCCCAATTACCTCTAAGTCCTTAACTACTTTCTCTTTCAAAATTTGTTCCAAGACCAGGCATACAATTGGAGAGCCTAAGGTTATTGACTCAGACAATGGGAGCAGGTTTGTGGGGTCAAAGAAATGTGCATCTGTCTGGATGGAGATCAAAAGGTTCCCATTCCGTCAGCCAGCGGCAGTAGAACAGGTTGAGCGAATAAATAGGACCATCAAATCCAAGCTAAAAAAAAAAAAAAGAGGTGAATTCAACAGGCAGCAATTGGGATGAAGCGTTACCACCGGTGCTAATGTGCATCACAGGCACGGAATGCAAATCCACAAGCTTTCCCGACCCAATGATGCCTTAATGGGAAGACCAGTGAGAATGTGGAGGGATATAATTAACCCAGTTCCAGCCCTTCTAGCTACAGTGGCCCTGTCAGAAGCCTGGTACAGGACTTGCAGATGTAGGTTTTGGAGATACAGAGGAGTGTGGCGGTAAGAAAGGAAGCGGAAGTATAAAAAACCAAGGCATGGTTCAATGCCAAAGGAGACATAACTGAGCATCCAGTGGGATCTAAAGTGATCATCTGGGATCATCCACTCTCATCTCATAAAACCACATGGACAACAGACATGGAGCTTTTTACAGCAAAGTTAAAGCGACAAAGTGTCAGTGTATACGCTGCCGTTTGTTATGTCGCCATAACTGGCCTCCCCCAGTATCCCACAATGCCCACCGTGACCGCTCTGCTCACTGTTTTGAACTCAGCTGCCCTGCAGGCATGTGCAAGCTTTGACATTCCTCAGCGTGGAGAGCTCACAGAGCTGCTGAGGATGTCGCTCCCGACAGCTGAGGAGGCTGTGGGAGAACTCGGAAGGAATAACAGAACCATTACTGTGGAATTGGCAGGCAGGCAGAGCAAGCTGCTTCTGCGGGGGCGGGAGGGGAGGAATATTGCTGTGCTGTGCAGAGCCAGGGGCTAATGTGGGGCGGGGGTGTCCCCCACCCACAGGATTGCTTGCCAGGGCCGGATTAACCTTTTTGGGCCCAGCGCCAAACATATTTGTGGGCCCCCATGGAGGCAATGGAGCATGGCGCGGGGAGGTCAGTCCCCGGAGCGAGGGGCCAGCCAGGGGCAATGGCATGGCAGGGGCGGCCCCACTCTGCTCAGCCCAGTGCAAGGGCACTATTTACAAACCGGCAGTTGCCAGACGCACAGTGGCCCACCTGGCCCTGTGCTGCCAGCCTGCCCCTTCCCCTCAGGGGGCGGGCCCATGTTGCACCACACAGCCCCCCTGCCCAAAACCCCCTGACTCCCTATGGCCAGCGCCCCCCCCGACCCACCCACAAATGCACAGCGCCCTGCACAACACCACCCCTGCCCAGTGTCTCCCTGCCCACAGCCCCACCACAACTGCCTGGCACCCCCACAGAACCCCCACTCCCTACTGCCCCAACACACACATCTTCCTTGCCCCCTCACAGCCCAGCACCGCCCCAGACCCCTAAGAGACCCACTCCCCCACGGCCTGCCTCCCGGCCACACTCAGCAGCCCTGCTGGGAGGCGACTGTCTGCCAGGCTGAGCTAGCAGCGCAGCCAGGGCTGGTCCCGGGGCAGGGAATCGCTCTGGCACCTTGGGAATGGCGCGGTCAGCCAGGCCAGGGCCTGCCCCGGCCGGGGTCCCTAAGGACCCACTTGCCTGAAGAGGGCCCCCCCCACTGATTGAGACCTGACACTGGCCAGGCTTCTGCAGTAGTCCCAGGAGGCTCAGCTCCGGGGAGACAGGCAGTGGGAAGCAGAGACTTCCCAGAGCCGGAGGTGCACTGGGGTCTGGCCAGAGGGCAGAGAGAAGCAGGGGGGTGGAGACGGGGACAGAGAGGAGCCCTCAGCCAGACGGCGGGCAGGCCGAGAGGAGCAAGTGGTGGGCGGGGGGAACCAGCAGGGCCTCAGGGCGCAGTGCAAGTGGAGCAGGCCAGGGACCCTTCTGAACATGGGCCCGGCTCCATGGAGCCACTGGAGCCATTGTAAACCCATCACTGTTTTTTGCTCAGGCTGCTGTCTGAACTTAGAGCGACAGCATGCCAACACACTCTCCCCAAACACACATTCCCCCCGCCCCCACACAATATCTCACACTCTTCCACAACACACACTCTGTTTCTGTCTGTCTGTCTCTCTCTCTCTCTCTCTCTCACACACACACACACGGTCCCTGTCACACACTCTCCCCCTCCTGCCTCACATACACTTCAGCTGAAAAGCAGCTGGCAATCTAGTAGGCTGCCCATGGAACGATGGGATTGAGAAACCTGCATCATGTGACTGTACCTACCCCATGAGGCATTGTAAACCTTTCCCAAAACCCTACAGCCAGTTGCACAGTGGCATAGCTACCCCCACAGCACAGCTCTTGCATCAACGCAAGAGCTGCTAGTGTGCATGGGCTCTGCCGACATAAGGACCATAATGAGGACATGCAACAGTGATTTAACGGAAGCGCTTTAATTAAAGGGCCTAACTTTTGTCGACAAAACTCTGTAGTGTAGACAAGGCCTGAGAAACTCCTTCTCCTCATTCAGCCTGATGGAAGACTGCCTGGCCTCGGGCTGCTAGGCTAAATATTGTGCAAGCTCAACCATTTGAAATGGGGGGTGATGAGGTGTGCTGGAAATGACTAGACCTGGGGACTCAGAACAGCCCGGTGTGGCTGCGGGTGTGGGTGGACGCTGCACACCTACTGAACAGTATCCCATGCTGGTCTCACAGGAGGATGTTCCAGACTCCATACTGCTGACCCCAAAGCTACTGAATGGCAAAAACACACGTGATGTCTACCTAAGCCCTTTTGACTTTTTTTACATACACATTTCTGTTTTTAACTCCCTACTTTCTATTTTGTCGTTTGAACCCTCTTCCATCTTTATTGTACCACTTTTGCATTCACTAATAACAATTGAAGTGCAGAGACTCTATAGAAAAGGATTGTGATGGCATCGACATCCAGTCCCCTCTGTCACTCGGCCAGAAGTTTCTCTCTTTTCTTGAACTATGTTGTCTTCAATGTGAAAATGGCTGAGCTGAACTGGTCACTGGTAACAATAGGAATAAAACCTGTTCCCCGCTACACAAAACCTATGGACACTAGTACAAAGAGTGAATGAGACCCCAGAGTCATGAGCTGGCTCTATGAACAGAGAAAAGACTTTTGTTAACGTGTGCACACTTAGCACTGGTTGTGAGGTATAAAAAGGCAGTTGCCCAGCTGGAGTGCTATGGCTCGCAGCCTGAATCCAGCTACGATGGAAAAGGTAAGAGAAACCTGTCTGGACTGGATTGTCTGGTATGTCAGTCTCAAGCCAGGGACCTGATTCTCCTCCCATTTACATCAGAGTTAGTCTCTTGATGTCAAAGGAGTTACTCCTGGCCTATACCAGTAGAAGAGGAGAATCAAGAATGCAGAGCTAGGGGACCTACGGCCTCTATTAGTCCCTGTATATTAATCTCTCAGAGCCCGTTTCTGCTTTCGCTTACACTTGTGTAAATGAGGATCAATCCCACTGAAGTCACAGCAGTATATCAATTTATCATCACTGTGAGTAAAATGTAAGGCCCAGACACTTCAGGCTTAGTGTGCTGGACGGAGAGAAATTGGAATACCAGGACGCAGTCACACTGTATAGGATGTTACTGAAAACTCTGCCATTTGTTTCTCGCACTAGATCACCCTTTTCGAGGACAGAAACTTCCAGGGCCGCTCCGTTGAGTGCAGCAGCGACCGGCCGGATTTTCAAAGTCAGCTCAGCCGCTGTAACTCCGTCCGCGTGGAAAGTGGCTGCTTCATGCTCTATGAACGTCCCAACTTCCAGGGACAGCAGTTCTTTCTGAAACGGGGGGATTATCCTGACATGCAGTCTGAGGGTTTCAGCACCTCCATTAAGTCCTGCCGGATGATTCCACCTGTGAGTTCGATTTTGCTTTTAAAAAAATAGCAACGTTTCCCAAGCCACCGTCAGAAGGCTCTTGCTTGATCATTTTCAACTGAGCTCCCAAGGACTGAAAATGAGAACAGTTTTCTTCCTCCTAGTGGTTGTCCCTCCAGGATGGCTGGGGGGGACATTGCAGGGATAGGATAGGAAATCTTCCTCTACAGTTGCCTGTTCCGGGCCTTGGTGCAGCTGTCCTGTGGTTAGGAATATGGGCAGTGAACAACAACATACTTTGAGTTAAGAAGGAAAAATGTATCCGTAACTTCTGGGGATTTGGAGATACACTGGGCCCACTCCCCTCGCACCGGTGTAAAACAAGGAGTAACTCCTTGAAGCCCAGAGAGTTACACCACTGTGAGGGGAGAATTGGGCTCAACATTTTCTGTGACTCTTTAGAACAAAGTCACTTTTCTGTTTCCTTGATTCTGGGGCTGCTGACGCCTGCAATGCCCCCCAGCAGAACTTAGTGTAGCCTCTGCCAGCAGTTCTCAACTAGGGATCTGAGGCCCCCTGGTGGGCCACGAGTGGGTTTCAGAGAGTCTGCAAAGCAAGGCCAGCATTTGACGCACCGCGGCCCAGGACAGAAAGCCAAAGCCCCAGTGCCCTGAGTCCCACCACCCGTGCCTGAACCTGAAGCTGAAGCCTGAGCAGCTGAGCTTTGCAGAGCCCCCTGTGGCATGGGGCCCTGGATAATTGCCCTGCTTCCTACCCTCTAATGGCAACCCCGGCTTTTATATGCAGAAAAACTGTTGTTGTGGCCCAGAGGTCCGTGGAGTTTTTATAGCATGTTAGGGGGCCCTGTCGTTGGGCAAGTGCGACCCGTCCCTTCTTGGGATGGAGTGAGGATAATTATGGCCCCGCAGCTGAATCTATACGATCACCCCTTATCTTGGGATAGCTTCGCCTAAGGGTAAAAATCAATATGGCTGCCGTCCGTAAGTAAGTACTGGTGTGGAGCAAGCATGCCCCGTCTCCAGGGCCTGAGAAAGAAAAAGATAGAGAACTCCTGGCCTATGGGAGCACTGTGCTGGCTGAGGACTGGCCAGCATTGTACACTGCAGCCTTGTCCCCTCTTGTGCTTGGCTGGGCTCCCTCCCCACCCCAGACATGCTCCCTGCACCAAGGGTGGGAGTCACGGCTTGCGTAGGTCTGAGTCAAATGGGTGGATGTGCTGCCTTTGCAGCATTCAAGGATTCCCTTCCTCTGGGGAGCAGAGGCAGCTTTAAGCGCCCTTTGCATCACTGGAGCAGTGCACAGGGCTGACTCAGGGCCCAGGAACACAGGCAGCCAGCCTGCTGCAGTCACTATTACCCTGTCTCATTTTCTGTCACAGCACAGGGGCACCTACAGGATAAAGATCTATGAGAAGGAGGATCACAGAGGCAACATGGTAGAGTTAACCGAGGACTCTCCACAAGTCATGGACCAGCTACGCTCCTCCGAGATGCTCTCTTGTTCTGTGCTGGACGGGCACTGGATCCTTTACGAATTGCCGAATTACAGAGGCCACCAATACCTGCTGAGGCAAGGGCAGTACCGGAGATTCAGCGAGTGGGGCTCTATGAGTGGCAGAGTCGGCTCCTTGAGACGTGCCACTGATCTCTACTGAATCAAGACGCCGTTTGTCTGGAAGGGTCTCAATGAATAAAATGCTTTAGCAACCATTGTGCTCTCAGCGTGCTGTTGTAAGTGTACTAAGGGGAACGTCGAGGCTTGTCCTGTGTTCTTGGGCTACAGTATCATCTTCTGAACCAAAATTAGTCCCTCATCTTTCCCTGTCCTCCCCCAGCATTGCATAGCTACTTCCAGCACAAAGTGCCCAACGCCAAACACAGTGCTGAGGCCTAGGCAGCCACACAAGGGAGTATGGGAGCACCAAGCTCCGTCCCAATCACCTCCATGGCTGTGTAGACCATACCCAAAATGCAATGCAGGACATGTAGTAGGAGCTGAACCATAGAGTGAAACATGCAGGACTTGGAGGATAGAGAGGCGGCGGGAGTACTGTAACCATACAGCTGTAGTCTAGATGATAATCCTCCAGCCCATCCATGGCCACAGATTTGGAGCTAGGGCTGAAGAGCCCCTGGGAGCATCACCAGGGAGCAGCAGCCGGCGCCCCCTCAGCCACCCGGCATGGAGCACGCAGAGCTGGGCACCCAGCTGATGGCAGGAATCAACCACATCCTCCTCCCACCCGAGAGGCAGCACCAAGCATAGCTCTCTGCCCAGCCGAGCCTCAGGCCAGAGTTACCTGAGCACCGATCCAGGGCAGGGCAGGATTAACTAGCCATCGGCACCACAGGCCTGGGTCAAGGGCCCCAGCTCCTGGAATCTTCGGATTTCACTGGAACTTTCGGTGCGTAACGAAAGCTGAGGTGTCTGTCCCGGGGGGTGTGAAGCAAAGCTTGAATATGACCCAGGTGGAACCAATTCAGAGACGTCTGCCCAAGTCTGTAGCCAGCCTGAAGCAATACCTCTGAGGGGGCTGAACAGACCCATGCGCTTCAGTGTGAGGTTAACTGTAGGAGCCACCAACAGCAGCCCAGCAGACGACTCTGGGAGGCAGGAAGAGAAGAGCACCCCTGGTCCAGTTCACCCATCAAAAGAGATACACCCAGGCTCAAGGGCGAGTCCTGGGAGCTACCCTACCTCTATCCCTTCAGCTCAGGGTATGAGCGTCAAATGACCCCTGTTGTCCCTGAGGCTAGAGGGACCTTGGTCCCACTTCCAGGAGCAAATGCCCCCTTCCATCGGGTACTCACGCTGTGACCCATCTCGCTCTCTCTCTTCATGACTCGGGGTGCTCTGTGTGACTTCATGACTCAGCCCTCTGGCTAGGGCACTATAGTCACCCCTTCCAGGTTATGAGGCTCCCTCCAGACCAACTGTCTGGTGGGCATTTCCCACAATCCTGTTCTACTTCCCAATTAGCCCCTCTAGCACCCGGCATCTAATCTTTAAAAAAACAAAACTGCATGTCAGCAAAACTGTCTTCCCTGAAGACCTCCACTAGTAACCTCACTCCAGCCTGACAGTTCGCCTTTTAGTATGTCCCATTGTAGTCTTCCCTTTAACCAGCTCCTTATCCACCTTTCATTTCTCATATTAATCCCCATCTTCTCCAATTTAACTAATAATTTCCCATGTGGAACTACATCAAAAGCCTTACTGAAATCCAGGTAAATTACAGCAGATAGATTTGAGACAAATGAAATGCAGTAGATCTAAAGTCAATTATCTTCTCAAAGAAGGAAATCAGGTTGGTGTGGCATGATCTACCTTTTGTAAAACCACATGTTGTATTTTTCCCCCCCAATTACCTCTACGTCCTTAACTACTTTCTCTTTCAAAATTTGTTCCAAGACCAGGCATACAATTGAGATCAAACTAACAGGCCCTTAGTTTCCCAGATCATTTCCCCCCCCCCCTTCCCCTTTTCTTAAAAATAGGAACTATATTAGCAATTCTCCAGTTAGCGAGTACGACCCCTGAGTTTAAAGATTCATTAAAAATCCTAGCTATTGGGTTTGCAATTTCATGTACCAGTTCCTTTAATATTATTGGATGGAAATTATTCGGGCCCCCCAATTTACTCCCATTAAGCTGTTCGAGTCTGACTTCCACCCTGCCACTATCTCTAAGCTCCTCATTAGCCAACAGACATGATTAAAATTCAGACACTAACGTGCACACGCACAACGTGCACACGCACACACAAAAGGGAACCTATTTTACAACAAACAACAAAAATGAGACAGCCAATTTAGCAGCCAGAAATGCAGCAGTTACAGAACCACCCTGGCCATGGGAGACTGCTTTGAAAGCTATCCTTGTAGCAGTTTTCAGTTGAGGCCAGCAACTATCACAATAAGATAAAGCGGAGTGGGCTACAGATCATTCAACAACAGGATGTGAAGTTAAGACCACTTTGGGAGCAAGCCTGCAGCCAAAACATGAATGTACAAGGTCAAAACTTAGTCATACAGCAAGAACTCCCACGTTTAATTTAAAGAAAGGTTCAGTATGGGCGGCACCACAAAATATGCAGAAAGATCTGCTCTTATGGGTGCCTGGGTCCACTGTGGCTGATCACTCCAAAGACGCAGAGGCCAAAGACAGATTAGCAAAAATATGGTGGTTGCCTCAATGGGAAAGAAACTTGAAGAAACACCTTGATACTTCCCTAATCTCTGCCAGACACAATCCAGCTAACAAAAAAAGCTCTTCTGAGACAGGCACTGAGAGGTCCATGGAAATGAATTCTAATAGACTATACTGGGGAGTTGTCCTTATCGGGTAACAAGTATGTGCTAGTTGATGTAAATGCTTTCTCACACCTGGAGGAGGAGGCCTTCCACACTAAATATGTGACTGCCCTAACAAGAGTGAAATAATTGATTAGCAATATGTTCTGCAGATGGGGAGCCTAAGGTTATTGACTCAGACAATGGGAGCAGGTTTGTGGGGTCAAAGAAGTGTGCATCTGTCTGGATGGAGATCAAAAAGTTCCCATTCCCTGTCAGCCAGCGGCAGCAGAACAGGTTGAGCGAATAAATAGGACCATCAAATCCAAGCTAAAAAAAGGAGGTGAATTCAACAGGCAGCAATTGGGATGAAGCGTTACCACCGGTACTAATGTGCATCACGGGCACGGACTGCAAATCCACNCTTTCCCCCCCCCCCCCCCCCCCCCAATGATGCCTTGACGGGAAGACCTGTGAGAGTGTGGAGGGATATAATAACCTAGTTCCAGCCCTTCTAGCTACAGTGGCCCTGTCAGAAGCCTGGTACAGGACTTGCAGATGTAGGTTTTGGAGATACAGCGGAGTGTGGCGGTAAGAAAGGAAACAGACGTATAAAAAACCAAGGCATGGTTCAATGCCAAAGGAGACGTAACTGAGCATCCAGCAGGATCTAAAGTGATCATCTGGGATCATGCTCCCTGCCAGCCTTTCCCAAAAGCAGAGTGGTACAGTCCACGCTTAATATAGGATTGGCCTGGCTCCTCTGAAGTCTTTTGGAAGTCAGGACTCAGGAGGTAAATAGATCAGCAGGCTAAAAATGGAATGTTTTGTGCTAAGAAAAGTAAATGGGTCTGTAAGGAAAGAGACAAAGTTTCTCAGCTAGCTAGGAGGGGGAACACCCAGGGAGCCATTTACTATGAACAAAATAATAATGGACACAATAAGTCGGGAATGAAAACATGAGATAAAGAGTAGGTCAAACATGGACAGAGCACGCTGTGCGGGGATTGGCTCCTACAAAGTAAGTAAGTGAGCCACTGCCAGCATATGTGATGCAACATATAGAACATGAAGTAAAATGTGTAAATGTTTATAAAGGGAGAGAGTTTCTGTGCATCTTTGGATAGATATGTCATGTGCCCTAATGTGACCTTACCCAGGGTACAATCTGGACTGTTGAACAGATGTGTCCCCTCAGTTCTCCAACCTGGGGTGCCTTTTACACTGCTTCACTGTGAAAGGAACCACTCCTGGTCTGCCCACACACAGGCTCCAGCATCTAAATTAGTCCCAGCTGTACTACATGAGTGTTACATCCAGCCACTCAATTACACTGCAGGGCAACACCAGCAAACTCTGAGACTTTCCCCCAGAAATTTGTGTATTGTACTCAGCACCCTCCTGGACACTACAAGCTCATATAAAGGCCATCATTTTATTAATAGACAAGTATATGCACAAATCCTCTTATCTCAAATGGAGTTTCCCAAACACTTCAGTGCAAACACTCTGGTTTAGATAAAACAATAGAACAAATTTATTAACTACAGAAGGATAGATTTTAAGTGATTACAAATAATGAGGCATAGTCAGAATTGGTTACAAAGAAATAAAAAGAAAAACTTAATAAGCTAAATGAATTCAAAGCAAAGGTCTCTCTCACTACATATTTTAGCAGTCTTACTGGCTGGATTCCTTTTCAGACTGGACCCCTGCCCCAATCCAGTGTCACTTTCCTTATCCTTCAGGTGTTGTTGATGCTGTGAGCAGAGAGAAAGTGAGAAGTATTTTGGGGTGTCTGTTCTCCCCCTTTATAGTTCGCTCTCCATCTCCAGCTGAAGTCCAGGAGACAAAGTCTGTTTGGATGGGAACCTCAAGCTCTTCCTTTGTCAAAATATAGATTTTCACTCACACCCTCTTTCCTGCCAAAGAATGGCCACTTAACCAGGGGATCGTCCATTTGATCTTGTTGACACCTGGCTGAGGCGTCAGTTTGGCTTTTGTCTCTGAAGAAGTGGTTTGTGGCTGCTCTTACTAACATAACACAGAAGAATCTTAAAACTTTACATACAATGCTGCCACATATTTTACTAGGACAATGACGATCAACAAATTATGAGATTTTGAATGATACCTCACAAGGCATGCTTTGTATGAAATGTATCATGGTCCAATAAAAGGAGTACAAATGTGGGTACAGACTGTCACACTACATCCACCACCACCTCACATTTGAGTTTCATCAACTCAGCAAAGTGTTGCTGTATGCCAAATAAAGATAACTGAACGACAAAGCGTGGAGTTGAACTGAGTTGTAGGGAAGAAGAGAGGAAAGAGGTCTCAGAGAAAAATCACACCATCTACCTCACAAGGGTCTTTTGAGAATAAATACTTTAACGATGCTGAAGCACTTTGAGCTCTATTGAGGAAACCCTTTATATAAGACATTGGCATTTCAATAAAATCAATTCAGAACTTGACATTCCGGGCTTATCTAGATGAGGAAAATTTGCACCAGTCCAACTACAACAATCTAATTGTACCAGCACAAACCTCTAAATCAAACACACTGCAGTAGTGCAAAAACAACCCCATATAGACAGGGCCTAAGTACATAGGTTCAATCCAATATTATGCTGCACCCATGAGCCACCATTATAAAAGAAAAGTTACTCCACAATAGCTGGAAAATGATTTCAGTAGCTAGACTAGCAACACCACCCCCTTCCCTCTGAAACTACACCTATGCTAAAAAGTGGGGGGCTCGGTGAGTGCAGGGCGTACTCGACCCCTGCTGCAGTCCCCCGCGACGTAGCTCAGGGGAAAGAGGTGGAGTGGGGGCGGAGCAGAGGCAGGAGTTTTGGGGAAGAGGTGGAGTGGGCACAGGGCAGGAGCAGCTTTCTTTGCCAGCTTAGCTGCGTAGTTTGTGTATGGGTAAGGACGGCCCTGACTCGGAGGGAATCACAGAACTATTAATGTGGAATTGGCAGGCAGGCAGAGCAAGCTGCTTCTGCAGGGGCGGGAGGGGAGGAATATTGCTGTGCTGTGCAGAGCCAGGGGCTGATGTGGGGCAGGGGGTGTCCCCCACCCACAGGATTGGTTGCTCAGGCTGCTGTCTGAACTTAGATTGACAGCATGCCGACACATTCTCCCCCAACACACACACCCCCCACACACTGTCCCCCAACACTCTGTTTCTGTCTCTCCCACACACACACGGTCCCTCTCACACACTGTCCCCCTTTTGCCCCCCATACACTTCAGATGAAAAGCGGCTGGCAATCTAGTAGGCTGCCCATAGAACGACAGGATTGAGAAACCTGCATCATGTGACTGTACCTACCCCATGAGGCATTGTAAACCTTTCCCAAAACCCCAGGGCCAGTTGCACAGTGGGATAGCTACCCACAGTGCACTGCTCTGTATCGATGCAAGAGCTGCTAGTGTGGATGGGCTCTGCCGACACAAGGACTATAATGAGGACATGCAATAGTGATTTAATGAAAGCGCTTTAATTAAAAGGGCCAAACTTTTGTCGAGAAAACTCTGTAGCGTAGAGAAGGCCTGAGAAAGTCCTTCTCCTTGTTCAGCCTGATAGAAGACTGTCTGGCCTCAGGCTCCCACACTATGATGCAAACTCAACCCTTTGAGTGGGGTGATGAGGTGTGCTGGAAATGACCACACCTGGAGATTCAGAACAGCCCGGTGTGGCTGCAGGTGCGGGTGGACGCTGCACACCTACTGAACAGCTGCTCATCTCATGCTGGTCTCGCGGGAGTATGTTCCAGACTCCATACTGCTGACCCCAAAGTTATTGAAGGGCTCAAACACGCCTGATATCTACCTAAGCGCTTTTGACATTTTTTTTGACATGCACATTTCTGTTTTTATCTCCCTACTTTCTATGTTGTCGTTTGAACCCTCTTCCATCTTTATTGTACCACTTGTGCATCCACTTATAACAATGCAACTGCAGAGACTCTATAGAAAAGGATTGTGATGGCATCGACATCCAGTCCCATCTGTCACTCGGCCAGAAGTTTCTCTCTTTTCCTGAACTGTGTTGTCTTCAATGTAAAAATGGCTGAGCTGACAGATCCAGGGNCCTGTATATTAATCTCTCAGAGCCCAATTCTGCTTTCGCTAACACTTGTGTAAATGAGGATCAATCCCACTGAAGTCACAGGAGTATATCAATTTATCATCACTGTGAGTAGAATGTAAGGCCCAGACACTTCAGGCTTAGTGTGCTGGACGGAGAGAAATTGGAATGCCAGGACGCAGTCACACTGTATAGGATGTTACTGCAAACTCTGCCATTTGTTTCTCGCACTAGATCACCCTTTTCGAGGACAGAAACTTCCAGGGCCGCTCCGTTGAGTGCAGCAGCGACCGGCCGGATTTTCAAAGTCAGCTCAGCCGCTGTAACTCCGTCCGCGTGGAAAGTGGCTGCTTCATGCTCTATGAACGTCCCAACTTCCAGGGACAGCAGTTCTTTCTGAAACGGGGGGATTATCCTGACATGCAGTCTGAGGGTTTCAGCACCTCCATTAAGTCCTGCCGGATGATTCCACCTGTGAGTTCGATTTTGCTTCTCTTTTTTTTTTTTTAAATGGCAAAATTGCCCAAACCACTTGGCACTTGCTTGATCATTTTCAGCACAGATACCCAAGACTGAAAATGAGAATTGTTTTGTTTCTTCTAGAGGTAGTCCCTCCAGGATGGCTGGGGGGACATTGCAGGGATGCCCTTTGCAGCACTGGAGCAGTGCACAGGGCTGACTCAGGGCCCAGGATCACAGGCAGCCAGCCTGCTGCGGTCATTCTATTACCTTGTTTCATTTTCTGTCACAGCACAGGGGCACCTACAGGATAAAGATCTATGAGAAGGAGGATCACAGAGGCAACATGGTAGAGTTAACTGAGGACTCTCCTCAAGTCATGGACCAGCTACGCTCCCCCGAGATGCTCTCTTGTTCTGTGCTGGACGGTCACTGGATCCTTTACGAATTGCCAAATTACAGAGGCCGCCAATACCTGCTGAGGCCAGGGGAGTACCGGAGATTCAGCGAGTGGGGCTCTATGAGCGGCAAAGTCGGTTCTATGAGACGTGCCACTGATCTCTACTGAATCAAGACGCCGTTTGTCTGGAAGGGTCTCAATGAATAAAATGCTTTAACAACCATTGTGCTCTCAGCGTGCTGTTGTAAGTGTACTAAGGGGAACATCGGGGCTTGTCCTGTGTTCTTGGGCTTTGGTATCTTCTGAACCAAACGCTGCCCCTCATCTTTCCCTGCCCTCCCCCAGCATTGCATAGCTACTTCCAGCACAAATGACACAGGGCTCAGGCCTAGGCAGCCACACTGGGGAGTACGGGGATACAAGACTCCCTTCCAATCACCTCCGTGGCTGTGCAGACCTTACCCAGAATGCAGTGCAGGACATGTAGTAGGATCTGAACCATAGAGTGAAACATGCAGGACTTGGAGGATAGAGAGGCGGCGGGAGTACTGTAACCATACAGCTGTAGTCTAGATCATAATCCTCCAGCCCACCCTTGGCCATAGATTTGGAGCTAGGGCTGAAGGGGCCCTGGGAGCATCACCAGGGAGCAGCAGCCAGAGCCTCCTCAGCCACCAGGCATGGAGCAGGCAGAGCTGGGTACTCAGCTGATGGCAGGAATGAGCCACATCCTCCTCCCAGCCGAGAGGCAGCGCCAGTCACAGCTCTCCCCCCAGCCAGGGGCCGAGCCTTGGGCCGGAGTTACCTGAGCACCAATCCAGGGCAGGGCAGGATTAACTAGCCATAGGCATCACAGGTCTGGGTCGAGGGCCCCAGCTCCTGGAATCATCTGATCACACTGGAACGTCCAGTGTGTAACAAAAGCTGAGGTTTCTGGCCCAGGGGGGTTTAAAGCAAAGCTTGAAAATATGACCCAGGTGGAACAAATGCAGAGACGTCTGCCCAAGTCTGCAGCCAGCCTGAAACAATAGCTCTGAGAAGGCTGAACAGCCCCATGCACCTCAGTGTGGGGTTAACTGTAGGAGCCACCAACACCAGCCCAGCAGAGGACTGTGGGAAGCAGGAAGAGAAGAGCACCCCTGGCGCAGACCACACATCCAAGCAGATACACCCTGGCTCAAGGGCAAGTCCTGGAAGCGACCCTACTCCTATCCCTTCATCTCTGGGTGTGAGGGACTAAGGACCCTGTTCTCTCTGAGGGAGGAGGGCCCTTGGTCCTACTCCTGTGGGAGGGGAGGGCCCCAGGTTTCTGTTCCTGTCTTTTTTGGTGGGGACTCTTACAGAGTGGTCGCCGGGCTAATGGAGGGGGGCCATGGAGACAGCTCGCCAGCCTTACCAGCAGCAGAGGCACTTTGGATCCAAAGAGATTGTAACGTACAGTAAGATGAGTCCTGATCCTTGACTCTTTTCATAATCTGTAAGTACGGTTATCAATGTGTATATTGGGACACGATTAAATACAGAGGCACTGGCACCGGCCGCTGTCGAAAGACATGATACTGGACTAGATGGACCTTTGGTCTGACCCAGTAGGGCCATTCTTACGTACTTTCTTATGAAAAGAGCAAAGGCAACGAGACATTCAGTATACAGATGGCATTAGCCACTATGTTACATTATATATACATAAAAGGGATTTAACAACAATTAAAGTAAAAAACAAAAACTGGCCAAACACTTAGGGTTGCCAACTTTCTAACAGCACAAAACAGAACACCCAGCCCTGCCCCGCCCCTTCTCCGAGGCCTTGCCCCCTGCCCCACCCCCGCTCACTCCATTCCCTGCTCTCTCCCACCCTCACTCACTTTCACCAGGCTGGGGCAGGGGGTTGGGGAGCAGGAGGGAGTGTGGGCTCCGGGAGGGAGTTTGGGTACGGGAGGGGGCTCAGGGGTTGGGGTGCGGGCTCCGGCCGGGCGGCGCTTACCTCAGGCTGGCGGCGCTGCAGGGCAAGGCAGCTACAAAGCATTCAAAAACAGGATGTGAAGTTAAGACCACTTTGGGAGCAAGCCTGCAGCCAAAACATGAATGTAAAAGGTCAAAACTTAGTCATACAGCAAGAACTCCCATGTTTAAATTAAATAAAAGGTTCAGTATGGGTGGCACCACAAAATATGCAGAAAGATCTGCTTTTATGGTTGCACAGGTCCACACTAAATATGTGACTGCCATGGCTGGACATAGATCAAAAGGTTCCCTTTCCCCATCAGCTAGCAGCAGCAGGACAGGTTGTGAGACTAAATAGGACCATCATCAAATCCAAGCTTAAAAAAGATGCTGCAACAGGCAGCAATTGGGATGAAGCGTTACCGCTGGTACTAATGCATATCAGAGCTAGGGATGCAACTCCACAGCCTTTTCCCCCCAACGAGGCCTGATGGGAAGACTAATGAGAATGCAGAAGGATATAATTAGCCCAGTTCCAGCCCATCTGGCTATAGTGGTCCTGTCAGAAGCCTGGTACAGGACTTGCAGATGCAGATACAGAGGAGCGTGGTGGTCAGAAAGGAAGTGGACATATAAAAAACCAAGGCATGGTTCAATGCCAAAGGAGCCCTGACTGAGCATCACGCGTGATCTAAAGTCATCATCCAGGATCAGGCTCCCTACAAGCCTTTCCCAAAGGCAAACTGGTACGTGCTTCGGGTAGGATTGACCTGACTCCTCTATTCTTCATAGTCCCAGAAAGTAAAAGGAAGAGCTGGGTTCACAAAAGTCAGCTCAACACTCATAAATCTCAATAAATTTTTTTTTTAAAAAAAGCACAAAATGGTTTCTTCTTTTTGTCTTGTTAATTTGCAACCATGCAGTGGTGAAGGGTTACGACATCGCGTGTCCTGATGTGAATGGTTTGGAGATGGTCCAGAGGTTCAGAAACAGTCAGTAATTCCGCACTCCCAGAACCATTCAGAACATGCCAGACGCCAGCTGCACAATAAAAACAAATGGGAAAATATTCTGCACCCCACCATTAGGGGCAAAACAGAATCAGCCTACCAGTCTAAACCAATTGTCCTGTTTGGCCATTAAGGCAGTGGCTGTTAAAGCTGAAGAACTACAAGGGGTGTGTTCAAATGATAGATGTGGACAACAAGGGATAGGGCTGTATTGTTTAAAATCTATGAGTTCATAACATGTCCCCCAAAATACTAAAAAAATAACCAAAAAACCCAGAACGGTAGGAGGTTGTGGCATATAAATAAGTCTGGGGAGTTTTCTAAGGCAAACAATTGAACTTCACTAGGCCTAAAATTTTTAGCGGGCACATTAGTAAATAAAACCCAGCTGTTTTAGTGGCAAACAAATGATAGGCTAGGATGAAGGGTGTTGCCTGACGTGAGTACCTTTAGCATAGATTCCTTTGAAAAATTATGCTCCTCCTCCATGTCCCATGACCACTCTGTGGCCAGACAATAGTATTTTTATATACCCCGCTCGTAAAACAGTGGTAAGAAATACAGAATCAATACACCTCCCACTCATATTAAATTTGACAAGATATAGACTGCCTGTTACCTGTCCAGTCCCATATAAAAATAGTTTAGTAATAATATCAGGGCACACATTTGATGATGATAGGATCCAGTGAGAGGCATATTTCAAGGACACAAAAAACAAATCCAAAAGAAAGACAGTGGCAACCATACTGGGTGGCAGGGGAGTTGGGTCCCCCTATAAAATTCTGCAGACGGTAAGGCATTAACCCTTAAAATGAACTTGCGAACTCATAAATTTAGTGAAGCCATTAAAAAAAAGAGGAAAAAAAATAGTACTTTAAATCTGCAGCAGGAGGCATTAAGCATCAGTGATAGGACACAGAGTCTAACATACAATAATATAATTAATTCATTAAACAACATCTCTCAGGCATTTGCATACAACATATATAAAACTAAACTTGTTATGCATTTAATCCAAAAAAATAAAGCAGGGGGAATGGTCAAGGTTATTTAACAGCACATTTATCTGGACAGTCGTGGAAAAGGGCATTAATAATATTGGGGAAAAAAATGTACCATTGCATGGCTAGAAGGCCCTCAACCTTGGGCACCACATGAAATTAGTCATTCAACCATGCCAATTCTGGTTGCTATTCCTAGATGGACAAGGAATGCTAAATAATTGGTATTTATTAGCAGTAGTGGTACAACAGAGAATGGGACCTATACCCAGCATTATTCCAGAGTGAAGATGGCAGCACAAGGAGGGGAGGGAATAAATAGCCTGCTGTAAACGAATCAAGCACAGCTGGTTCGGGGAGTGTTCGGCAGGATTGAACCTCACCGCAATAGAGGGCGGTTAGGCCCGACTACTCGTCACAGAGAGTGAAGGGGGAGGTACGGCTCGGGGACACAGCATGTGTTCTGGAGTCCCACAACTTTTTGGAGGGGACACCACAATGCCAGGGGAGCATGGATGGATTTTGTTTGAACCTCACCTCTCTGATTCAGATTGGGACCCAGGCCCTATAGCCAAGTGTGCTGATTAAAGAAAACGTGACAGACAATACCGAACGGGAGTCACTGGTGATCAAATGCACCCGTACCCCCCTTGTCCATTAACACCACTGATTTAGTACAAAGGAAAATAGAGCAATTGGTTCCCATTGTCCAACTGAGAGCTGAGCAACAGGAAATTGGGGACAGCCTTACACAGGTAGTAGAAACACCTTGGTGGGGTGTTCCAGAGGAGGTGAACATGGGGGGGAGGCTCATTTCTTTGAAGATCGATTTATCTCCCGAATCCTATCAGCAGGCTAAAAATGGAATGTTTTGTGCTAAGTAAATGGGTCAGTGAGCTAAGAGACAAAGTGTCTGAGTTAGCTAAGATAAGAGGGGGTACACCCAGGGAAACATTTACTATGAACAAAATAGGAATGGATAAAATAAGTCAGGAACATATAGATGAGGTGAAGAGTAGGTTGAACCGGGACAGTACATGAACAGAGCATGCTGTACGGGGTTTAGTTCCTACAAGGTAACCAAGCCAATCCCAATATAGATGTTGCATGACGCAGTAAATGCAATTGTAACCCTTCTGCCAGGTGGAGCCAGCAGCAACCAGGGCTGGGTTCAATATCTAGGGGTTCCTTTCCATTGATAGGACACAGAACCGGCTTGAGCCCCCACCCAGCAACCTGGGAAATTTACACACCACTACTGGGCGCCTCTGAGGCAATACTTCCCCACTCGCAAGCACAGTCTGAGTGTAGAAAATAAACTTTTAATGAAAGGAGGGAAGTAACTCAGTGTTAATTTGGGAAAACACCACAAACAGGGTTCATAAACATTAACCATGAGTAAAAGACCCACCCCCAAGTAGGTTGAGCAGTGTCCTTTTCCCCTCAGGGTCTTAAGTCCAGCAACCCAAAAGTCCCTTTCACGTGCCCGACCCTTCTCTGCACCTCACTCTCAGGGCTTGGCTACACTTGCAAGTTACAGCACAATAAAGCCGCCCACAGCGCTGTAACTCACTCCCCGTCCACACTGGTAAGGCACGTACAGCGCTGTATCTCCGCGGATACAGCGCTGCTTGTACTCCACCTCCCCGAGAGGAATAAAGACTATTGCACTGCCGCTGCTGCGCTGCGGCGCCAGTGTGGCCGCCCAATGCGCTCTGATTGGCCTCCAGAAGTATTCTGCAGTATCCCACAATGCCTGTTCTAGCCACTCTGGTCATCAGTTCGAACTCTACTGCCCTGGCCTCAGGTGACCAACCGTCAGACCCACCCTTTATATTCCCCGGGAATTTGAAAAATCCCCTTCCTGTTTGCTCAGCCAGCCAGGTGTGGAGTGCTATCAGCAAATCTTTCCAGGTGAATCTTTCCGGGTTCTTACCGCCAACTGCTGCCTCTAACACCGGTATCTTCACCACCCAGCCTTGAAAACTACGACCCTTACCCACTGCACTCAACCCCCATCACCATGCAGTATAGACATCCTGAAGTGCAGCACTCATTGCACAGCACTCCAGACAGGACATATGCAAATCTGTGATTGTACCGTTCCCCACCCCATTGCCCTTTCTGATTCCCAAACAGTTGTGTTTCTTTCAATAAATGAATTTTCTTTTCAATAAATGGATATTTTGGTTTTGAAAACATTCTTTATTATTGCATAAAGTAAAAGATACCTTAGCCCAGGAAACAGGCACTGCAAATCAGCGAAGCAAACACAGATTCCTACCAACACTGTAACCACAGGGCACCAGACAGTACTGCTGGTTTTCAGCCTCAAATTGCTCCCTCAAGGCATCCCTAATCCTTGCAGCCCCGTTCTGGGCCCGTCTAATAGCCCTGCTCTCTGGCTGTGCAAATTCAGCCTCCAGGTGTTGAACATCGGAGGTCCATGCCTGACTGAATCTTTCACCCTTCCCTTCACAAATATTATGGAGGGTACAGCACGCGGATATAACCGCGGGGATGCTGTTTTCGGCCAAGTCCAGCTTCCCATACAGAGATCGCCAGCGGCCCTTTAAACGGCCAAAAGCACACTCCACGGTCATTCGGCACCGGCTCAGCCTGTAGTTGAACCGTTCCTTGCTACTGTCAAGGCACCCTGTGTAGGGTTTCATGAGCCACGGCATTAACGGGTAAGCGGGGTCTCCAAGGATCACAATGGGCATTTCGACTTCCCCTACTGTGATCTTCCGATCTGGGAAAAAAGTCCCGGCCTGCAGCTTCCTGAACAGGCCAGTGTTCCGAAAGATGCGTGCATCATGCACCTTTCCGGGCCAGCCTGTGTTAATGTCAATGAAACGCCCACGGTGATCCACAACCGCCTGGAGAACCATAGAGAAATACCCCTTCCGATTAACGTACTCGGATGCTAGGTGGGGTGGTGCCAGAATAGGAATATGCGTCCCATCTATCGCCCCTCCACAGTTAGGGAAACCCATTTGTGCAAAGCCATCCACAATGTCCTGCACGTTACCCGGAGTCACGGTTCTTCTGAGCAGGATGCGATTAATGGCCCTGCAAACTTGCATCAACACGATTCCAACGGTCGACTTTCCCACTCCAAACTGGTTCGCGACCGATCGGTAGCTGTCTGGAGTTGCCAGCTTCCAGATTGCAATAGCCACCCGCTTCTCCACCGGCAGGGCAGCTCTCAATCTCGTGTCCTTGCGCCGCAGGGTGGGGGCGAGCTCCTCACACAGTCCCATGAAAGTGGCTTTTCTCATCCGAAAGTTCTGCAGCCACTGCTCGTCATCCCAGACTTGCAGGACGATGTGATCCCACCACTCAGTGCTTGTTTCCCGAGCCCAGAAGCGGCGTTCCACGGTGCTGAGCATGTCCGTGAATGAGACAAGCAATTTCGTGTCGTACGCGTTACGTGACTCGCTATCATCGTCGGAATCCTCGTCGGACTCCTCACTGTCACTTCGGATCTTAAGGAACAGCTCGACTGCTAAACGTGACGTGAAGGCGAGACTCGTCAGCATACTCCTCAGCAGTTCGGGCTCCATTTCCCGCAGACCGAAACGGAGCACACAGATCGCGCTGCACAAAAGCCGTTAAAAGATGGCGCCAAATGTGGACGGAAACACAGGGATTGCTGGGATGTGAAGCGATGCATCACGGGGCGTTGGGACAGGACCCAGAATGCCCCGCACCCCCCGCCCCCTTCCCACAAGCCACGGCGCCAAAATGGGAAGAGGTGCTCTGTGGGATAGCTGTCCATAATGCGCTGCTCCCAATGCCGCTGCAAGTGCCGCAAATGTGGCCACGACAGTGCGCTGGCAGCTGGCAGTGTGGACAGACTGCAGCGCTTTCCCTATTCAGCTGTACGAAGGCAGGTTTAACTCACAGCGCTGTACATCTGCCAGTGTAGCCAAGCCCACAGTTGCTGTCCTTGGTCAGTGCAGACCCAGAGTTCACCTCCCACCCTGTGTGGGGTAAAGAGGTTCCTCACTTGCTCTGCTGCTTGGGCACTCGCTCGCCGCCCCTCTCTGCCGGCCAGGTGTCTGCTCACGCCGGCCACCCACTCACCGCACCTCTCCACCCGCCACCCTACTGACTGCTTATTGTGCCTCTCCACCCCACTCATTCACCAGCTGACTGTCAGTTGCCTTCTGCTGCCACCTGCCTCTCTGCTGTGACCTCTGCACATGAGTCTCAGTATTTTTAGCTCTTTGGAGGCTAGGCAGAAACACTGCCCCATCTCAAGTGATTTCAGCTCTGATTAGGCATTTAACATAACAAAGAGGCTCCTAATGAAGCTCCTATTTAGCTCTATTCTTTGAATAGTCAGGAGGAACAGATTAAACCAATCTATGGAGGACCCATAAGGGTCTGTAGCCTCCTAACCAGGGATACCTGTCACCACCCCTCTTACTTTCACATGGGTCTGACATTCGAGCCCCTGACTTAACGAGGTTCTTTCAACTGAGGGTGACAAGTTAAGCAGAGTCATTTGGGACAGGTTAAGCACAGTCCAGCTTTCCTGTATTCCTACAATACTTACAACATTAGTAACCATATTTCACTACCCCTGCTTCAGTACTAAGGTGATTTGTACCCAACACCAGCCAAAGTTGATCACTTTTTGCTGAAAACGTAAGCAGAGCAGGAGCAAACTGTATTTACATAAACACACCCAAGTCTCTACACCTCCCAGATAGCTGTCAAGGAAGCATTCATTCAGACCCTGCTTACACAATAAAATGTGAAAGTGTATATAAAGGGAGAGAGTTTCTGTGTAACTTTGGATACGTATGTGACACACCCAATAACCACCGCCACTCCGTGTTTGAATCTAATCAACAAAGCGTAGTGTTGCTATATGACAAATAAAGATACCTGAGTGACAGAGTCTGGAGTTGAACTTGGGAAGCCAAGTGGAAAGAGGTCTGAGAGAAAATTCCAACACCTCCCTCACAAGTGTATAATGCGGATAAATACATTAAAGAGAGTGAAGCACTTTGAGATGTATTGGTGAAAAGCTCTATATAAGAAATTGGCATTAACTGGTTACCAACTTCAAGCCAATACAGAACTTGACATTAAGGGCTTAGCTAGACAAGGAAAATTTGCACCAGTCCAACTACATCAATCTAATTGTACCAGCACAAACCTCTAAGGTCAAACATTACAGCAGCACAAGTCCTGTCCATATGGGCTTGATTTTAAGTCCATAAATTCAATCTAACATTCTACCGGACCCATGAGCCACCATTATACCACAATCGGTGTTCCCTGTAAGCTGCGCTCTTGGGCGGTCACGCAGGAGAGATTTAAGTGCCGCCCAGTTGATAGCAGAGCATGCACAGCCGGCAGCATGTGTTCAGGTGCCCCTCCCCTCACATTGCTCCGTCCTGCAGCTGCTCCTGGGACCCTCCTGCTGGCGGTGCAGAGCGGGAGGTGGGGAAAGGAAGAGGGTGCTGATGTCAGGGTGTCCCCCTCCCCCCACCCCTGTACCCCATCTCCACAGAGCAGGGCAGAGGGGACAGCCTGGCTCAGGAGGACTGGGAGCTGCTGCAGTCTGAATGGTGAATAGCTGTCAGCTGACAGCCATTCTTAAAGAGACAGTGCACTATTTCTGAGATTTCCCCAGCAGTCAGACAGTCTCTCTCTCTCCCCTGCCCCCTATCTCCGCAGAGCAGGGGAGGGGAAACAGAGCACAGGACAGAGCAGGCGAGCTTTCAGTGAGTGTCTTTAAGAGACAGTGCATGGCTTTCCCCAGCAGTCAGCGCACACAGAGAGTCAGTCACACACACACACAGTCTCTTTCTCACTCACCTCCCAACACATCCTTGTATTATTGTTGTTGTTACTTCTTGGTACTTCCTGCAATGCACATATATTCTCCGTAATTTTATTCTTTCAAAGTGTTATTTTAGTGTTTTGACTTGTCTATGCATTTCATAATTTTTATTTCTCTTACACTTAAATTTAATTCTTTGAGTAGTGAGTTCTAAAAGGTCTAACCTGTCCTGGCCGGAGTAATTATCCCTATGGTAACTTTTTTTAAATATATATTATATCTAGGTTTTTTGTTTCTACTGGTGGCACACATAGGCACATACCTCAGTGCACATGAGAAAATTTATTCCGCACCTGGATGGAAAAAATTAGAGGGAACATTGACCACAATAGCTGTAAAATGATTTCTGTATCTAGAGTACTATTTTATATTCCAATTTCCCAGGGAATAACATGTTACCCCAATGTCTCAAAACCAAACTGAACTGGTCAAACAGAATCTTTGAGATGCTGGATGTTAACATATACAATGGGAAATGAAGCCAACTTTTATACAGCACAAATAATGTAACAAATCACCACCCATTCAGTTAACATGGCAAAAGCCGACAGGGATAAGTAAAGAGTGGATGGCACTGATTTGGCCTGGCCCACTCAGAGTGAGGAAGACTTTTTCCAGCCCTTCTCCACTGAGGAAGTGGAGAGAGCACTGAGCTACATGAAAGCAGGAAAAGCATGCTGCCATAACAAGATTTCCACCAGAAATGCTGTTAAAATTTGATAGGCAGAGCATAAAATGGCTGTCAATTTTCATATCAGTGTCATCCAAGAGGACAAGATGCCTAAGCTATGGCAGAAAGCTCGGATGCTAACTACACCAAAACAAGGAAAGAACCATTCCCTTCCAGCTGTCTGATATCACTTTGAGCTGTGCTTCCAAACTTCTGGAGTGACTAATTCTACAAAGGATCATGCTCACATTAGAGCAGGCTCTAAGTGAAGACAAGCCAGGTTTCAAACCTAGCAGGAGAACTTATGACCAAGTTCTTTCTCTTACCACCTATATAGAAAATGGTTTTCTACCAAAAGAAGAAAAAAAAAAAGACAGGGGCTGTGTTTCCTGACTTGATGGCACACTGGCTTGCTGGTCAAGATGTCAAAGATGTTACTTTGATGCATTGTTATGGCTACAGAAATGATGCTTCAAAAGACAGTTCCAAGCAGTGCTAGGAAATAAACTGAGCACATGGAGGAGCCAGAAGAACAGGTTCCCTCAGGAGGTCTGTTCTTGCCCAAACATATTTCCAAAAAATCTGTCTCCAGCTATCTCAAGACCATTCAAGTATGCAGATGACATCCACCTAGCCTCAAGAGACAGAGGTTTCAGAAAGGTTGAGGGCAACCAGAACAAGATATGGCAGCCATCAGTGGTGACTGAAGCCCAGCATGTCAAAAACTGTGTTGTCATGCTTTCACATCAAGCAAACCAATGCTTCATGAGAACTCAACATCTTCTTGAATGAGGAGTGATTGGCACGTGATGCAAAGCCAGCATACCTACAAGGAACTCTAGCTCACATACTTACCTAGAAGGATAACATCACCAAAAGAGCTCAGGAAATTAGTCGCAGAAATGGCCTCTTAGATAAGCTTGCAGGCTCAAGTTGAGGAGCTAACGCACAAACACTGCACGGCTTGGCACTAACTCTCTGCTATTCAGTTGGAGAATACTGTGCTCCTGTGTGGCTAAACTCTCCCCAGACAAATCTAGTTGATGTGCAATTGAATCAAATGATGAGAATAACAGGGACTACGAGACCAACAAACACCCGGCGGCTGCCAGTCCTCTCTAACATCCCACCTCCTAACAGGGAACACTGTAACATTTCAGTGAAGAACCTCCTTGACACAATCCAGGAGATAACCCCAACTGTCAAAAATACATGGGAGGTGCCTCACCACTGACACATCAGCGGAAGATCAGTATGGTCTAGGTTACAGAACATAGGACTTAGCCTGATGGGAGACTGCCAGGCTTCGAGCTGCCACGCTATCCGTGGTACAAGCTCTACCATTTCAGATGGGGGGTGGTGAGGAGTGCGGCAAATGACTAGACCTGGGGACTCTGAACAGCTCCGTGTGGCTGCAGGTGGGGATAGAAAAATTATGAAATGCATAGACAAGTCAAAACACCTGCTGCACACCTACTGAACAGTTGCCCATCTCATGCTGGTCTCTCAGGAGGCCGTTCCAGACTCCATACTATTGACCCCAAAACTACCGAATGGCTAAAACCCGCGTGATGTCTACCTAAGCCCTTTTGACATTATTTTTGACATACAAATTTCTGTATTTATCTCCCTACTTTCTATTTTGTTGTTTGAACCCTCTTCCATCTTTATTGTGCCATTTCTGCATTCACTAATAACAATGCAACTGCAGAGACGCTATAGAAAAGGATTGTGATGGCATCAACATCCAGTCCCCTCTGTCACTCGGCCAGAAGTTTCTCTCTTTTCCTGAACGACGTTGTCTTCAATGTAAAAATGGCTGTGCCGACAGATCCAGGGCCCAGAACTGGTCACTGGTAACAACAGGAATATAACCTGTTCCCCACTACAGAAAAACTAGGGACACTAATACAAAGAGTGAATGATCCCCCAGAGTCATGAGCTGGCTCTATGAACAGAGAAAAGACTTTTGTTAACGTGTGCACACTTAGCACTGGTTGTCAGGTATAAAAAGGCAGTTGCCCAGCTGGAGTGCTATGGCTCGCAGCCTGAATCCAGCTACAATGGGAAAGGTAAGAGAAACCGATCTGGACTAGATTGTCTAGTATGTCAGTCTGAAGCCAGGCAGGGCCGGCTTTACGAAGTGCGGGGCCCGATTCGTGGGGGCGGGGCTTGTACTCACCGGGCGGGCGGCGCTCGAGTCTTCGGCGGTGCTCCGCCGAGGGAGCGGGGGGCCGTGGGGCTTGCCGCGCCGGAGCTGGAGCTTCAGCCGGGGGAGCGGGGCCACGGGGCTTGCCGTGCTCCGGCCGGAGCGTGGGGCCCTCTTAGGCGCGGGGCCCAATTCCGGGGAATCGGGCGAATCGGCCTAAAGCCGGCCCTGAGGCCAGGGACCTGATTCTCCTCTCATTTACATCAGAGTTAGTCTCTTGGTGTCAAAGGAGTTACTCCTGGCCTATACCAGTAGAAGAGGAGAATCAAGAATGCAGAGCTAGGGGACCTACTGCCTCTATTAGTCCCTGTATATTAATCTCTCAGAGCCCAATTCTGCTTTCGCTAACACTTGTGTAAATGAGGATCAATCCCACTGAAGTCACAGGAGTATATCAATTTATCATCACTGTGAGTAGAATGTAAGGCCCAGACACTTCAGGCTTAGTGTGCTGGACGGAGAGAAATTGGAATGCCAGGACGCAGTCACACTGTATAGGATGTTACTGCAAACTCTGCCATTTGTTTCTCGCACTAGATCACCCTTTTCGAGGAGAGAAACTTCCAGGGCCGCTCCGTTGAGTGCAGCAGCGACCGGCCGGATTTTCAAAGTCAGCTCAGCCGCTGTAACTCCGTCCGCGTGGAAAGTGGCTGCTTCATGCTCTATGAACGTCCCAACTTCCAGGGACAGCAGTTCTTTCTGAAACGGGGGGATTATCCTGACATGCAGTCTGAGGGTTTCAGCACCTCCATTAAGTCCTGCCGGATGATTCCACCTGTGAGTTCGATTTTGCTGCTTCTTTTTTTTTCTTCCAAAAATGGTAGCATTGCCCAAGCCACTGTCATAAGGTTCTTATTTGATCATTTTCAGCTTAGCTACCGAGGACTGAAAACGAGAACTGCTTTCTTCCTACTAGTGGTCATCCCTCCAGGATAGCTGAGGGGGACATTCAAGGGATAGGATAGGAAACCTTCCACTGCCTGTTCAGGGCCTGGATGCAGCTCTCCTTTGGTTAAGTCTATGGACAGTAAATGACAACATACTTCGAGTTAAGAAGGGAAAATGTTTCTGTAACTTCTGGGGATTTGGAGATACACTGAGCCCACTCCCCTCACACTGGTGTAAAATAAGGAGTAACTCACTTATGCACACAGAGTTACACAAGTGTGAGGGGAGAATTGGGCCCCAATATTTTCTGTAATGGTTTAGAACAAAGTCACTTCTCGGTTACCTTGATTCTGGGGCCGCTGAAGCCTGAAACAGCCCCCAGCAGAACTTGGCGTAGCCTAGCAGACCACATTGCTCACTGAGGATTGGCCAGCATTGTACATTCCAGCCCCGCCCCCTCTTGCACCTGGATGGGCTCCCTCCTCCCCACCCCAGACATGCTCCCTGCACCAAGGGTGGGAGTCATGGCTCACGTAGGTCTGAGTCAAATGGGTGGATGTGCTGCCTTTGCAGCATTCAAGGATTCCCCTCCTCTGGGGACCAGAGGCAGCTTTAAGGGCCCAGGAACACAGGCAGCTAGCCTGCTGCGGTCACTATTACCGTGTCTCATTTTCTGTCACAGCACAGGGGCACCTACAGGATAAAGGTCTATGAGAAGGAGGATCACAGAGGCAACATGGTAGAGTTAACCGAGGACTCTCCGCAAGTCATGGACCAGCTACGCTCCCCCGAGATGCTCTCTTGTTCTGTGCTGGACGGGCACTGGATCCTTTACGAACTGCCGAATTACAGAGGCCGCCAATACCTGCTGAGGCCAGGGCAGTACAGGAGATTCAGCGAGTGGGGCTCTATGAGTGGCAGAGTCGGCTCTATGAGACGTGCCACTGATCTCTACTGAATCAAGATGCCTTTTGTCTGGAAGGGTCTCAATGAATAAAATGCTTTAGCAACCATTGTGCTCTCAGCGTGCTGTTGTAAGTGTGCTAAGGGGAACATCGAGGCTTGTCCTGTGTTCTTGGGCTACAGTATCATCTTCTGAACCAAAAGTTGTCCCTCATCTTTCCCTGCCCTCCCCCAGCATTGCATAGCTACTTCCAGCACAAAGTGCCCAACGCCAAACACAGGGCTCCGGCCTAGGCAGCCACATAAGNGCCGAGGGAGCGGGGGGCCGTGGGGCTTGCCGCGCCGGAGCTGGAGCTTCAGCCGGGGGAGCGGGGCCACGGGGCTTGCCGTGCTCCGGCCGGAGCGTGGGGCCCTCTTAGGCGCGGGGCCCAATTCCGGGGAATCGGGCGAATCGGCCTAAAGCCGGCCCTGAGGCCAGGGACCTGATTCTCCTCTCATTTACATCAGAGTTAGTCTCTTGGTGTCAAAGGAGTTACTCCTGGCCTATACCAGTAGAAGAGGAGAATCAAGAATGCAGAGCTAGGGGACCTACTGCCTCTATTAGTCCCTGTATATTAATCTCTCAGAGCCCAATTCTGCTTTCGCTAACACTTGTGTAAATGAGGATCAATCCCACTGAAGTCACAGGAGTATATCAATTTATCATCACTGTGAGTAGAATGTAAGGCCCAGACACTTCAGGCTTAGTGTGCTGGACGGAGAGAAATTGGAATGCCAGGACGCAGTCACACTGTATAGGATGTTACTGCAAACTCTGCCATTTGTTTCTCGCACTAGATCACCCTTTTCGAGGAGAGAAACTTCCAGGGCCGCTCCGTTGAGTGCAGCAGCGACCGGCCGGATTTTCAAAGTCAGCTCAGCCGCTGTAACTCCGTCCGCGTGGAAAGTGGCTGCTTCATGCTCTATGAACGTCCCAACTTCCAGGGACAGCAGTTCTTTCTGAAACGGGGGGATTATCCTGACATGCAGTCTGAGGGTTTCAGCACCTCCATTAAGTCCTGCCGGATGATTCCACCTGTGAGTTCGATTTTGCTGCTTCTTTTTTTTTCTTCCAAAAATGGTAGCATTGCCCAAGCCACTGTCATAAGGTTCTTATTTGATCATTTTCAGCTTAGCTACCGAGGACTGAAAACGAGAACTGCTTTCTTCCTACTAGTGGTCATCCCTCCAGGATAGCTGAGGGGGACATTCAAGGGATAGGATAGGAAACCTTCCACTGCCTGTTCAGGGCCTGGATGCAGCTCTCCTTTGGTTAAGTCTATGGACAGTAAATGACAACATACTTCGAGTTAAGAAGGGAAAATGTTTCTGTAACTTCTGGGGATTTGGAGATACACTGAGCCCACTCCCCTCACACTGGTGTAAAATAAGGAGTAACTCACTTATGCACACAGAGTTACACAAGTGTGAGGGGAGAATTGGGCCCCAATATTTTCTGTAATGGTTTAGAACAAAGTCACTTCTCGGTTACCTTGATTCTGGGGCCGCTGAAGCCTGAAACAGCCCCCAGCAGAACTTGGCGTAGCCTAGCAGACCACATTGCTCACTGAGGATTGGCCAGCATTGTACATTCCAGCCCCGCCCCCTCTTGCACCTGGATGGGCTCCCTCCTCCCCACCCCAGACATGCTCCCTGCACCAAGGGTGGGAGTCATGGCTCACGTAGGTCTGAGTCAAATGGGTGGATGTGCTGCCTTTGCAGCATTCAAGGATTCCCCTCCTCTGGGGACCAGAGGCAGCTTTAAGGGCCCAGGAACACAGGCAGCTAGCCTGCTGCGGTCACTATTACCGTGTCTCATTTTCTGTCACAGCACAGGGGCACCTACAGGATAAAGGTCTATGAGAAGGAGGATCACAGAGGCAACATGGTAGAGTTAACCGAGGACTCTCCGCAAGTCATGGACCAGCTACGCTCCCCCGAGATGCTCTCTTGTTCTGTGCTGGACGGGCACTGGATCCTTTACGAACTGCCGAATTACAGAGGCCGCCAATACCTGCTGAGGCCAGGGCAGTACAGGAGATTCAGCGAGTGGGGCTCTATGAGTGGCAGAGTCGGCTCTATGAGACGTGCCACTGATCTCTACTGAATCAAGATGCCTTTTGTCTGGAAGGGTCTCAATGAATAAAATGCTTTAGCAACCATTGTGCTCTCAGCGTGCTGTTGTAAGTGTGCTGAGGGGAACATCGAGGCTTGTCCTGTGTTCTTGGGCTACAGTATCATCTTCTGATCCAAGAGTTGTCCCTCATCTTTCCCTGCCCTCCCCCAGCATTGCAGAGCTACTTCCAGCACAAAGTGCCCAACGCCAAACACAGGGCTCCGGCCTAGGCAGCCACATAAGGGAGTACGGGAGCACCAGGCTCCGTCCTAATCACCTCCATGGCTGTGCAGACCTTACCCAGAATGCAGTGCAGGACATGTAGTAGGAGCTGAACCATAGGGTGAAACATGCAGGACTTGGACCATAGAGAGGCAGACGGGAGGACTGTAACCATACAGCTACAGTCTAGACCATAGTCCTCCAGCCTCTCCTCCCCCCTTACCAGAGATTTGGAGCTAGGGCTAGAGGGCCCTGGGCTGAGCTCCAGCCTTCACTCCCTGGCCAGAGGGCCCTGGAAGTACCACCAGGGAGCAGCAGCCAGAGCCCCCTCAGCCACCAGGCATGGACCAGGCAGAGCTGGGCACCCAGCTGATGGCAGGAATCAGCCACAGGCCCCTCCCAGCTGAGGGGCAGCGCCAGTCACAGCTCTCCCCCCAGCCAGGGTCTGAGCCTCGGGCCAGAGAGTTACCTGAGCACCGGTCCAGGGCAATGCAGGGCTGGATTAGCTAGCCATCGGCACTACAGGCCTGGGTCGAGGGTCCCAGCTCCCGGAATTATCTGATTACACTGGGACCTCCTGTTTGTAACAAAAGCTGAGGTTTCTGGCCCAGGGGGGTGTAAAGCAAAGCTTGAAAGTATGACTCGGGTGGAACCAATGCAGAGACATCTGCCCAAGTCTGCAGCCAGCCTGAAACAATAGCTTTTAAACAATGCACCTCAATGTGATGTCAACTGCAGGAGCCACCAACACCAGCCCAGCAGAGGACTGTGGGAGGGAGGAACAGAAATGCTGCAGGCCCAGTCCACCCAACCAAGCAGATGCCCTGGAGCCTGGGTGAGAGTTTTTGGAGCTCCACTACCTCTACCCCTGTATCTCAGGGTGGGAGGGACAAAGAACCCCCTGATGTTCCTGAGGGTGGAGGGCCCTTGCTCCCATTCCTGCGGGAGGGGAGGGCCCCATGCTGCTGTTCCTGTCTCTTTTGGTGGGGGGAGCCATACAGAGCCTTCACCAGGCTGGTGGAGGCGGAGCCACAGAAAGCGCTCACCAGCCATACCAGCAGCAGATGTACTTTGGATCCAAAGAGACTGTTACATATAGACTCATAGACTTTAAGGTCAGAAGGGACCATTATGATCATCTAGTCTGACCTCCCGCATGATGCAGGCCACAAAAGCTGACCCACCCACTCCTAGAATAATTCTCTCCCTTGACTCAGCTGTTGAAGTCCCCAAATCATGATTTAAAGACTTCAAGTTGCAGAGAATCCTCCAGCAAGCGACCCCTGCCCCATGCTGCGGAGGAAGGCGAAAAACCTCCAGGGCCTCTGCCAATCTACCCTGGAGGAAAATTCCTTCCCGACCCCAAATATGGCCATCAGCTGAACCCCGAGCATGCAGGCAAGACTCTCCAGCCAGACATATAGCCAGATGTGTTCTGATCCTTGGCTCTTCATGGGCAGTGATGAAGGGTCACCGTTCTGGAAAGACTAATCTGTATATATGATTATCAAGGTGTGCAAGGGACAAGATTAAATACAGAGGAAAAGAGCAAAGGCAATGAGACATTCAGTTCTAGCCTGCCCTCCAAGGCTAAAGTACAGTCCCCTTATGGAGACATGAGGCCGAGCTGAGTGTCTGCACATAGATCAGAGACACAAGCTCCTTTGTCAGTGAGAGAAGCCCAGCATTGTAGCAGGGCTCCAGTAATAAGTGCTAGACAGTATCATCTCCAATGGCCTGTTGGCAGTATGTTGTACAGTCATATGGGAAATGAATTCAACAGAACTCTCTAGACAGACTGCCCAAAACCCGTTGGCATTCTGGAAGCAATCGGCCTGGCCTCTGCGGGACAGCGTGAGGCTCTGATCCAGCAACGCACTTAAGCGCGTGCTTAACTGGAGCTCATGGATAGTCCCATAGAGAAAGTTAAGCATGTGCTTAAGTGCTGTGCTTGATTGGAGCCTGTGCGAAACAGCCTGTCATGGGGTTCACTCAGCAGTGGGGGCACCTCTTTGTGACTACATCCGGGGATCAGCTCCCACCTGGTGCAGTACTCACGCTGTGAACCTGCTCGCTCTCTCTCTCTTCATGACTTGGCCCTTCGGCAATGTCACTATAGTCCCCCACCTCCTTCCAGGGCATCAATGTCCCTCCAGACTAGGGTGACCATATTTCCCTATGCTGAAGATGGGACACCTGGTAAAATGACTCATATTCAAGCGAGTTCAACAGCAATCAATCCGAACTACGTAGTACCAACATTCAACTTAACATCAAGTTGAGTGAACCCCCTGTTAAAAAGAAATGCTGCGTAGCTGGAGTCTTTTTATTTACCTTCTTATCTTTAAGGCTTTAGGGTTCACCCAGGGAGAGGTGACACACACACACACTCCTACACAACAGGGAGAGGTGACACACACACCCCTCTCTCAATGGGGTGGGTGGCCAACTGACTTGACCCTTCCTGCCTGGTGCTCTCCGTCCTCCATGCCTGGCTGGGCCCCCAGGATGGACCCTCCTCTCCTGGTACCTGGCACCACATCTTCCCGAGGCAACAGGTGGTGGAGGGGGCACAAGGGCACATCCCCCCTCCCCAATTTCTGTCAGGGTTCACACCAGACTGTGGCCAGTAGCAGCCTTTCAGCACTGTGCAGGAAGGAAGGGATGGGAGCTGCTTCCAGCCACAGGGCAGGTGCTGGGGAAGGGATGACCTGGCCCAAGTCTTTGCAGAGCTCATCTTTTCCACGCCCGCCCCTCCATTTCTGGAAGTAGCTGCTGTCCCTCCCTGCCCACACAGTGTCAAAAGGCAGCTAACACTTCCAGGCTGCTGCTGGCCACTGACGTAACCCACCCACCTCTTGTCTCCCGGCTGCAGTGCAGGCAGGAAGGGGTTAAGCCCCACAGATGCATTGTGCACCAGGGCCCATGAACCTTACTGCAGGGGTTTCAGTGAACCCAGCCAGAGAGGGGGCTCAGCAGAGAAGGGTGCCCAGCGGACGGAGCAGCCCCACGATCCCTGGGGGCAGGACCCAGGGCGGGAGAGGGGGGCGGGTGAAGAGGAAGTCTGCAGAGTCAGGGCACAAACAAGCTGGAAATCGCTTGCGCCCCCCGGCCACTCCAGAGTTTAGCTGAGGGGCGGAGAGGCTACCCCCTGCCAGCGCTGTGCGGGGCTTTAGCACACACAGGGCTTGGCTCCTCCTGGCCAGCACCCCGGGCCGGAGGGTCTTGGGCTTTCCCGGGGCGCTGGCCCAGCCAGAGGCAGTGGGGGAAGAAAGGAGCCTGCCAGCCAGGCTGTTGGTGAGCTGAGTGCTCCGCCCAGGGGCTGGTTCTCTGCACAGCGCTGGAGCAGGATACGCCCTGACGGGGAGGATGTGGAGGAGCAGCAGGGCTGGGGGAGGCAGGTAAAGGGGCCAAGCAGGGAGAGGACAGCGAGAGGGGGGGAGCATGTAACGGGTCAGTGGGTGGGCAGCAGAGGAGACACGTAACCAGCCGCCCGCCTTGTGCCTGCCTGCACTCACCAGCCACCGCAGCTCACAGTGCGCAGCCAGTGCTGGCGGGAAACAGGACAGGGGGCGAGGCCCTGCTGGCCGAGAGCCAGCACACGACGGGGGCTGCGCTGATGGACCCGCAGGGGGAGCGGCTGGCCCCGTATGCTGCAGCTTTGCCCTGCCACCAACCTTGCACACCCACCCCCCCATCATCAGCCACTGGACCCGCCCTCATCGCTCGCGGTCAGCTGCTGAGCAGGGATCTGGCCAGCAGCAGGACCCGCCAGTATTGATTGGGGGAGATAGAAAATATGGACAATTTGTCCGTTTTTAAGAAAAAGTCAGGACACCTGCAGGAAGACTTAAATACAGGAATGTCCCTTTAAAAACAGGACACGTGGTCACCCTGATCCAGACCAGCTGTCTAGTTGGTGTCTCCTGCAATCCTGTGCCACTTCCCCATGGCTGGTAGGAGAACCTGCCTGCTACTCTGGGTTCCAGACCAGCCCCCTATAACTAGCAACCATGGTCTGTGTTATCCCAGATTCTATTGCTGTTCTCCTAGGCTGCTTCCTACCTTCCTTTCACTGTGTTCTGGCCCATCCCTGGGTTACCATTGGAGCCTCCTCTGCTCCCTGTGGCTACTTCATCATCTCTCAAGTTCAAGTCCTACAGTCCAAAACAGGATCCCAGGACTTACTGTCTCCCTAGACCACCTCCTCTCGTACTAATTCCTCTTCTCGTTAGGGAGTAACTACAGAATTCCTTCCTGTAGCCCCCTCCTTGTGCTCCACTTCCTGGTTTTATACCAGCTCAGCCTGTTCCTGCCCAGCTGGCCTTCATCTTCCATCAGACCTTATCTGCCCTAATTCTGCTCCAGGTGCAGCCTGTCTCAGCATTAATTGTCCCTTTATATTTACTCAGGTCTGGAGTGGGGTAGACCCTCCCATCACCCAGCCATTATTTGAGTGCACTCTCTTAAGCAAGCTATACTGCAGTGTTGATTGCCCCCTTCTGTTCTCAGTTCTACCACCAAGTCAGGAGTAAGTCTACTGGAGGCAGGGGAGTTATATTGTTGTATAAGTGTGGGGAGAGCAGAAGAAAGCCCTGCAAGGGTGCTACTTGTCACACTCTTCCAAAGAAGAGCAACAGCTAACCTGGCAACCTTTTCAGCATGAAAACAAATATAAGCCCAAGCCATCCAAAGGGGGTGAGATACTTAGTACAAAAGTATCAGAGGGGTAGCCGTGTTAGTCTGGATCTGTAAAAGCTTTTGCTGTTAGTACAAAAGAACCTCTAATTATTTATATTAGTTGCTTTCCTGCCTCATGACACATCATGCATCCCAGCGTTTCCACCTCCCTCAGTCTAATGCCACATGTCTTGCTCTATTATAGTCTGTTTTCAGGACAGTAACATCTTTCTCAATGGTTTTCATATACATTGTCTGTTGTCCTCCTGTTTTCTGCCTTCCACTAAGTGCCATCCAGTCAAAGGCTTGTTTAGGAATACAGGTTTTTGACATCTACACATGGCCAAACCACTTCGGCCTTCTTTCACTAATCATGATCTCTGTAGCCGTTGGCCAAACTCCTACACAGGAATAAAGGGGTGTGTCATCAGAAAGCCATAAACAAAATAAACCCCAAAGAATGAATGCTGAGTGTCTAAGGGAAGAACACAATGATCCAAATGCTCTGGGGCAGAGTCCTAGTTACAAAAGAGGACAGGATGTCAGATCTTTCAAGGTTATCTAACTCTCATTGAGATCTGTAAGCAAAGCTTTGGCCAAAGGCTAAAACCCTGGAGTCTAGATAATACTTAGTCCTGCCATGAGTGCAGGGGACTAGACTAGATGACCTCTCGAGGTCCCTTCCAGTCTTATGATTCTATGAGTCAAAATATTAGCCACTTCCTTTAAAAGGATATGGGGGAAAGAGAAGCTTAGGAAGCAGTCTGTATATTCCAATTAGAGCTCATCACAAATTGGCTGGTCCTACAGTGACTGACAGTAGGGGCACAGGGTTTGATACACCAAAAAACACCGGCCTTCTTAGCCACTTAGCAGAACTTTGAGAAGGGTGTGGCATTCCAATGGCTCAAGGTGAAATAACACCCCACAAAAATCCAAGAGCGAGCGTTCTCCAGAATGTCTGTTTTAGCTCTTACCCCATCCCTATAAAGGAGATTTGGCTACAGCACCAGAAAAAATGTGCTTAAGTGACTTACCCAAGACTATGTCAGAGCTGGGGCTAGAACACAGGAGTGCTTGATTCTTACTCAGATCCTTAGGGCTCCCTTTTTTCTAGCATCTCAGGAAGTGACTACTTTGTGAACAGGAATTCTCATGGGGCATAACTGTTTGCCTCTAGAAAACAGGCTCAGTGTTGATTCAATAGGTGCTGAGAGGCAAGATGGTCTAGTGGTTAGGGTGTCAGTCTTGGACTAGGTAAACCAGGATTCAGTTTCCTCCTTCACCCCAGACTTCCTGTATGACCTTTTGCCAGTCATTTAGAGACTTGAGGCAAAGAGAGGCTGTCTTTAAAATGGGTATAATAGCATTATAATAGGTGTGTTGTGAATATAAACCCATTGAACATTGGGAGATCTTACCAGATACTGTGGTAACAAGAGTGCAATGGGGTCTACAAAACCCCATACTGAGCACAGACACAGGGGGGAGGAGACCGTCTCCTGTCTACAAGCAAGCAGCTTGATCACAACCCCACACAGCTGCCAGAGCTGCCAATCATGGAGGGAGGTACCCACAACTGCAACCAGTAGAGGAAACACAAGGCCTGCTATGAAGGGGCATGGGTGGAGGCTTGCCAGGCTGTCTACTTGGCAGCCTCCTCCGCCCGGGTCAAACGGGTTAAGAGCTCTGGCCTGGTGGTCGGGGACGGGTGGCAGGCGAGCTCCCTCCCACCTGCGCTTCAGGCCATTCGGTGGAGCGCGGGTCTGCTGCTCTATCCCGGCGTTTACCTCTCTGCCACGCATCCATCTCCGCCGGAGAACTGGCACGGTTTAGAGGGCAGGGTGACTAAGCAGCTCTGGAAATGGACAGGACTGCTCCGGTGCCTCTCCCTCTGAGGGAGGGCACTGGTGCTCAATCAGCTAGTCCTGTCCATGCTCTGGTACCGGCTCAATACCCTGGTCCCGGCCCCGGGCTTCCTGGCCCACCTCCGGATGGCAATTCTGGAGTTCTTTTGGCCAGGACTGCACTGGGTCTCTGCAGGGGTCCTCCACCTTCCTCTGGAGGAGGGAGGGCAGGGCCTGAAGTGCCTGCGCACTCAGGTCCATGTCTTCCGCCTCCAGGCCCTGCAGAGGCTCCTTTATGGTGCAGGTAGTCCGGCGTGGGGAGTACTGGCACACGCCTTCCTGCGCAGCTTCTGAGGGCTCCGATACGACCAGCAGCTCCTTTATCTCCATCCAAGAGGTCTTCCGCAAGGCCTCTCCAGGCTGTCAGTCTTCTACCAGGACCTCCTCCGGACCTGGAAACTGTTCTCAGCGACCAGGTCCGTGGCGGCCACCGAGGGGGCAGATCTCCTCGCGGAGCCCCTGCTACACAACCCCCAACTCCGTGTGCAGGTGGCGGAGTCCCCCCTCAGTGCGCCAGAGGTTGGTCCTGGCAGAAATCATCAGCGTCGGAGACCTCCTGGACTACGACAGGGGAGACTGGCTGGATCCCCTGATGCTGGCTCGGCGCATGGGGCTCTCCAGGCCGCGTACTCCCCAGCGCGTACTTCAGGAGGTGAAGGCCGCTTTGTCGCCTGCTGCTCGGGCCTACCTCGACCAGGTCCTGCAAGAGGGCACGCCACGCCCACCCTCCACCCCAGGCCCTCCGAACATTTTCATCAGGCCCCTGCCCCGTGGACCCAACCGCGCCCCACCGCCCCTTCTCCGTGAGCCGGCTGCACGACTCGCAACCGGTTCATTTCCAAACCGTGCCAAGAAAACATCTATACACGCTCGTGCTCCACACCCTTCACTTCCTCACCCTAATGTCCCGCCCCGACACAAAGTGGGGGGACCTCCTGCCACCTCTAGAGGGTGAGGAGCCCTGGTGGGCCAGCCTATACTCTACCCTGGTCCCGAGGCCCACCAGGGATATCAGCTGGCGGCTCCTTCACGGGGCCATGAGCACAGGCGTGTACTTGGCACGGTTTACACCCGTCCCGGACACCTGCCCTTTCTGCGGTGTGAAGGAGACCCTGGCACACGTTTACCTAGAGTGCGCCAGGTTGCAGCCCCTATTCCGGCTCCTTTTAGATATCCTGCTACGTTTTTGGTTGCACTTTTCCCCTCACCTTCTTATCTACGCACTCCCTATCTGTGCCCCCACAAAGTCACGGGACCTCCTGGTCAACCTCCTCCTAGCCCTGGCCAAAATGGCCATCTATAAAACCAGGGAGAGGAGGTTGGCCAATGGGGTCTCCTGTGACTGTGGGGCCTATTTCCGATCCTCCGTCTGCTCACGCATCCGGGCAGAGTTCCTCTGGGCAGCGTCCGCTGGCTCCCTTGACGCCTTCGAGGAGCAGGGGGCGCTGTCCGGGGTTCTCTGCTTGGTATCCCCGTCAGGTTCCTTTCGTTTGACCCTTTGACCTTCACACCTGTCCCTGTTATCTCATTAGTTGTCCCCCGGAATCATTTGGTTTCCAGGACCTGTGGATCCTCCCCTTAGGCTGGGGAGAGGGCTTGCGCCCGCCCACTTCCTGGATCCCAATAGGATGAAGGGGAGCAGGCAGAGAAGGAAAAGGAGGTAGAAAGGCCTGGGAGAGCAATGGGGTGACAGCCCTTTCTTCTCTTTCCTTGGCATGTCCTCCAGCATCTCTTTCCCTCTATCCACAACATTCAAAGCTCACCCCATCTGGCTAACACTCTACTGAGTGAAGGAGTCTGGGTGCACTTCCCTCCAAATCCTTCATGCTTCTGTGCCAAAAATAGCCATTTGCTCCATTGGAACTGGAAACTAAATCATTGCAAAGCGCACTTTTAAATAAATCACCAAGACATCCAATTAAGTTTGCATGCCAAGGTAGGTGACTAGGTGGATACCCTTACATGCCTGAACAGGTTTCTCCAGCTGCACACACCAGCTCAATTTTGTGCTCTCATTTCTGAGTGTGCCAGTTTCTTTGCTTTTAAGCATTGCCTCTTGGAAATATTAAAGTCTGCATGCATTGATTTGCACCCCCAGTTAGGTGTGCAGTGGTTTGTTTTAAAGGTTTTAGATTTTGGGAATAGACATTGTCATAAGAGAACAAGCCAAATGGCCCATCCAGTCCTGTATTCCACAGGGACCACTACGGGAAGTGATGTATTTCCCCATGATGTACTGATTGGGTTCTTCTAGGGAAGAAAGTGTCTTCCTGGCTCCAGCTGGTGATCAGTTTATGCTCTGAATTCAAAACTGAAGCAGAGCAATTTGTAAGAACATTCAAAAGAAGAGAGTTTGCCAGGACTACTAACACTGCTGAGTTTCAGTATTAGCAAGTAACCCATAATTTGAAGTCAAAGCAAAATGTCAGATAAGACCCAGTTGGTTCAATTGCTCAAATATTTGAAGTAGCTAGGTTGATAGCACAATCAGCCCAATAAATGGTGAACTTTTCAGAAGGTGCAGGGAAACATGTAACCCTCCAATGTGAAGTCAGTGCAAAGTCTACTAGAATATGTCTTTTGATCTCTGCTATTCCTCTCTCCTTCCCTTCCCTTCCATCCCCCCACATAGCTGAGCTATGGTACATGGTACACGGACAGAAATTCCTTTCTGTTACTGTCTTGTGGAGTCAGGATATGTTCCAATATGTAGGGTTGCATTGCAGCATGTATTATGATACACATCTGATGTTGTTTCTTTTGCATGCCTTTAGGGCATCAGTCATTTTCCTATAGTAACTGATTTAATATTTTGTCATCTCTTTATAACAAAAGGAGTAAGAAACAGTTTGTTTTCATGAAAGAGGCGTAGTGATTGATTATGGGCCAAATTTAGACGTGGTGTAAATAAGTGTAACTCCACGGAAGTCTCTGGGCTAAGTTCAACAGTGGCGGGTAGATGGGATAGAATGCACAGATGGGGTAAGTATGCTGTTCGATCTCACTGGCAAATACAATTGAGGGCAATTTTATCTAAAGAAGATAAGTCTCTGTTTAACATACTGGGCCAGATCCTCAGCTGGTATTGACTGGCACACATCAATTTACACTCTGCCCCCATTGTCTTCAAGGTTATATAATGAACAGTTCATTAGCACTCAGGGCACCAAGAATAACACAAATGTAGCAAAGATGATGAATGCAATATGCTACATGCAGTAAATGCCATTCCTCACGATAAAGAGAAATCCCCTTACTCATCAGAAAATGCCCCTTTTGTGTTATTCTTGCCGTTGCAGCATTAGGTCTGCTGTAGATAAAAGATATCTCTGTATTTGTTCATGGCCCCGAGCTGTCACCTCTACAAGCTAGTGAAAATGGGAAAGGTAAGCAGAGCCGCAGGCATGCAAGCCCAGATATGCCAATATCATGATCTAATGCCTGCATTTAGGTGAGGTTTTATAAATATTTACATTGCAGATTGTCTTCTACCAAGACAGGAGCTTCCAGGGCCATTGTTACAAATGTAGCACTGATCACCCGGATCTGCAATCCTACTTCAAACAATGCCATTTCAGCCAGGTAGAAAACGGCAGCGGGACGACTTCTATGAGTGCCCCAATTACTTGGGACAACAGGACTTTCTTCAAAAGGGGAGAATATCCTGACTTCTGAAAGTGGATGACTCCACTCAGTGCCTCCTCCCCCTCTCCCCCAACACCTCCAGTGAACACACCAGTGAACAGCTGATCGTGGCAGGTGGGAGCTCTGGGAGGGAGGGGTAGGAGCTGATTGGTGGGGCCCGCCGGCAGGAGAAGGGGCTGGGGAGTAAGGAGAAGAGCTGATCCGTGGAGCTGCTGGTGGGTGCTGAGCACCCACTATTTTTTTTCCGTGGGTGCTCCAGCCCCAGAGCACCCACAGAGTCGGCGCCTATGCTAGGTGCTATACAAACATAGTAAGAGACAATACTGCCCTGAAGAGCTCACCATGGAAACAGAGAAGACTGACAGAGGGTGGGAGAAAGGTCATATCATCCTCATTTTACATTTGCAGAAGTGTGGCACAGAATGCAAGTGTCTTGCCCAAGGTCATAGGAAGACAATGATCGTGGTGAGAGCTGAACCCACATCTTCCCCATCCCAGTCTAGTACTTTAACCACAATGCCACCTTTCCTCTCGGCAAACAGATATGAAAAAATAGTATCTCTCTGTGTATGTTTCTTTAATAGCAGCCAGATTTAATCAGTAGAAGATCTGTCTGGCTTTCGAAAGTTAGAGGTATTTCAGTCTTTCCTTCTCTGTGGTCCCTTTGCCATCTCAGAACACCGGCTCCCACAAGATCAAGCTCTTCGAAAGAGATGACCTTCAAGGCCAAATGTTGGAGCTCACAGATGATTGTCCCTCAGTTCAGGATTGCATCCATTGTCCTGAGATCCACTCCCTCAATGTTTTGGGTGGCTCTTGGATCTTGTATGAGCTGCCGAACTTCAGAGGGCGATGACAATACTTGCTGAAACCCGGGGAGTACAGAAGGTTCCTTGACTGGGGTGCTGTGAATGCCAAAGTTGGCTCTTTACGGCAGATGGTGGATTTACACTAAAAGATGGTGTCTTAAATAAACCATTGACAAACTCCACATTCCTTTTTTGGTGTCATGTTTGCTAGAATATTTTAAGTAAATTTGAATTAAAAGAGGCCCCAAGCCATGGAGTCTGATTTAAGTTTGCTTGGTGTCCCTAGCCTCTGTTTGCCAGAAGGTGGGAATAGGCGACAAGGGATGGATCACTTGATGATTACCTGTTCTGTTCATTCCCTCTGAAGCACCTGGCATTGGCCACTGTCGGAAGACAGGATGCTGGCTAGATGGACATTTGGTCTGACTCAGTATGGCCATTCTGATGTTCTTAACCAGATCCATAGATGGTTTCAATCAGCATAATTCCACTGGTTTCAATAGAGCCATGCTAATCTATACCAGTTGAGGATCTGGCCCAAATCCTCAATAGCCAGGCAGTCATTATGGAAAGAAAGAAGTGTGCCATTCTGGATTAGTAACAGCACGCTATCCCTGCTCTGACTGAGAAAATTCTATTTCACATGAGTTATAATTAATGTAATTATGTCTGCATATAGCAGTCACCTCAGCCCCGCAGCATGCCGTGTATAATTTACAATAAACAGTAAATTACAACAACACTATAAAACTTATGCCACATTTTAATGCCCACCATCATTCATTTAAGGCCTGATTCAGCAGAGCACTTAAGCATGTTGTTGCGTCTTGTGCTCCCTATACAACATATGTAATAAGAAGGGACTATATGAGTACAGTGGGGTCCATCCAGATAACCATGTTTATACCTATACACCAACATAGCTCCATATATACACTGCTACTCTGGAAGGGTTCTTCTTGTGGCTTCCAAAGCAGGATAGTGAGGACCACTAGAGGGCTCACAAAGTATTGAAAAGGGATACCACACAATTCCTTATCCACTACACATGTGCAGAACTTTACTGAATATCGATGGGATTAGTCACATGCTGAAAGTGCTTAAAGAGGTGCTTAAGTGCTTTGCTGAATTAGGACCTTAGCTGGTGGCTTTTTGTTTTTTAAAACAATGATTGAGGAGCATGAAGAGACCAAGTATCAGAGGGGTGGCCGTGTTAGTCTGGATCTGTAAAAAGCAACAAAGAGTCCTGTGGCCCCTTATAGACTAACAGACGTATTGGAGCATAAGCTTTCGTGGGTGAATACCCACTTCGTCAGACGCACCTGCGCAGACTGTGTCTGACGAAGTGAGTATTCACCCACGAAAGCTTATGCTCCAATACATCTGTTAGTCTATAAGGTGCCACAGGACTCTTTGTTGCTTTTTGAAGAGACCAAAGTAGTTTTTGTTTATTTTTGTTTTGTTTTGGCCTACCAAAAACAAAATTCCTTGCCCTAAGCCAGTAAAAGTATGTGCATTGCTTGCTGTCCTGGGTGCACTTCTGGGCCCCAGAGTGGAAGGTTTGTATGTGATTAACCAACAGGAGAGAGCATTAGGAGTTCTGGTTCTCTCCCCAGATGTGTCATAGACTGCCCCTGTGACCAAGGGCAAGCGGAGTACTCTGAGTATAGTTTCTCCATCAACAGTAATTCTCAGCTCCATGAAGAGTGTTGATGGGCTGTACTCATTCATGTTTGTAAATGCATTGAGATCCTTGAAGAGATGTCATGTAACTACAAAGTGTGCAGAGAGCCGGTATCAGAAATAGACAGTCTGGCTCACCCTCTGAAAATAAGTTTGGGGCAAAATTCTTTCAGATTTACACAGCACATTTAATCTTCAGTATTCTGCTCTCCTTAGGGGCATGCATCTCCTTCCGAGACCTGTACATGTGAGGTTTATGGTTTGTTTAAAGGAGCAACTGAAAAAGTCTTGATTTGGGGAATGAGAATGAGGCAGCCACAGTAGGAAAGAAAGTGTGTGTGTGTGTACAAAAATATAAATACACCTCTACCCCGATATAACACGACCCGATATAACACGACCCGATATAACACGAATTCGGATATAATGCGGTAAAACAGCACTCTGGGGGGGCGGGGCTGCGCACTCTGGTGGATCAAAGCAAGTTCGATATAACGCAGTTTCACCTATAACGTGGTAAGATTTTTTGGCTCCCAAGGACAGCGTTATATCGAGGTAGAGGTGTATATTTTATTACCCAGCACTAGACTGAGTGGTATGACATTGTGGCACAGATATTCTTATTGCTCAGGTATATTTGTGTGTGCAAATAGTTCTACAGTTGTGCACACATACATAGCATGATTGTGTGTGCAAAGTAGGTATGTACAAATGCATGGACATTTGCTCAGTTTTGACCCGCTGAAAATCTGGCCCCAAACTTCATACCGTAGCATTTTTTAATGTTATTTGCATGTAACGATTAACTGAGCTCACCAACAGTCTGACTCAAAGTGTTTGGTGTTCCTGAAATCCTCAATTAGAATAAAAATAAGGCGGCTCCTCCTTTGCCTGTCATCAGAAGTAGCCCGCCAATCCCAGTACACATACACTATGTAGTGGTATGACATTGTAGAGCAATCATTCGGCAGGTAGAGACTGAGTACCTCACTCCAAAAACTGTGGACCTTACTGCACCCATATTGTGTGGCGTAGCATGCACCAGCAGGTACTTGGGCATCCAAGTATTTGTTTGTATGTATAGTTACTCAATTTACATACAGACAATCATGGCACACGTGTGTACCATTGCAGATGTACAAGTTCAGCGCATTTCATAGTGTAGCTACCTCAGGCTCTGTCTGTTGAAAACCCAGCCTTCAATATCATAGTAGACAGAAGGCCAAATTTATTATTTATGTGATTTGTCTTCAGCGTGATTCTCCGCTCATCACTGGAGTATCGTGAAATCAGTGGACTTAATGCTGGTATGAAAGCAGGGTAATGTAGCGGAGCACCAGGTCCCCAGAGTCCTAACAGACCATGACACATTTGTTGTACTATTCAATTTATAATATGTCCCTAATGGCCTCCAGTTTTATCCCATTGCACATCATCCCTACCAGGATCTGAAGCACTCAACTGCCACACTAACCTCAGCTCCGGGAATGCCATCGGGATGAATGGAATTCCATAGGGCGCGGATACTTCCTGACTAGTGGGAGAGACCCACCCAGAGCCTGTTAGGGTCTCACTAAATTCATTTAGATCCTGTCTCTTGCTCCTAAGGTTAACATGATGATTCCCCACTCCCCTGCATCGCTGACTTTACCCTGTTCCCTTGCAGATCCCTGCAATACGGCACAGAAGAAGTTAACCCTTTTCTTGCTTCCCTGAGGACACATTCTGTGGGGCCTACATAACATTCATCTGGAATGTGATTAAAATAAGACCAGCACCTCTGTGCCGGAGCAGGCACTCCTAGTTGAGCCAGTTAAGGGGCAGGGCTGCACCTAGGCTACAAAGAGTTAGAGGGCAAATTCAGCCAGGGCTGAGCTAGAAAAAGAACTGCCGAGTGACGCCGCAGGGAGAGAGGGGCTCCTGCAGTGGTTCCTGAGGAAGGGAATGGGGGCTGGGAAGACCCCGCTGAAAGTTTTGTTTTTCCTTTGGGCGAAGGCCCCGAGAGCAGGATAGGACAGTGCCTACGGGAGGAAGGGCCGCGCCCAGCTTAAGGCCGGGTGGAAGGTTTTTTTGTGTTTGTTTTGGGAACTGTGTGTTAATTAAGAAAACCCCCAAGTCCCCAGACCTCAAGAAGGGCTGTGATTGGCTGAGAGACTGCGCAGCGTTCTTAAGGAGCTCTGACGAAGAGGAAATTGAGGCCAGGTGCTACCGAGCGACCTCTGGCCATGAGGGGCGCTCAGGAGGCTGTTGAGCCTCTTACACGGACAATTCAGCGTTATTTGAACATACAATGTACTTTTCCATAAATAATTTTGCTAGCCAAAGTTGACCTCAGATATGTGCAGAAAGGAAACACACCCAGAACCCAAACTGGCTTATGAATTTAAATGAATCTGCACTGTCATCCGGGGGCCGTGTCCCACAAAGCCTCATGGCAACCCTGCAAGCAGCCCCCGGCTTCCATTTCCCACTCCAAGGGGTCTCTTTAGTAGCTCACAACACCATGTGTTCATCCACTTACCACCTTACCAGGTCACTCCCAGGCCTTTCCTGTCCATGCCTCACTCCTCCGGTTCCAGGTTTCTCTGCTAGACCCTCCTCACACCCAGCAGCCTCTGCTCTCCCTGGGAATACTCTCTTGGTAGCTTCCTGCAGGGGAATCAGCTGATCCCTGCTCAGCTGTGCTTCCTGAGTAACTAGGGCTGGCTGGCCCCAGGTCTCTAGCCCTCCAAGGGGCAAGCCACCCAGTTCCAGGCATGCACATTTTTTTCCCTATTGAGCACCCAGTTCCAGCTGAAGCACATTCCTGCTCCATTGTATAAGCAGTGAAACCCTAGGAACAGGGAGATTTCACAAAGGAAACGTGATCCCAGAGAAGACAATAGAGCACATACTATTTTTAAAATCTTCAGCTCTGCTTCAAAAACTCCAGATGTTAGGCAATAAAGGCACAAGCCTGCAAACCTTTGCCCAGATAGGTACATTGACGAACTGCAATTACTTGGCTGGGGGAGGACCTGCAGGGTCTTGGTGCTCCAATACCACTGGATGGAGTCAGGACTAGAGTTCCACTAAGAAACATATAAAGCCATTTATTTTGTAGAGCATCCTTCACATGCAGACTGGCGGCTCGGTGCTCAGCTGCGGTACACTGATGAAATCACTGGAGCTACGCCAGCATACACCAGCTCAGGATCTGGCCCCGTCTCTGAGACTGCATTACAGAGTTACGGTACATAATGCAAATGTCGAGTTCAAAAGAAGAGTCGCACAAGGAGAAAGCAATGACAAGGCATTGGCAAACGAGAACACGTCGGTTTTAGGTGGGCTTTGAAATGAGAGAGCAAGTACGTGAGGTGGAAAGATGCAAGAGGAGCATCCCGTGCAGCAGCAGCTGTGGATGAGAATGCTCTTGTACCGTAAGTGATGAGAATATGTGTAGGCCCAATTGAAGGTTGATGGTCTGAGTGGAGGGAAAGGGAGAGAAAAAAGGATCTGTTGCAGCTTAGTGCAACTGTGCCTTTATTTCTTCCTTCTGATCCAGCAAGGGCAGTCACCCTAGCAGTAGCGGCGCCAGCTTTTCCGGCGCCCTAAGCGGCAGAAGGTCCCGCCCCCGAAATGCCACCCCCAACAGCGGCGGCGGAAGGTCCCGCCCCCAAAATTGAACGGACGGCCGGGGCGCCGGCGCCCCCAAAATAGCAGCGCCCTAGGCGACCGCCTAGGTCACCTAATGGGTTGCGCCGGCCCTGCACCCTAGGCTCCCAGCTCTTCAGCCATCCCCTCTCTTGGGTAGACACGTGTGTCTCTCTCCCTCCTGATAGAAGTTTTTCCAGGCTGCACAGTTCTTTGCCTATGCTGTGAGTTCCCCAGCAAGTCAGACTGCCTCAGCAGACCATAATTGCCCATAGATATACACTACCACACAGCCCTTTCTGAGCAAGCACATCTGTTCTTAAGCTGAAAGCCTTACAGAGAAAAGAATCTACACTTATGCTAATAAGTGATCACCCCATTTCCAACAAGGGCTCTGGCAGGCGACCCATCCTGCAAACCCCACCAAGGGGTTTCGCTGTGGTCACAAGTTCAGAACAGCTGTTAGCTGAGAACAAATACCCCCCCATGCATCTGTGAGTCACTCCTTTATACAGCTTGGATAGGTACTCAGCCAGACAATGGTCCCTCCTTCCGGTGAAGCTTCAAAAGGCTGCGTCTTTGCATAACCAGAGAAGGTAATTTGTATTCACCTCTCCCCAGGTATTTCCTAGGAACCTCACTTAACTTGGGTTGTCTGACACATTGTTTTAAATAGGCTTTGAAGCACATAACACTTCCCAGGGTTTACATTAGTCACATCTCCCCGCTCGAAGCATTACATACAACCCCACAATAATACCTAAAATACTTAACCTTAATTCAATCCGGTGTGTCCAGGATATTCAAGGAAATTGCCATATGTGCCACAGGGTCAGTGAGACAGCCTGGAATAATAGGGCAGCTTTGGCCCTGAGCTGCCTATGTTTCCTTTTAAAGGAGCAAGCAATCAAATACAACTGGTAGCTTATGGGTTCTCAAGAACTTGGTATCAGTCCAGTTATATTAATACTAGCACGTATAATCACTAGTCTGAATGGAAAAGCACAGAGCACAGATTTGGTATCCAGGTTTGGTGACACAGCCCCCTGTGCTATGCTGAGTCCCATTAACTTCAGTGGGACATGGAATGGGAACTGGTATCCTTGCCAGTGGATCCCAGTGCAGGATGGGAGCCACAGTGATTTTTTAAACTAGCTCACGGAACACCTTAACTCCAGCCTGTCCTGCTGAGAAACTGCCAAAGTGGCTTCTGCTGATCGCCCTGCACACCTTTAAGTGCTACCACTTTACAAAGGTGTAAAAGGAGTAATAATAATGGTGTATGATGCCAATCAAGCAACCAGAATAAAACCATGTGACCAATCCCAAACAATCCAGTTTAGGGATGGTGTCCCTAGTCTGTTTGCCAGAAGCTGGGAATGGGCGACAGGGGATGGATCACTTGATGATTCCCTGTTCTGTTCATTCCCTCTGGGGCACCTGGCATTGGCCACTGTCGGAAGACAGGATACTGGGCTAGATGGACCTTTGGTCTGACCCGTATGGCCGTTCTTATGTTCTTATGAAACGCAAAAATGCACAGTGAAAACCTACCAGGAAATTCTGTGCTCAACTGGGACAAACTTTTTCTGTGCACAGAAAATTATGTACAAAGTGCTACATTTCTGTGGTAATATATATGAACTCTTAAAAGGTCAGAATAAATGGGACTATTTTCTATCCAGTGGCAGATAAAGTCTCTTTGCTGTTCTGAGGTGAGTGGTATTTATTCTTGAACTTCCACAATCCCCCTGCCTATGGAACTTCAAGTGTTTAAATTTTCACTCTCAGTTGTGAATACCCAGTTGATTTAAGCATCCATTACTACACACAGGTTTTTTTAAAGTGTGAATAATTTACCACCAAATACAATATAGCCCACAAAATCTAAGGAAAAACATTTTTTCCCCTGATATCCAAATCCTATTGAAGTCAATGGGCATTTTATTAGCATAATACCAGGGCTGCTTTTCAATGTCAGAGGGCCCATGGAAATTTTAAAAAGTCTTTGTCTCAGGGAACAACAAGAGATTGAGAATAAAGGTTATGAAACAATCCTGCAGCAGCAGTTTACTAACATTTTCTCTTGAACATGTTCCCGTCAGTGAAATAATGGCAATATTGACTGACATACACATTAACCTGATCCCTTCGTTATTTACAGTAACAATACACTTAGCACCCAGTAAACAAAAGGCCATAACAATTCTTTACAACGAATAATGTTGATGATGAGGGAAAAAAGAATGAGGAATTCTCTTTACTGGACAAAAAATTCCCTTTTGTCCAATTCATGTGGAGCCAGCACTGTGTTGACTATATAAAGGACTGTTGAACCTTCCAGAGTATTGTGGTCTCGCAGCTACGCTCTGGCTAACATGGCAAAGGTAAGAAAAAAAAGAGTGAATACTGTGTCGAAATACAGTATCCCATTATGTTATTCTATGTGTGTGTATACTATACAGAGTGCGTCAGCGTAGGGATAGATTAACAGAAAGAAATGAAAACATACACAGAAGTGTGCGATAACTAGATTAAAAAGTAAATATTAAAATCTTATGTGCTTAATAACAGTCAAATACAAAGATTTTTGATATGTGCAAAATCTTTATTTTATGTTTATTTTTTCTGTGCGGTTGGTGTTTTATTTTCTGACTTTTTAAAGAGGGTTATATTTCACAATCACACACACCATTCTTTGGAGTCATGTTATTATAAGGTGCTGCACACTGCACACTGCAATATGGGAATGTGTCGGAATATTCTCCTTATTTTATTTTTTTTACGTATCAACCGATGTCACAAAAAAACTACATTTAACTCCTACTTGGAAGTTGCTGCAACTGGCATAAGGCTATTCAAGTGACTGAAGTATTAGCGAGAGGATACCACAACATCATCTGGAAGGAGTGTCCCAACTATGGGATCGTTTCCCTCTGTTCCAGTTGGATGTTTCCCTTCCCTGAAACTTTCATCCTCCTCAACAGCACAGAGGCTGTCAGACCGAGGGTGGGACCGTTCTACTGTGTCCCAGAAAATCTCATCTATGTACCTCTCTGTCTCCTTTAGCTCCTCCAGCTCAGCCACTCTGGTCTCCAAAGCCCGTACACGGTCTCTGAGGGCCAGGAGCTCCTTGCATCGAATGCACACATAAGCCACCTGCCCATAGGGCAGGTAATCATACATGCTGCATTGGGTGCAATAAACTGGATAGCCCCCCACTCTGTTGCTGGACTTCTGCCTGCATTCTCGTTTTACTCCTGCAGCTCCTTCCTTTGTTGATGTTTTGTTTTTATCAGGAGGTGTTTTTGGCTTTAAGTTTAAAGAATGTTAAATGTATCTAGCCCCCCCTCACACTCACAAAACTCCCCTGTTAGCCGCTCCTGGTCGCTAGCTCCTCTGGTCGCTTAGGAGCAGGCTTTTTAAAACCCTGGTCTTCCTGAGTAGCCCCGCCCCCTGGTTAAGGGTTGATGGGTGCTAAAGGGCTTAGGGATCAAAGCTCACTGCACGGTCTCCCAAACAAACAGACCACATGGTATATTTCAGTCAAGCAGCAAACACATCACAAACACAAACACAGACACTACAGACAACAAACTTACCCCAAGGGTCACATAATTGCTCCTCCTTCACCTGGAGAACTCCCTCATCAGTCTCCCCTGTTAGCCGCTCNAAAATCTCATCTATGTACCTCTCTGTCTCCTTTAGCTCCTCCAGCTCAGCCACTCTGGTCTGGTAGTCATACATGCTGCATTGGGTGCAATAAACTGGATAGCCCCCCACGCTGTTGCTGGACTTCTGCCTGCGTTCTCTTTTTACTCCTGCAGCTCCTTCCTTTGTTGATGTTTTGTTTTTCTCGGGAGGTGTTTTTGGCTTTAAGTTTAAAGAATGTTAAATGTATCTAGCCCCCCCTCACACTCCTGCTCACAAAACTCCCCTGTTAGCTGCTGGAGCAGGCTTTTTAAAGCCCTGGTCTTCCTGAGTAGCCCCGCCCCCTGGTTAAGGGTTGATGGGTGCTAAAGGGCTTAGGGATCAAAGCTCACACGGTCCCCCAAACAAACAGACCACATGGTATATTTCAGTCAAGCAGCAAACACACCACAAACACAAACACAGACACTACAGACAACAAACTTACCCCAAGGGTCACATAATCGCTCCTCCTTCACCTGGAGAACTCCCTCATCAGTCTCCCCTGTTAGCCGCTTCTGTTCACTAGCTGAAAGCGGTTCCTCACCTGCCTAAGTTACACTGTTTCAGAAAGCCAAGCAGCCAAAAACCCCAGCAGTGCAAAAGTGGCTCATGCTCCTTCTCTTCTTGGACTCCGAGAGGTGCAGCACACAATCTCCACCCGGCCAACTCGAAGCGCTGGAGAACGTCAGCTCATTAGAATCCTTAGGGGCAGATCTGAAGACATCTGCTATGCTCATCATCCGCTGAACCAATCACACTTCACTAGCTGTGCCCTGATAGGAAAACATATCTCAGTGCTTCAGTATTAATCCTGGATGTTTTCTAGGCCTGACCCAAAGCCCACTGAGGACAATGGAAGCCTTTCCATTGATTTCGATGGGTTTTGGATCAGACCTTATGGGAGCCAGAAGATCAAAGCCAATTTTTTAAACAAATGCTTTACAATGTTATTAGACTTGCTTTGTTATTTCAACACAGATCATATTCTACGAGGACAGAGACTTCCAGGGCCGCTCCTACGCGGTCACTGCCGACCAGCCGGATATGCAAACTCACCTTAACCGCTGCAACTCAATCCAGGTGGAAAGTGG
>QXTE01000015.1:12330496-12423112 GCA_003942145.1 Platysternon megacephalum | reverse complement strand
TCCTTCTCTTCTTGGACTCCGAGAGGTGCAGCACACAATCTCCACCCGGCCAACTCGAAGCGCTGGAGAACGTCAGCTCATTAGAATCCTTAGGGGCAGATCTGAAGACATCTGCTATGCTCATCATCCGCTGAACCAATCACACTTCACTAGCTGTGCCCTGATAGGAAAACATATCTCAGTGCTTCAGTATTAATCCTGGATGTTTTCTAGGCCTGACCCAAAGCCCACTGAGGACAATGGAAGCCTTTCCATTGATTTCGATGGGTTTTGGATCAGACCTTATGGGAGCCAGAAGATCAAAGCCAATTTTTTAAACAAATGCTTTACAATGTTATTAGACTTGCTTTGTTATTTCAACACAGATCATATTCTACGAGGACAGAGACTTCCAGGGCCGCTCCTACGCGGTCACTGCCGACCAGCCGGATATGCAAACTCACCTTAACCGCTGCAACTCAATCCAGGTGGAAAGTGGCTGCTGGATGATTTACGAGCGCCCCCATTACATAGGACATCAGTACTTCCTGAAAAAGGGGGAATATCCAAATTACCAGCAATGGATGGGGTTCAATGACTCCGTCAAGTCCTGTTGCATAATCACACCAGTAAGTTCACTGTCATTTCTATGTGCGACGATTATTATTATTTATATTAGAGTAGCACTAGAACCCTCAAACAAGTTGAGGGACCTGTTGTGCTTGGTGCTGTAAGAGACAGTCCTTGCTACAAAGAATTTACAATCAGGATAAAGGGACAGCCAAAGGGGGGGATGGGAAACAGAAGCCCAAATAGATTTGTAAAGGTGTTTAAATGCCTAAACACATGCTTAAATGCTTTGCTGGACTGGAGCAAGCGTGCTCAGTCGGAACCTGAAGCTCTAGTCCTGCAAATGCCAAGGTGAAGCTTACTCATGTAAGTAAGGCATTGTCTATGCACAAAAGTTGTACAAGGATATAGTTAAAGCAGTACAACCTGCAGAGCTCCTGCAGAGGCAGGTATACCGGTATAAAGGTCTTTAAAGTCACAAAAAGGGGAATAGGCTGAACTGATATAAAGCACGTTTGTACCGGTATCGCTGTCTACACTCGTGGTTGCACCGGTAAAACTATATTGGTAAAAAAAAAAATCACCCCACTAACCTGCCATAGTTATACTGGTACAGGAACCTGCCTGCATACTTCCCAACATTTCGAGAGACTAAAGCAGGATGCACTGCCACTCAGGTTTGGCCCCCTATACCCCTCTGTAGATGGAGATAGAGAGGCGTCCGGGCCAACTACCCCCCGCATCTGTCCCAAAATGCAGGAAATGTTCACTTCAACTGGGACAGGAGGTTGGGGAGGGATCAAAGCAGAACACTCCTGCAAAATGTGGGATGGTTGGGAGGTCTGTGTGTGTGGCTTAGGCCTTACTGTTTGCAGAAACCAGGCCTAAAATACTAACTCGGGGTCTGATCCTTCAATCATTGAAGACCGTCAGAGTTTTTACCATTGATTTCAATGGGAGTATGATCAGGCTTTGAGTATGATCAGGCTTTGATTTTGTACAGCATCTTTCATACAAATTGTATCCCAAAGTGCTTTACACAGTTACAGAGTTGGGGGGGGGGGAAAGGATAGCTCAGTGGTTTGAGCATTGGCCTGCTAAACCCAGGGTTATGAGTTCAATCCTTGAGGGGGCCACTTAGGGATCTGGGGCAAAAATTGGTCCTGCTAGTGAAGGCAGGGGGCTGGACTCAATGACCTTTCAGGGTCCCTTCTACCTCTATGAGATAGGTATATCTCCATTTATTATATTAATAAAAATTCTTAGCAGAGGTAGAAAGAAACTAAGAGCGGTAGGGAAGAGGGAAAAATGAAGGTGAAATATTTAAAATATCATGGTATATTCTTATTTCAAGGCATTGGGTTTTCTCCTAGAGAGATAATGAATATATATTTTTCTTTCAGATATATAAGGAGGTGGTTGTTATGTGAGATAACAATTCTGGGTATTTTTGAGAGAATAGGCATTCACTATTCCTTATGAAAAGCAGAATTACTAGTTGATAAATTAACACCCATCTGTTTATAGACATCCGAATGCTGAGGCAAGAATATAATCAGGGCTTCTGATTTTCGGTTTTAACCAATAAACGCTGATAAAACACTCGCAATAACAAAATGAAATAGACGTTTATCCAGTAGACACTGGAAAAACACCAGAAAGGTTTACTTGTATCTAAGGGTTTGCCTACATGGAGCAGTAATGCGGACTATGGGGGGTATAATTTCTATAGTGCACCAGCGTGTTGCACATTAATTGGACCATGTAGACCCTGCTGATGTGCACTAAACGTTCCCCGGTGCACTTTATTGTAGTGCTGTTCAGAAAAGTACTACGTTCAAGCTCACTAGGGAACATTACATAGCGATTATTCATTACTGTAATGAACAATATATATATAATATACATTCCTCATTACAGTGGATACAAAGAGAAAGACCTTTTTTGGACAGCCAGATAAAACTCAAAAATTGCTCAAAATAAACCCTCCAAAATGAAATTAATAAACTCTGAAAAACAGACGCCCTCAACATAATACATTTTGATACATAAGGCCCTAACCGGTGAGGGTCCCACTATGCAGCTAGACCCGGTACAAACACATAGTGAGAGACAGGCCTGAAGTAGAGCTTACAATCTAAAGAGACAAAGGGTGGGAGGGGAAACTGAGGCACAGCATGATGAGGCAACTTGCCCATGGCCACCTTGCAGGTTAGTGGCAGAGTCAAGAACAGAACCCAGCTCTCCTGAGCACCACTCTAGTGCCCTATCCACTAGAGAACAGCTGGTGCATATGATCCGTATGGCAGTCCAGCTGTCACTTACCACTTGCTTTCATCCTTCACTTGCTAAATCTGGGTATAATTTACACACCCTAGGCTTGATTCCCCACTGCTTACACTATCCTTACACCACTGGAACTCTAGTGAAATCATTGGAGTTGTGTAAAACTGGCGGAGCCGTGGTGAATCAGGCCCTTTTTCTGCTAATTGAACACAAGTCGTCATTCATTTCTGTATCATTAATGTCAATAAGGCAGCAAGCAACCTATGATCATATATTGTAGAGCTGCTGCTTGTGTGCTGTACACCTGTGTTTGTGTTTGTCTTCCCAGAAGGATACGAGTCTATGAAAGGAATGACGTGGGAGGCAGGATGACAGAATCCTTCTGTGACTATCCTTCGCTCTGTGACGAATTTCATCCCAGGGACATCCAGTCCTGTCATGTTTTTGAAGGAAATTGGATTTTCTGTGGACAGCCAGACTACCGAGCATGGCAGTACCTCCTGAGACCCAGGGAGTACCGGGGAGTCACTGACTGGGGAGCCGTGACCACCATAGTTGGTTCCTTTAGGCCGACTGTGTACGTTTCCTAAGCAGTACACGTTTCCATGCTGTAAACGCTTCTCTTCATTGGGGCGGGATGTTCAAAGTAGCCTAATAGGAGTTAGGTTCCCAACTGTCCTTCAGTGTTTAAGGCCCCGATCCAAAGCCCATTAAAGTCCATGGGAGTCTTTGGATCAGGCACGTAAGTGATAGGGTCCAATGTGGCTCACCGGCCTAACACACGTAGTTCCACAGAAATCAGTGACCAGGATTAAACTCAGAGTCGGGCTCAGAAAACAAACAGGCAAAACACAGCTACAGCCAAATTGCTGAAATGGAATTTGATCTGCCGCGTGAGAGTCACATAAATGGCTGCATGATTCTGCCCTTCGCAAAATGGTTTTCAGTTCTTGTCGGAAGAGAAGCGAACATTCAGCTTTAGGATGTTCTGAACGGCTCTTCCCAGCATGACTTTTTGGTACTGTAACATAGAGTCAATGGGTCATATTCTGAACCTGCACTCACTATGACCTGTACCTTATTTCAGGAGCGGGCCCATGAAATCAATGGCACTGCTCAGGGTGAGCAAGGGTGGCTGAGTTGAGCCCATAGTTCTTTTGCAAGTGGCTTTCTAGTCCTGCCTGTTGTATGCTGGGATTTATAGTCCTGGGACACACAAGCTGGACTACGACAAAGCATTTCTGATTGATTTATACCAGGGGTAGGCAACCTATGGCACGTGTGCCGAAGGCGGCACGCGAGCTGATTTTCAGTGGCACTCACACTGCCTGGATCCTGGCCACCGGTCCGGGGGCCTCTGCATTTTAATTTAATTTTAAATGACGCTTCTTAAACATTTTTAAAACCTTATTTACTTTACATACAACAATAGTTTAGTTATATATTATAGACGCATAGAAAGAGACCTTCTAAAAACGTTAAAATGTATGACTGGCACGCGAAATCTTAAATTAGAGTGAATAAATGAAGACTCAGCACACCACTTCTGAAAGGTTGCCAACCCCTGATTTATACCATGTTTATCAGTTACACTTCCCTTCTTGGCAACCAGCATTTGTAATGTGATTGGTATCATATAATAAACCTTGTTGGAGCTTACACCTCGCTCTGTTGTTCATTTCTCAGTCAAATAAAAATATATTATAAAGACCCTAGCCCTGCTATCAAATAGCAGAGGAAAATCTCTGTGCCCATCTGCAGTCTCACTGAGGTCAATGGGGTTCTGCACAGGCCTGCATGGATCTGATTGTAAGATCAGAGGTCATGCTTTGCTTTTCTGTAGTGTCAAGTGTTTTAAAAATATGAACTAACCACAACCCTGGGAGGTAGCTAGGCCCCAGGCCTGCTAGAAGTGCCAGGGGATTTTTTGGTGTATTTATCTTCAGGTACATCTACACCGCAAATGAAGATGCAATTGCAGAACGGATAGGCACAGCCACAGTAGCGTTAGTCTGACACTCTGCAAGCTATGCTCCTTAGTGCCATGTTGGAGCATCAGACGTTTTTGTGGGAATGACCTCCAAGCTGTGCTATTCCCCTTTCTATAAGAGCTACACGTTGGGATAAGGCTTCAGAAGTTGGGGGCTTTCAGATTATGAAGTGAAATTGTGAGCTATTTTGTTAACTACCGGTAAAGCTTTGATATCCTGGCCCCTTTGGCCAAGACGTAGCGGAGATATGGGGCCTTGCAGGGTAGTTTCCATTTGGATGAGAAATCGGTGACATGGGGCCAGGATAGTTTCTTTATGTAACTTGTCCATTTACAAAACGTACACACGTCCCGTTTCCCTGAACAGTCTGGGTATGAACTGCACACAGGGAAGGCACCCATGTCCTGCCCCAAGAAGCAGCTGTTTTCCAGCCTGCTGCTTCTCTCAGGGCTCACCAGACTCCAGGGCCAGCCTTACAGGTGGGTGATCGCCCAGGGTGCCGTGGGAGGCACTGTGATCAAGAGGCTGCAGAAGGGCCGGGCCCATCCGGGAGGCGGGGAGAGGGGATAAAGGGGGCTGCGGGGCAGGAGGCAGGCGCTCACATGCATCCCCTCTCCATCATCCCGGCAGCATGACACCTGCAGTGCCGCCACGGCTCCACGGGCTGCTGCTCTGCCTGCTAAGCGGCCGCCTGCTGCTCAGGGGGCAAGACTTGAAGGGCGCCAAAGAAAGTTTGGCATTTTCCCTAAGGCCGGCCCTGCCGGACTCACAGCCACATGCAGACTGCTTCTTTCCAGGGACCTCCCCAAACTCGATCTCCCCACTGCTGAACGTTTAGCCTCCTTCCACCCCTCAGCCCCTGAGTTTGAAACCTAGGAAACCCTTCTGGCTCCACACTCTCTCATGGGCATGCCAAGGGATCTGGGCATTAGACCCCTCCAGTCTGCCCTACCCTCGAGCCCCGGCTGCGTGCGGTAACCCACCCATTCACTGAGAGCTACTGAATGCCTTGCACCAGTGACCCCTAACAGGGACCGATTACAATGGCAATGTTCATCATTGTTTGACTTGCTCAGTAGCTTACAACCCAGACCACAATTTAAACAAAAACAAAACCTACAGACAAAACACCAACAGTGTCATTAGAAACAAAGGAACAACTTAGTCTCTGGTGTATCTCCAGGGTGATTTGGGCCCAGCACAGGCAGGGGCGGTTCTGCGCTGCAAAGTGCAGACTGGAGTTTGGGTTTGTTCAAATGTAATATTTTGATTCAAGCCCACCTCCAAATATTCTGATTTATGCGTATGACTGTAGCTCCTAGGAGCCCCAGTTACAGACCAGCACCCCATTGTGCTACACAGAACAAAAAGATGGTCCTAGCTTTAACCCTCCTTTACATAATAATCCAGTTATGAGAAGGGTTACTCAATATAAAATGGTCCACATTGCCAGCAAACTGGGTTTGATTCCATGGATAATAAGTAAATCATTAGGTCCCAGGGAACTGGCCTGGCCCCTTCCCCTCATTTCTACCCCTCCCCCGCAAGTCTGGGTCACCTGCCAGGCCCCCCTCACTGCCAGAGTTCCAAACACCCCCAGAACTAGACCAGAGGAGAGGCCTTGAGGCATCTCGGACCTTCTCAATATGCTAGAGATCCAGCTGGGAAGCCAAGCGGTGACAGGAAATGCTGATGAGGAGACCTCAGCTGGTAAGTTTGGGTGGTATATTTAACCAGTCCATCTCGTTTATGCAGGTTCAGAGGGGCTTAGGGACCTTTATTCCAGGTTCTGAATGTGCACCACCATGACTGCTTATGGGCTGTCAGAGGTATCTACAGGAGCGGATGGAAGTGTGTTCCCATGCAGCATCCTTATAGCCCGGTTCAGTCACCATTTTCACTCCCTCCTTCCTCTCGTCAGTTGATTGCTCGTTAAAAACATCCCATATAGGGATGTTTATACTAACTGCACTCCTCCCAATCCCCAGGCAACTGGGAATAGCTCTTCCCTTTTCCCACTTGTGTAGGTAGGCCTCTCTGCCTCCTCCCCAGCCATGGCTACATGTGGACGAGCACAACACGGCATGCAAGGATTCAGGGCACCAGTGGCTGCAACGCACAGACAGTTCTCCCTTCGTATCTATCAGGGCTCTGATGTTTCTGATCAGAATGTTGGTCTCCCACATCAATACGCTGCAGTGGGTTAGATTCCACATGTGCCCTCTCCAGAAGTTTCTCATTTCCCTGAAGCCATGGGACCCATCCTCCCTGTCCTCCTCTAGTGCTGGTACCAAAAGGAGTCTCCACATTCCCTCTCTCAGTGGCTAGAAGGTAGCTACTCGAAGGGCCACAGGATGCCAGAATCAGCAGGGGTTAAAGAGAGCCTTTGGGCCCAGTTAGCCCCACCCCACTATGCCTGCGGCCAATGCCAGGCCGGGGGCAGGGAGAAAAGAAGAGGGCCAGGCTCAGTTCGGGGCTGACTGGCGAAAAGGCAGCAGCTAACCGCCTCCCTACCTGAGGGGAAGGAGCACTAGCCTGCCCCCCTGGCCTTAAAGACTGAGGCTCCTCAACCAAACAGGGGGCTGAGAGCCATGCGCTCTAACCACTAGGCCACCCGGCCCTCCACACTGCCTGTGACACGTATATTTTGGACTTCTCCCAGCAAGGTCTTAATATGAGTCTAAAGCCCCAGACTCTCAAATGCCAAAGGCAGCCATTTCCATAGAGACAGAGGTTAGGGGTCTATTATAGGAGGGGGTGGGTGAGGTTCTGGGGCCTCCGATGTGCAGGAAGTCAGACTAGAGGATCACGATGGTCCCTTCTGGTCTAAAAATCTAGGAGCAATGAGCAGAGGATTCAATTTCATCTGGACATCAGACGGTCTCTTGGCTGCCTTGCATGTCAACCCTACACAACACGGGGAACAGCCCCTTATCAGCAGAACAGCAGTATTGCACCTCTCCTGGTAGCAAAGTTGTGCTAAGCACTAACGCAGCCTGTCTCCCCCAGATAAACACTATGTTCTGCAGGTAACAAGAATTTGTTCTTCTCTCCTTTTGTTCACGAACAGACACTTCTGAAAAGCCCTGGCATGCTCTAGATGTCTGGCAAGCTCTAAAAATCTACATCGAATCACTAAGCAATCCAGAAAATCTTTAGCTCCGTTTGCTCTGTAACCACCTGTCCATCTTCAAATGAGAGGGGGAAAAAACCAAAAACAAAGACACAAAAAGCTTCAATCAGTAGATGTTCATGGTGCGTTTCAGAAATTCACAAATCCAGAAGCCTTTCTTCATCTCAAACTTTCTTGTCCATTCATTCAGCACCAGGGCAGCCTCTTGGTCTGAAGGGTAACATACAAAGAGAGATGTCGGGTGGCCACTTGGTCATCTGTCCACACCTTCACAAATTAAGTGTGCAGGCCTGATCAGGCCCTGCCTTTGGAAGGATGATTCCTCAAGCTGTGCTCACCCATTTAAAATAGAAAATCTATCTCCTTCACATTGCAGATCGCTATTCATCATTTGTTTCCTCGCCGAGTTATACACTGCTATGGGATATCTCATTGTCCTGGATCTGTGGGCTTTCCTTGCAAAGAAAAATAGGAATTTATCTCAACTTACCTGGAAATTTCCTTTCTTCTAACAGGAAAGTCTGCAGATCCATCCCATCTGGCGCAAATATTACTATTCTGAGGGAAGGACTACAGTACTGCATCTCTACTCCTTTCTCTCTTTGGTACACAGTATATCTCTGTCTGCTGGTAATTGGGGTGGAATTTGAAGTTACTCTGTAGTACAGGGGTGGCCAACCTGAGCCGGAGAAGGAGCCAGAATTTAGCAATGTACATTGCCAAAGAGCCACAGTAATACATCAGCAGCCCCACATCAGCTCCACACACACCCCCACTACCAGCACCTCCCACCCACCGGCAGCCCTGCCGATCAGCGCCTCCCCCTCCCTCCCTGCACCTCCCGATCAGCTGTTTTGTGGCGTGCAGGGGCTCTGGGGGCAGGGGGAGAGGGAGGACATGGCAGGCTCAGGGGAGGGGGCGGGAAGGGGTGGAGTGGGGGCAGGGTTTGTGGCAGAGCCAGGGGTTGAGCAGTGAGCACCCCCCGGCACATTGGAAAGTTGGCGCCTGTAGCTCCAGCCCCAGAGTCGGTGTCTATACAAGGAGCCGCATATTAACTTCTGAAGAGCCGCATGTGGCTCCGGAGCCACAGGTTGGCCACCCCTACTGTAGTAGGAACATGTTTATGTGTATTTTTGGCTATGGTCACTAACCTGTTGGTTAATGGCTCAAGGAATTAGGTTTATGAAGTAGCTTTGGAAGTATCACAAACTAGTTGAACCTCCAGAGGTGTGGTCATGCCCTCTCTACTTTGACTGACTGGTCTGGTTCTGCCTCACAGGAGCTGCCAGCAGAGGAAGACCCATTTTCATGGATCTGTGGGTTTTCCCTGATAGAAGAATGGAATGATACATTTTCCTAATCTCATGAAATCATATATAAGGAACAACAATCAAAATCCCACACACAGCACTGGTTTTACTCTGCTCAGTCAGGCTTTACATCAGAGAATCTGGCAATTCTAGAAAACAAAAAAATGCCCCTAATTTTTCATAACCTCCAGTGAGAATTTATTAAATTTATTTCTTTGGCCAAACAAATGAGCCTGGAAATAAATATCTGCATCCTGCTCTGGGAGCTTGAGAATTGTCTGATTCTCTTGGGAATAGTTTTCAATCTCTCTTTCTCTATGTGGAGAGAGAGAGAGAGAGAGAGAGAGAGAGAGAGATGTGGGCTCCCTAGAAAAAGTTGTGTCTTAAGAAAGACAGATGTTCACTCCTAATTATACTAATCACATTTCAGGCCTTTTTAATGTCATAGTGAATATTTTGCTAATAATTAAGTCATTAGACATGGGATCTAAACCAAAACCCCAGATTTAAATACCTCAGGCTTTGGGGGCTTTTGAAATCTGCCGTGAACCTCAGTCAGAATTTTGAAAGTCTGTATTATCAAAACCCTTGATCCAAACACTCCTGAGCTTCGGAATCTGTGAGGCCCAGATATGAACTGTCTCTACATACAACATAAGCTTTGCTTAGCCAGCAACTTACTGCACTAATATCTTTAATGTGTGAATTATGGTGTTTCTAAAATATATCTTGGAATGGGTTCTAATCTGCTTTGCCTTGTAACCATCACTGAGGGTTTTTTCACCCTTGTCTATTACTGCTCTGTCTTAAATCCTTACCCTTTCACAACCCTCTCTGTTTCTCTCTCTTAACTCCACTTGCTGACCAACCAATTCCATCTATAGCAGGATTACCGAGCTCCAGATACACAATGACTATTCAAAAGGCACAAAGAACTAGAAAACATGTCTGTGGTGAACAGAAAGAGGCAGAATGTGGAAGCACATAGGAATGAACCTGAGCTCCCAATGAAAGGCAGTGGCCAAAGCCAAATGACAATGCAATCTACAGACAAAGGGCTTCCAGCTTGGGTATTTAAGCTCCATTAAGCTATTGGTGTAGTAACTGCAGAAGAGAAAGTCAGTCAGGTGGTTTGTCAGGATGGCAAAGGTAATTTTTTATTATATTTCCATTCCCCTCCCACCACACACACATACACTTTTTAAAGCCCCTTTTGGTAGCTGATGACTGTTTCCTCCCNTTTTTCCCCCCCCCCCCCCCCCCCCCCACACACACACCCTACCTCCCACTGGACTTACCCAACACTGATCCTATCCTGTCAGTCAACCAGTCAAGGATTGTTATTAATACACGGTAATGCGGCCTGTTCCTTTCTCGAGAGGGTCACCTACAGTGCTTAATTGTAACGAAAGAGGTGCCGGTGCTCAACAATTAGTTGCTGGAGCTCAAGCAATTTTTTTACATTCGTAACTGATGCAGCAAGTCCAGAGGTGCCGGGACTATGAACTACCCAGCCTAGAGGTGCCGGGGCTCAGTCCTGACAAGCCGTGGCACAAATTAAGCACTGGTCACCTATTCTCTACCTGCCTCCACTGACATGGAGGGACCATACTTGAAGCCATGTCCAATATTATAGCTATCTACCAAACCAATGACTCTTCTTCACAGTGAGCAATATCAACATGACCTGAACCAAAGCAAGGCACTACAGCCAGCTAACACCACGATGGTCCAACCGACGCAGAATTCTCTGTAACACAGCTCTGATGGTCTATCTCCTCTCTCTAGATCATCTTCTATGAGGACAAGAACTTCCAGGGCCACTCCTATGAAAGCACCAGTGACTGTCCTGATCTGCAGGTCCAGCTGAGCCGCTGTAACTCCATCCGGGTAGAAAGTGGCTGCTTCATGATCTATGAACAACACAATTATATGGGACAGCAGTACTTCCTCAACAAGGGTGAATATTCTGACTTCCAGCAATGGATGGGCCTCAATGATTCCATCCAGTCCTGCCGTGTTATCGCATCAGTAAGTCAGCTGTCCTTTATTTCAAACAGTAGTAATTCTATCAGAGAATTAGGCAGGATCTCAGACTAATACATTACAGAGTACAGTAAAATCTGTATGTGGGCCTGGCTTTCTGGAAGGAAGCCAGTTGTGAGGATGATCCTGGTATAAACCAATTACAATGTACCTGAACAATAAATTGAACAGGGCTGTTGGCCACCTGTGAGGCTTCAACAGTGCGTAAGAATTTTGTGTAGCTAGAGGAATAAAAGAAGTGTGGGTGCCACTGGGTTCCAGGTGGACTACATGTGCATTGGTTGACTGGAACCAGCTCTCATGAACATTCGTTCTGAATGGCTGTGGGGTTCTACCTCTGCTCCCTTCCTGGTCCCCAGTGCATGAGGCATGTTAGGAACGGGCTGAAGATGGAGAGAGGAGATCAGGGAGCATTCCCGAGAGAAGAAGGGGGTGTATTGATTGAAGCACACTGTGCTCCCGCTATTCTCTGTTTCCCATGACCCAGAGGGTATAAATTACAGCCCTGGGGCTGCTCTAACTTACTTCAGGCCAGACCCTAGAGCGCCCCCTTATAAGAGTATTGAAAATGCAAGGATAGGCTCATTAAGAACTGAGGACGTGGGGTGAGATGGAGCCTTTGGGTTCAGCCCATGTAAGGGACAGTACGGAGCTGCACCACGCAAAGAGAAGTACCTTTCCTGCTCCCTCCTAGCTGGGGGGGGGGGTTAACTTAGTACCACCCTTCTGGGGATGGAGCTTACTCCCCTCAGGCCTCTCCAGTTCTGCTGCTCGGTATGGGGTAGGGGCAGAGCCAAGACAGTCCTTTCCCCTGAGCTCCAGTCTAAGAGGATCGTACCAGCCCTTACCTCCCTTTGCAGCCTAGGGAACAATCAAGCCCTTCATACCAGGTGTATTGCTCTGCATTTACTGCAGTGGGACCATGCACAGCAGCAAGCGCTATGCTCGGGAATGTTTGCGGGACTAGTCCCTTCTAGTAAAAGACCCCAAACAGGGGAACTTCCCAGGTCTCAGATTCTGCTGTAGGAATCAACCTCATCAGAACAGAACTGAAAGTAACAACACAAGTGCAGTGCGCCAGAACCCACAGGGCTGTTGTCCCCGGATTCCCAGTCAGATGGGGCTCCGTCCTGCCGCCACTGAATTCAGTGACCAAGCTCCATTGAAGTCAATGAGGTAGGATCAGGACCAGGGCAAGAAAATGGAGGGAGTCCAGAGGTGTGCAATAAAAATGATCCGGGAGCAGGACGGATTAATATGTGAGGAAATCTGCAAAGAGCTACTTATGCCAAGTGAAGCAAGTGCTAAGGGTAAGGGGCGCATGAGAACGCTGTACAAATATTAGAAACATCAGGTGGGGAGAGGACTTAGTTTTGGTGGTAGAAGGGGGATCTAACTAGGGGTGACAGGATGGAGATGAATTTCCACCGAGTAGCAGGATAACTTCCTAGCAGGGGGTCGTATTAGGATCTCTACACAAACAAGTTGTGCGGCTTTAACTATCCCTGCTGCCTGTGGGGATCTACCACTCCTACACCCACACCACACACAGACCGGGCAGAAGGGCTCTTGTAGGAGTGCTGGGTCTGTCACTGCCCATTAGTTCATAACAAAGTTTTAGGGCTGGGACAGCTTGTTTAAATAGATCGAGACTGTCCCCTCTCTAGTAACAGCAGGGACTGAACTCAGAACCTTCACCCCTAAGAGAATGACCCTCTACCCTTGAGCCAAAGGAGCAACTCCATTAGGTAACAGCAATAGTAGCTTTTGGGGCAAACATGTAGTGTGCAGCAAGCTGGGGTATGAATGTACAGCACTCCAGCCTCTCCCCTCCTAACTGGTGATGTAGCCCACTGAACTCGCGAGTTGCACATCTATTTAGGCTTGTATAAAGGTGTCTCCCTTTAAAGGTTACATGCAAACTGAGGGGGAAGGGGGAATGGGTTTGTGCCCTTTTGTGCTACTTTATGGTCCATAAAGGAGCCCTGAAGGTTTTTTAAAGGTTTTTTTTCCCCATGCCTTCCCCCTTCCCTCCCCTCAGAAATATTGGGAATGTTGAGTCTTGTTTAGTTTTTCACCATTCCTTGGGTGACTCAGAAATGTGGGTTGGGAGCTCTCTCACCCTTAACTGAAGAGAAGTAGGAGCTGAATTCCTAACAAAGAGAGCTTTTTTCCCATTGTAGTTAAATAGATGTTAATGAAAAAATAAACAAATCAAAGGGCTTGATACACTGGCTGGCCCAAAGACTTTCAAATAGTCTGAATAAAAATCATCACTTCTGTCATCAATTATAAGCAAGTCCCACTTCCTTTGTAGCTGTGGTATTATACTCCATGAGGTCTTTCACAGTGGATAAGAGCTGGGTTTTTTTGTATCTTTAAACTATATTTTTATTGTATTTGAACAATAATGTCCTCAATAGAACATCGTCAATACAAAAGATTGTTAAAGATCAATCTATATCAGCAATGGTAGAATTTATCTAGTGAAGGAGACGTCTGGAGTATCACCGCTTTCCTATACAAAATTCATTGAGAGGCAAATCAAACACTTACACTCTCGGAAGCCAAGTGCTAGAGCTGTGTCAATAAAACAGCAGTTCATTTCCTGTACAAGTGCCTGAGTTTACTTCTCAGATGCACGGCAAATAGAAGCACACAGAAAAGAGGTTACACATTTTTGAAGGAAGAATGATAGGACTGGAAGGGACCTCAAAAGGTCATCTAGTCCAGTCCCCTGTAGGAATTAAGGCTCTAAAAACTTAATCGGGTTCCTCTCCTTAGTGACTCCCACTATTCTATAATGGACTATTTTACGGGACACACTTTACTCCAAACTAGGGCCCTGATTCAGTAAACCATTTAAGCACATTCCTAAATTCATCTCTACGGAGCAAAGCACTTAAGCACCTATCTGACTTTAACGCAGCATGGTCTCATGGATAAAGCACTAGATTGGGGCTCAGTACCCCTGGGTTTCATTCCCAGCCCTGCCACCACCTTCAGGGTGACTTCAGTTTCCAGCCTTTGTCTGCTAGATTAAAGAGCCCTTGAGTATCAGATATCTCCTGTCTGTGTATAGTTACATATCTACCTTGAACAAGACCATTTTAACCTGTGATGAGATAAAAGGGCAGAGTACCTTAAGTCTCCCATTACAAGGTGTGATTTTCAGACCTTGAATCATTCTTGTATGCCTAGGTTATCCCTTGCAACATACTTGTGTTGCATTTCCATTTTACAGATGGAGAAAGTGAGGCTCAGTGAGGTCTCTGTATTTCCCTAGTATCTAGTGGATTAACCGTAGCTCACAGTCAGGACTCGTGCATTCTAATCCCAGATTTGACACTCATTTGTTCTGTGACCTGGGATCCACCACCCTCACCACAAGCTTTCATTTCAGGTTGAACGTTCACCACTGCCTTTTTTTTTTTTTTTTTTAAGCAAAAGGATCTTTTCAGTTTCACAGACATTCAGATAGTGAAAAATGTTGCATGCAAAAATTAATCTCCATTTTTCCGATTCATTTCATGGAAGTTTCACACTCAGATTCAGCTGGGGAAAAAAATGTATTTGATGGCTGTTTCCCCCATCTGTTATATTTAGACATCTCTCGTGCTTCAGTTACTTTCCTCTTTTATCACCTTAATAGTAATCAGAGCACTTAACTCTTACATGGTGCTTCACACCCGCAGACCTCAACATGCTTTACCAAGGAGGGTTTCACCATTTCCATTTTCCAGGTGGGGAAACTGAGGCACAGCACGTGACTTTTCCAAAATCACTCAGGAGGTCAGTCACAGACCTGAGAAAAGAAGCCAGGTTTCCTGCCTCCCAGTCCAGTGTCCTACCCATTGGGCCAGACTGCTTTTGACTTAAATTCTTCTTTTGACAGATGTTTCCTTACCAAGACTCCAGGCCCTGATCCAAAGCTCATTGAAATCAATGGGAGTCTTTGCATTTATATCAAATGGCTTTTGGATCAGGTCCGCATAGCTTCCAAGTATCAGGAAAGGTCCAGGCACCTTTTTTATATTCTCTCTTCTCTTTTTGCCACTGCAGCAGAAGGGCTCCAAGATAAAGATTTATGAGAGAGAAGCTCTAAGGGGACAAATGATGGAGTGTGTAGGAGATAGCAGCGAAGTCCACGATTGCTTCCAATACCACAACGTCAGCTCCTGTAACGTACTCGAGAGGCACTGGCAGAGCCACAGCACAGATGGCAGTAGCGCATGCTGGAACCCGGGGAGTACAGGCGACTCACCGAGCGGGGAGCCCTGAACAGCTGACTCAGCTCTTTCTCACCCCAGAGAGACTTTCGCTCCAGACATTATCCGAGTTCTTGCCATTCTGCTTCAGTGGAAAAATAAACCCAGCACGCTGGCATTTCAGCCGCAGTTCTAGTCGGGGTGGGTGTCTAGCAAGGTTTGTTTCCTTTTAAAATGACTATTAAACTCAATGTCAAATGGTACAAGGGTTATGAAGAGTGAGCACTCGTAAGGAATATCTGTATATTTAAACCCTGGGCGTTTATTACATTGAAAACATGCCTGTGACAGACCCTACAGGTGACCTAGAATGGGAGATAACTTGTCACACAGAGGACTACAGACTAGATCCTGCAATGTGCTAAGCGCTGTGGCCCCAATCCAGCAAAACACTTAACCACATGCTTAAGTCCCATTGATTTCAAGAGGGCTACTCACATGCTTCAAGTTAAGCATGTGCATGAGTGTTTTGCTGGATCGGGGCCAGAGTTCCCAGAATCATGGTCCTCGCAGAATGAACACAGGAAGGTGGTGTAAGGGACTCCCAAATAAAGCCCGGGGCAGTAGATACTGCAGCACAGAGTAGTCCCTGCCTGAGCACAGGAAGTCTAATTTAGGGCAAAATCTTTGACCCCTGCAGAGAGCTTGAATCAGTGGATTTCTCTCTAGTAGGCCAAGGAAAAGGAACCTTCTCTCTCAGCGACTGAGCCCCAGCCGCAAGGTTGTAGTAACATCTGCATCTCCTGCATGCCACTTCTCCTCTGGGTTCTGGTCAGTGTGTCTGTGTACAGACCCATGAGCCACTCCCTTGTTCTCTCGCCATCCAGCCCTGCCTCAGTCTGTCCCAAACCCCTGCCCCCCCCATACACACACACACACACATACACACACAGCCCACTTAGAGAACTTCTCTGTGGCATGCAGTGGCTGCACAGCCCCCCGACACAATGCAGTTACAGCAGTTTGGCTGAACAAGGCCCTAAACACCTATGGAAGGGGCTGAATTTCAGCTAGAGTGGCATGTCCTGTGTGTTTCATGTCGTGACCCCAGACAGCTTTCTAACGCAGCCATGAGAGCCTTGCCATTTCTTCTTTTCCTTGGCCTGTGAGCCAGAACGAGACATTTTCCCAACAAGAATCACTGTGCTCAGCTAAAATCCACAGGAGCTCCCACCAGAACCGAGACATCCTTTCTCTGTCAATACAAGTCAGCCAGGGAGACCACCAGGCACGTGAGCTGCTCTTGGTCACACCCAACACAGCCAGATGAAGGAACCCTACGTTCCTGTCCCGAATGGGTCACTGGAGATGTGTTATACAAGCGAGGCTGTGCGACTGCTGAGACTAGCAGCCGCAAACAGCAGTGAGGAGAGGATGAAATAGAAATATGAGTGAGTAAAAGTAACGATTTTCATCCCTAGCTTTCAAAGCTCCTTACAAAGATGCAGCATGGAACCTTGGCCATAGAGAGATGAAGGCTGGGGTTTTCAAAGGGAGACAGGTGCCCAGCTACCATTGGAAGTCCGTGGAATATGAACACTTCGCTCCTTTCGGCCGTTTTGACAATTCCCGGGAAAAAGACTTAAATACTCAGCCTGCCTCAGAGAAGAGGTCGCACCAAAGCTCTGGATCTGAATACGCCCAACCTTTCAGGGGGCGTGAGTAGCAGAACCCGGTTCCAATTGCTGCAGCTGGTCCCAACGTCTACAAGGGCCTGAACCAATGCCTCTGATCAGAACATCCTCACACTTCAGAGCGGGAAGGAGCTTAAAATCCAACTCTGAATTCGGAGGCCTGGGCCCATCTCTGCATGGCACTCTGCAATGTAGCCTTAGCCACTTCTTGGCTCCTTCCCTTCTGTTCCCTTCCTCCCATTGCTCAGCAGCACCACGCCCACTCTTCACTTCCTGAGCAATAGCCTCACAGGTGTCTCTCAGCAGAATCCTGCATGACTGGCCATTGCTCTTACTGTTCTATCCCCAAGCCTTATCCTCACCAAAGACTCCCTCTCCACCCCCTTGACACCTTGCATTGTTCCACAGGAAAAGGAGGCTGCCTGGCTGGGCCGCTGCAAGTACATCTGTGTTTTGCGGGTGACTGGGTTCTTCCCTATGGTGAGGTCAGATGTAAACGATAACACGGGACAGAGCACGAGATCAGAGCTGATTACTGTAAACCGATGTCTTGCATGCCCCGGGACACAGCTGGGATCTACGCATGGCCGGCCCCCGGAGGGCTGTGTGGATGTCAGTTCACGAACACCAATGAAATGATTTTTTTTCCTGTTTATGTTTTTAAGCAAATAAAGAGAACAAACAATGTTGGGGGGAGCTCACATTAAACATTACATTAACTCACTACTCCAGAAGGGACGCTGGGTGGCTCAGGCAACTGGGAGTGGGACACAGAGGCTATCCCAGGTTGAAAGTGGGTACCACCTTTTCCTCAGTGGTCTGGGTGAAGATATATTTGGATGCTGAGCACTCTAGACATAACTAGAAACACACGAGCGGCTGGTCTGAGCCCATGGACCCGTAGACAGGGGTGTACATCACCACAGCTGGCAGTCTCATCGAGAGGGCAAGGTTTGAATTGTCCTGGGTGCTGAATTCTCTTCTCTCCTGCAGAGGTGCCCCCTCTGGAATGAGCTGAGACAGTTTGGGGACAGTTTCCCAGTATTGTAACTCAGTCATTCCTCAAACCCGGCCCCTCCCCCGCAACACACACAACCCCCTCCATTCGTGCTGTGATGCGAGTGGCTGGCATGACCGGCGGTGCTGGGCGGACCTCGAGCGAGATCACCTTTTCAGCTGCTGCCACAGCCTCTCTGGAGTGTGGACGCGCACACTAACCCAACTAAACCGTTATTCTGTAGCCGGGCCACGCTCCCACACGAGGAGCTAACGTGAGGGAAGTAACTCGAAGGCAGGTCACTTGGGTTAACTCTGGAGCGAAGACGCATCCTGGGTGGAGCACTATATGGACACCCACTCTGCTCGGACCCCAACATACCCATTCTGTGGATACACTCAGCGCCCAGGGCTGTCAATCCTGCAGTTTACACGGGCACTAAATTCCCTGAAGCAATTGAGATTTGTCAATGTAGCTGTTCCTTTGTCCACGCTTCTTAGGACAGTTTTATTTTCCTGATGGACTTTTCCCTGTAAGTCTGCGTTGAGAGAGCCTACAGTGATCTAAACCCACTAGTGTTACTGCTGGGGCCTCATTGTCGTATGTGCCGCTCATGCACATATAATCAGGGACAGCCCCAGCATCAAAGAGCTTTCAGTGTAAACGGACAAGATCGACACAGGTGGGAGAACAGGGGTTTAATGAATTAGCCCCAGTTTACAGAGGGGAAATGTTACACGACTCCCCGTCCCAGAACACCCTCTCACAGCTCAGGGGGCATTGCAGACGCTCTGGCTCAGCTTCCACACCATTCTCTTCAGCCTACGCCAGCCGTAGACGTGACGTGGCCCTCCAGCCTTGAGAGAGTTCAACCCCTTCCAGAATAAGAGAGCCCCTCAGTCCAAGTCCATCATAGCAAAAGGGTCTTCGGACCCTTCCTTACAGGCAAGCTCCCGGCAGCAATGGCCCACCTCACTGTCTAACCACCGGCTCCTGAGCTCCAATCAACCCAACCATCTGGATGATAACAACCCCCTATCAAAACCTCTGGCAGGCCACAGGCCTCCGGCAGTTCCTAGACCGAGCCCAGATTTCTGCCCACATCAGAGCAGCCTGCTTGCTCCCCCCACCAAGCCAGCCCTTATGTGTAGGGCTCTCCTCCTCTATGGCAGCCCTCTCTCCTCAGGACTAGCCACAGGAGACTTTGCCTGCCTGCCCTCCCTGCTTCCACTGCCTCCTTCTAAGCCTCACACCCTGCACAGGTGTAGCAGGGTGGGGCTAATGGAACAGGGCTGACTAGCCCCCAGTCTTCTGGACTGTAACACTCCCTCACTCACCCCGGAGGAGGGAGGTCCCTGGAGGGTGGCGATAGCCTGCCTCCAGGCTTGTCTCTGTTTACCTGAGTACGGGCTTGCGGGGCTCAGGCAGCCAGCAAATAACAGTCTCAAGGGGCTGGCTATAGCCTGGGCGGGGCTCAGGCAGCCAGCAAACAATACAGTCTCACAGGTAGGCTGGGGCCTGGGCTTGCGGGGCTCAGGCAGCCAGCAAATAACAGTCTCAAGGGGCTGGGGCCACTTCTCCTCAGAGTGAGAGCCCCTTGCAGAGGACCGAGGGTCAGCCACCCAGGGGGAGGGGCAGGGGGACACGGGCCCTCCCTACTCCACCGCGTCCCAGCCCAGGGCCCTGGTAGGGGCGGAGTCAGCTGCCCCAGGGTCGGCGGGGATCCAGCCGCAACACACCGATGCTCGGGGTCTGGGCTTTGCAGCCTGCCCTACGGCAGCTGCCCCTGGGCCACTTCCTGCCTCCCCTGGTGTGGGTGCCTCCGGCGTCCAGGCATTGTCCAGTTCCTCCGGGTAAACAGCAGCGGGCACTCCAGGCCAGTCGTCGTCCACGTCTGGGGCGTGGATTGAGCTAGGTGGGGGATCCGCCTCAAGCTGCTCCGGAATCAGCGGGACATCCTTCTCCTCTGCAGGTTTCCCCCCGAATGGGCTGCAGGTCTGGTATTTTATACTTCTGGCCCCGCCCCTCTCCTTCCGGCGAGGGGGGGCGGGGAGGCTTAGGCTCCGCCCTCCAAGGGGCGTGTAACACTCCCTCACTCGCCCCGGAGGAGGGAGGCCCGTCCGCCTCACTACATGGACCTTAAAGGGGCAGACCACCCTGTTACAGGAAACTAAGGCCCAGGGAGTTAAAGTGACTTGTCCAAGCAAGATCACACATTAAGTCTGTGGTAGGGGTAGGAATTCAACCCAGGTTTCCTGAGTCCCAGTCCAGCACTTTCACCCCACATCCTCCCTCACAATGAGTTCAGCCACCTCCTTTCTGTTCACAAATTATTCACAGACACGCTTAGAATTTTATGAATTTGTTCAATATTCCAAAATATTCAGCCTACGGACTGTTCATGAATGGTCACCCCAACTATTGCTTTGAATATTGGCGATGGGTAATTTGTTATCGACACTGCGTGATTGGTCACCTAAGTCACATGGTATTGTTTCTCCGCCTGGATGATCACCAAACCCACAAAGCGCTTTACAGATAACTGTGCAAGAACTTATGCAAATATCTATTCACATAAAAATTCACTGCCAAAGTGTTTATGTTGCTCCTTGGAAACATTCTAGTGAATAATTGTATGAACGGTTGCCGAATGCGACTGACAGGAGACTGTAATAAAACTCGCTGTCTCAGAGCACCACCTCACAACATAGTGAGTTGTTGCAGCAGCTTTGTTTCAGTTTCCTCTTGGGCTTCTACAACTCCACCCAACCAATGCATCCTGTGGGCTGCCTCAGCATCCAAGACCTCCAGTTAAGTCACCTTTAGTCCAGGGTACCAATGAAGCCTTACACTCAGGCCTGTAACTATTTCTTCTTCCCCTGTATCAGGGCAAACCACATTCCTTCTTCCCCTTGATTCCAGGGGTCCTCTACAGCCCTCTAACTAGAGTCTCTCCACTTCTCTCCGGCCCCAGTAGTCCCAGGCTAACCAAGGTCCTCGGGAAGGAGCAATCACCCCCATCAGCCTCCTGCTGCAGGGCTTTTTTCCTTTTAAGTCCCCCACTCCGCCCAGGAGTAGCAAGGTGACGCAGACATGAAGTCCAAAGGGAATTCACAGTGTTTATCTGGGACGGTATTTACACATACATTTCCTTGTACTTTTGCTGTGCTACCTGTCGCTGCATTACTACATTGTTCACACTAGAGGGTGCTTGTAGGCTGTGGACTCACAGTGAAGCACAGTGCTAAAAGAGAAATGTCTGAAGAAACCAGACTGGAGGTAAAGTGATACTGATGATTACAGTGTGCCTCACATCACTCTGGCAAAATGCGAAGGCTGAATTTAACCAGTGTAGACAATTAGGTGTATGGCACCCAGAGACACTCAGATAATATGGTTCTGAGGGCCATCTAAGAAGGCCGAGAGATGTCTCTTTTAGGTACTTATATGACCCCCATTACCATAGTTTCTGGCTGCCATACAGTCTGTAATGTATTTATCCTCACAACAGCTCTGGCGAGGTAGGGCAGTGCTGTTATCCCCATTACACAGATGGGGAACTGAGGCACAGAGAGGCTAAATGGCTTCTGTTCTATATAGGTTTTCATACTGTGCTCATCACTGTTGTGATGAGCACAGTCCATTCCGACAGTCCATTATGCAACACGACTAACATCTGGCACATGTTGTTTGTCCTCTCACCTCTCCCACAGGAAAGAAGCACATGCCCTGGAGTGACTAGTTGTGGTAGGTTTTTTGGTTTTGTTTCCATCCAGATGGGATGGAGTCTCCCAGCCAAACAGAGATGATAAAGCACCACTCACGGCTGTTATGTGAGAGCTCAGTGCCCATGAGGAATCCAGGACTATTCCTGGATCACAGACTGAATTGACTAATCGTGGATGTGAACCTGATGCCAAAGGAAAGAGCACTGTGGCTGCAAACTCTGCAAAATACTTTCCTACGCCCACCAGCATCACCTCTGTCTTGCTTGGGTTCAGCTTCAGCCAGCTGCTCTAATGGACTTGCCCCTCGGTCACACAGGAAGGCTGGGACAGAGGGAGGAACTCAACCAGCTCTGAGTCCCAGGTTAATGCCCTAGGTACTGACTCACCCTTCCTTTCCCAGATAGGTCTATATGTATGTTTGGCCCTTCAGTTTTGTAGAAGCTCACCACAAAGATTGTGGGTGGGCATGGTCAGATCCAGAGAGAGAACTATCGCTAGATGGGGGAAACATTACAAATGTATTCTTTGTGGTGTCTGGCTACTCACAGCACAAGACTTTTGCAGAGGACTATGGCAAAATGTGCAAAACAAAATATCTGCATCCACAGTAACTACTGCATCCTGTTCTTTATTGTTTATGCAATGCCATAGATGTGCCTGGTGCCTAACAGGTTCCTTCCACGTAGAGATTATCATCTAGAAGCCCAACCTCAGACCTTTACTCATGCCGACAGTCCCATTGAATGCCTCCTGTGCTCTGATGTGTCGAGAACCAATGCATTGCACCAACATGCCCAAGCCTTGAAGCACTGTATGGCTGCATCAAGGTGCTGATGCATCAAGACGCTGATGCATCCAGGGCCCACCAAGGACTTCTCTGGGTCAATGAGGATCGTGCCAATGGATTAAGGTGCCAGTCTGACACCCCGATGGGCCAAGGGCCACATTGAGACACCAATGCACCAGAGCCTATGCTGAGGAGCCATGGATCTGTGCACTAATCTGAAGGGCTGTTCCCAGACACCAATGCCCTTCGCAAGGCTTTAGGTGTCCAGGGACCTTGCAACTCCGCTGCAAACTCTGACTGCGATGCACCCATTGCAGCCAGACTGCACTGAAGCTAACGCCTCTGGAGCCCAATAATGTCCGCATGACGAACCCCCTTCCCCACAAAGTGCCATTGCAATAATGAGCACTTATCCTCTTGCCAGAAAAAGAAAAGTAACCCCCACCCCCCGAGCGATCTTCAGATAACATTAAAGGGCTGCCTTTCCAGCCTCCCCATGTTTGCAGACAACTGAGCACCTACCTAGGACATACAGTACCATCTCTGCCATAGCACTTAGCTAACACGAGGTGAGGGCAAAACAATTACTTTGCTACTTTGGGCTTAAACCGTCAGACCTTTGCTGTGATCTGAATGTCAAAGGTAGAGAGAGGGGTTCCATGTGGCCCTTAATTCTTTAGCACCAGGGTTGCATAAAGACTGGAGCAAACTTTTTGATGCGTGAACAAAGAACAACCTGAGGCTTAGGAAAGGCCAGGTAAACTGAGAAGCTCAAGAAACCATGGGCCAGATCCATGAGCTAAAGTAAATCAGCACAGTTCCATAGACGTCGTGAAGCTACGCTGAGTTACACCAGCTGAGAAGCTGGCCCATGAAAGGGGTTCCTCAGTGTTTAAAAAAGGACCGTGACTCACTTCACAGACATTGGGCCAGCTCCAAAGTCCATTGGTATGGTTGGTGAAACTCCCATCTGCTTCCGAGGGCTTTGGGTCAGGCCCTCAGTGGAGGCATACCTCTGTGTGTAAGCAGAGCGTAGGCTGGACACATGAATACATGTGCTGTAGCTGCACATAATATCGATATCAACAGTACTTAGCTTGCCGAGCAGGGAAACAGAGACCAATTTCACAGGAAATCATGGTACTTTGAAGACCAGGCCTATTTACTCGGACCAATTTGTTTCTCCACATTATTTGAGAAGGTTTTAGCGTTCAGGCCTGAGCCCCATAGCATCACAAGTACCTGAGGCTTGGAAAGATGTGTTGGGGGGCGGGGGAAGAAGGAGGCGTATTGCCATGGAGACAGATGAAAGCAAATGGTCACACCATCAAAAGGAAGGAAGAAAAGAGAAAAGGCACAAATAAAAAGAGAGATCTCATTAAACCCAACACTAATTTTGTAATCAGCGAAATAAAGGTACCCTTGAAAGCCTGCGGCTAGAAGACAGGGTACAACAAAGAGTCCGGTGTAATTTCCAGGTTGCACGTTGCGTCTGAGCTCCCAGCACTCAGCTTTTCACCCCGTTCCTTCCCAGGTTGGTCTATCCTACCGTAGGGGTCCAGCCCGCCGTCGGATCCAGAGATTCAGCAGCATGGGAAATAGCAGGGAGGCCTGCCCTCGATTTAGGAAATTCTTCCATGTTGCAGAGGTTTCTGAAGGACGGGAAGAATAATTTCTGACTGTGTAGTAAAAGGCGTGGGTATCCGGGGACTGAATGCGGGGGAGATCCCAGAAGGGGCTTTTCCTGCAGCAGCAGCAGGGAGTGGGAGGTAGCTTGTCAAACCCTGTGTGTCAGCTGGATGTCAGACTGCAGCACATCATCTGAACGCTGGACATCCTGCCTATCTATGGTAGTTATACAGCCCCCATTCCCATAGTACCTGAGCACCTCACAGTATCTAACGTATGTATCCTCACAGCACCTCCTGGAAGTAGGGGAGTGTTACAGATGGGGAACTGAGGCACAGAGAGACCAAGTGACTTGCTCACGGTCAGGCAGGAAGTCTGTAGTGGAGCAGGAATTGAAATCAGGTCTCCTGAGACTCAGACTAGCAGCCTCACCACTTGTGCTCTCCCTCTGCCCCGCACAGCAGGAGACGCACCAGGTCATAGTATATGGAGCCACCAGGATTTATTGAGAGGAAACAACTAGCAAATAAACAGACATTCCAGCAGCTGCTCTAGCTCCAGCCTGACAAGTTTGTTTACCAGGTACCACTTCCTGCCTGGAACTCTACTCAGCACACAGAGTCCTCTAGTGGCTGAATATTATATAGCAAGCAAACATTCTTATGCAGCAAGCACACACTGGGGCAAAAGCCGTGGAGAGGGGGTGGACTTGCACAGGGAGAGGGCCCTGGTTGTGGGAGGGAGATGTAGAAAGACTATAGGCAGGATGGCAGAGGGTTGCTATGTGCAGGAGCAGTCGTAGGTGGATGCCCAGGGGATTGTGGGACACTTTGACCGGCTCAGGAGTTTAGTGGTTTAACACAAATGTAATAATAATAATAGGTGTCATGGGGCGACTTGCCCTTTAAGAGGGAATGGGTCCAGTTCACCTGTGACTACCTAGTCACCTCCCAATGGGGCCTGATAGAGGGAACTGGCCCTCTATAAAAACCTGAGCACAAAAGGGGAGTGGGTGAGGGCTGCATGAGATCTGATAGAGCGAAGTTGAGAGCTGCTGGGGAAGAGACCTAGAGAGAGCTGCTGAGAGAGTGCTGCAGGTGGGAGCCAGAGTGGGGATCCCTGCTGAGTGGAATGCTTGTGCGGAGGCCCCTAAATAGCGGGGAAGAACCTGCTCAGTCCAGGAAAACTGAGCCCAGAGGAGCAAAGTGGTTGTTGTCCGGTGGGAGACCCAGAGAGGGCAATGCTGGCCTGAGGCTGGAGAACTGCAGTGTGTTAACCTCTTGTACTCTGGGCTCTTGAGAACTGTCTGACTTTGAGGGACTGGCTGAAGGTTGAAATTGTACTAATCATTATGCCCAGAAGTAGGGCTGGATGTGGACTCTGAGAGAGACTTAATTCCTTTCCCAGGCAAGTGAGATGGCTGTTGGTCTGATCCAGGGGTAGGCAACCTATGGCATGCATGCCAAAGGCGGCACGCGAGCTGATTTTCAATGGCACTCACACTGCCCGGATCCTGGCCACCGGTCCAGGGGGCTCTGCATTTTAATTTAATTTTAAATGAAGCTTCTTAAACATTTTAAAAACCTTATTTACTTTACATACAACAATAGTTTAGTTATATATTATAGACGCATAGAAAGAGACCTTCTAAAAACGTTAAAATGTATGACTGGCACGTGAAACCTTAAATTAGAGTGAATAAATGAAGACTCGGCACACCACTTCTGAAAGGTTGCTGACCCCTGGTCTGATCGGTGGTGGAAAAGAAGGCAACATGAAGGGGAAACTGAGGCAGGCCTCACCTCTATTATTGTGGGTGTGGTTGGCTGCAGGAAGGTGCCCTGGAGGGAGTGCGGCCTGTGACAGGGTGTACTCACCCCGCACTGGATGAGGAGGGGTTAATCATGCACTGTGGGCTGAGAAAGCCACGCCCCCTCACCCCTGCTGGGCATGCTCCAACTGGAGCACCAGTATAAAAGGGAGCAGCTCAGCTCAGTCAGGGCAGACTGCTGAAGAGGGAGGACGCACGTTGCCGGCTCCAGTCATGAGCTGCTGAAGCCCCAGATCATGGAAGCCAGACCCACCGAGACACAGACAGATACCTGGCTACTTGAAGATGTCCAAGGGAGGGCAGAGCTGCTGAGAGCAGCACAGGCTGAGGAACCCGGAGACCCCAGAGATGCCTGGACCGCCACATTGGGAGAAAGGCTAGGAAGTAACCCAAGGGGACTATACACTGATCCGGTTGTAGAACCGAGCAATAAGTCGGTGGTTTTCAGTCGGATCCCCACTGAGCCAATGGCAAGTCCACTCGCCACTGACAGGGCCCTGGGCTGGGACCCAGTAGAGTAGGGAGAGCCTGGGTTCCGCTACCCTGGCCGCCACCCGCCCTTGGGTGGTGGCCCACTCCCCCACCAGACCACATAGCCCTGCAAGGGAAGGCAGCCATATTGACTCTGGGCACTAGGCTGCACAGCCCTATGAGGAGGGACAAACATATTGACTCTGGCCACTCAGCCATGAGGGAGAGGGCAGCTATACTGATTCTGGCCATTGGGCCACACTGCCCTGAGGGAGAGGGTACTTACATTGGCTCTGGCCACTAGGCCAGTCTTCCCCAAGGGTAAGGGCAGTCAGGTGGACTTAGCCATGGGGCTGCAATGCCCTTGCCCTGCCAAGAGGGGGACAGGGTGTACCTGCCCCGTGACAGGGTCCTTTTGCAAATGGGTTTATAATAACAGGCAACTGGGCAAGGGTAGGGGTGACCTTTGCAGAGGGGTGAGGGAGATTCTTGGCAGGATGTCTGGATTTGCTGTGTTGAGGGAGGACTATTATGGGTGTGGGGGTAGTTTAGTGGGCTGTGGGGGAAATCATTAAGGTCACTACAGGCATGTAGATAATGGCCAAGCCAGGAACTGGAAAAGCTTTGGTTACAGGGCATCTGGGGATGGTTAACAAATAAACAAAACCAACATGCTGCTGACAAGGTGAGTACTGATCACCCTCCTCACTCCCCCGACTGCTTAGCTCCAGGGATGGAGCCTGTCTCGCACCCTCTGTTTCTTGTAAGCTCTTTGGGGCAGGAGCTGTTTCATCCTACATGTCTAGCATCTTTGCAGTGATACTGAACTGCTACCACTTCTATGAACAGTAATAAGAAGAGTTGCATAGAAAATATCCATTAATTATATTGTGTCTCGATATATTATCATGAGCTACATCTGGATCCAATATTCAGTGAAGTCCATGGGACTGTTTCCATTCATGGTAGCATTACTTCTATTACACTAGCAATCGTATTATACTAGCCCGACATTCTAGGTACTGTGCGTCTGCGTAGTGAGAGAGACCCCTGCCCTGAGGAGCTTAGTCAAACAAGACGGAGAAAGGGTGAGAGGGAAAACGAAGGCACAGAGAAGCAAAGTGACTTTACCAAGGTCACCCAGCAGAGCTAGGAAGAGAATCTACGTCTTCCGTGTCCCAGTCAACACCCCATCCACCCGACCATGTCAATGAATTATAGTCCAGCTCAATATACAGGTCTGTCTCATCTTACGCTGGGGTTACGTTCCGTGGTCAGAGCCTAAAGCGAAAACCGCGTATAGTCAAAATTCCATTGAGTGTAATGGCGGGCAGAATCGCCCGCCCTACGGAAACAGGATTTAAATTGTTATTTTTCTCTTTTGTTTTTGTTTTTTTCTTGTTTTTGCCGACCGCATAAAGCTGAAATCGCACATGTTAAATGCGCCTAAGATGCGACCGACCTGTAGTATCTTATCCCTGGTCCAAATTGACACCCTCTGAAATCACTGCTTTCTATTGAACAATCTCTCTAGCAGGCTGGAAAGGTTGGATAAATCTAACTATGCTGACACTCAGACATCCCCTGAGTCAAACATCTTACTTTCTGGTTAACAGTCCACTGGAAATTGAAGGAAAAAAGATCTGGAAGAGCAAAAAGATTGTGTCACTCCTGAGAGGACCTCCCTACCCAATGCTTGGAATGGTACTGAGGGGACTTGGGACAGGAGACACAATTCAAGCTAACAGGAGATGTGTATTAAGGAGGGGAGAGAAGTGAGTTAGTCCTAAAAGTGTCTTGCTCGGCTTGACAGTTTAATTCACTAATGTGGCTGCAGCACAGCTGTTTCTATAGACATCACGAGTCCTACAATGTTTCACTCATCATGGATTCATCTGAAGGAAAAGTATCCAGCTCTCACAGTGAAGGATTTTGTAGTGTATTTGAGTGAGATTTTACAGTCTCACCCATACATTCTGAAATCACACTTGGGAGCTCAGTATGACATCTCAGCCCCGCAGAGTCATTGCAATCTGATTGGCCTGGAATCTGGCATGCACAAAGCTGTTGGAATGTGCTGGGGAACGACCACTGTTTGAAAACGTTGTGGCCCATGCATTAATGTTATCATTTATCATTGTAGTTACTGTGAACATTTCTATGGAACGATTGCAGGGGACATTTTCTAAAGTACCCAGGAGAGCTAGGAGCACAAATCCCTCTGAAAGTCAACAGGACTCATGCTCCTAAATCCTGTACATGCTTTTGAAAATCACTCCCTCCATCAACGTGATTATACATCACTTAATTTTTACTATTGATCTGGGAGTTTGCGGGGAGGGGTGTTTGTGTTTTTGCACTAGGAATCTGGAGCAGTAGTGGATGGCAGCTTAGAAAAAGAACGGTGTAGCCATATTTATAGAGGTATTTACAGGATGAAAAACAGCCCCATTCGAAATGGGCTCACTGTTTAAATGGCTCAGTTAGGACAAAACGTAATTAAACTTGATATTCGCTGCCCACTTCATCCTCCAGAGCTCTCCCAGCTGGGTTTATAACCTGCATTCGCTCCCTGTGGCTGAGTCTTGTTGAACTTAACAACATTGTAATGAAATCATGGCCCGTTAGGAACATCATGGTTGTCCCTGTGCCAAACACCAGCGCCATGTGAAACTTCGCAGCAGCAGTGAGCGTACAACTCCCATCCCCTTAGTGGCAATTCGGCAGCCGGTCCTTCCCTCCGAGAGGGACTGAGGGACCCGCCGACGAATTGCCGCCAAAGACCCGGACATGCCGCCCCTTCCCATTGGCCACCCCAAGCACCTGCTTGCTGGGCTGGTGCCTGGAGCCGGCCCTGACAGGGAGAGATGACCTGGCATGTTTTTGGCCCTCACTTTTATAGTCTAGTTCCCCTTTGCAGTGGGGTCTTCTGAAGATTACCTCTCAAAGCAAAGTTTATTCAAACATCGAGGAAAGCGATGGGTGGGGTGGGGTGTCTGACGGTGAAGGTGGCCCAGGCTCTTTCTTCTCCCCTGTGTATGCTGAAATGCAGATTTGCCTTGCCTCCCTCTTGCTATCTCAAGGATCTTGTTTACCACTTATATGTAAATTGAGGTAAACTCACATTCCTTTGTTTAAGATAGACCTGCTTAACCACTCCTGCCTAACTGGGTTGCTTGGGTTTGAAAATGTGCCACAAGGCATATTTTGTACAACAATTATTACAATAGTGTGTAGAGTGTGAATACAGGAGTGCATTTTTTCACAGGGAGTAACCCATTGAATCATAGAAATGTAGGACTGGAAGGGACCTTGATACGTCATCTAATCCAGTCCCCTGCACTGAGGCAGGATTAAATATTATCTAGACCATCCCTGAGAGGTGTTTGTCTAACCTGCTCTTAAAAACCTCCAATGACAGAGATTCCACAATCTCTCTAGCTAATTTGTTCCACTGCTTAACTATGCTTACAGTAAGGAAGTTTTTCCTAACATTTAACCTAAATCTTGCCATAATTTAATCCCATTACTTCTTGTCCTGTCCTCAGTGGATAAGGAGAACAATGTATTACACTCTTCTTTATAACAACCTTTTACATACTTGAAGACTGTTATCGTGCCCCGCCCCCCCAGTCTTCCCTTCTCCTGATGAAACTAATCCAATTTTGTCAATCTTTCTTCTTGGTCACGTCTTCTAGACTTTTAATCACTTTTTGTTATTCTCCTCTGGACTTTCTCCAGTTGTCCATATCTTTCCCAAAGTGTGGTGTGAAGATGATCCCAGGATTTAAGGACTAGATCCTCAGTGCAGGGCTTGTGAGGCGGAGAAAGGTAGCTGGATGCCGTATTTATATTTATACCGTGGTGCTGCTTCAGTTTCTGCAACAATTTAGAGCAGCCTTGGGGTTGCTCTAAGTTACATCCAGGTGCAAGTGTCCCCAAGCAGCTGTGACAGCAACTGGGGATCTCTGGAGTACAACAACACTCCAGACATGCTCCCTTTCCCCAGCTACACCCAAGCCAGTTTGGCCAGCCTTACAGTTAGACCACTTGCCTTGCCAGAGTGGTGCAAAAGGGCCATATTAGGTCTAATCATCTGGCTCTAAATCTCTACTCCAAAGACGGAATGAAGAGGGCTGGTTTCTTGCAGAAGATTATGAAATATTCTAATTTAGGAAGAGGTTTGTTAAAGTTGAGTCAAATTAGCTGGTCACCCAGGTAAGAGGTTCAGAAACTCATGTTTAAAAGTTAGGAGCTCAAGCCAAGGAACTGATAATGGGGTGTATACAGCCTTTCAGTTTAAGGGTACCTGATCAAACCCTATACAGGTCAGTATTGAAAGTCATTACCATGTAATGGCTGCTCAGTGGCTCAGTCCAGCTTCTAGTATTTGCATCCCTACACTACAGTAATTAGCACTCATTGCCTTTTTTGTTGGAAGTAGGAGCAGAGATGCCAAGTACTGACAGCTGAACTACTACCTATGATGCACCACCACAATGAATGAGCACAAACATTTGTGGATGTAACCCTACAACCGTATTATTGTTCCCATTTTACAGATGATCGGCGGCACGGGGATATTAAGCAACTTGTCCAGGATCACAGGGGAAGTCTGAAGCAGAGCTGGGAATTGGAGTCAGGTCTTCAGAGACCTAATCTGGTGCCTTAGCCACAAGGTCATCCTCCCTTCTTAACTCTTGGAGGTGGTTTCTTCAAATCAGGGCCACCTTAGTAGAGCAGTGTGATGAGATATGGCGCTGCCACCTGTTCTGTTGATGAACACTGGTCGTTAGTCTACCCAGTTACTAATCTGACACTTCTCACCAGCACCATGTTCAGCAAAAGGAAAATAGAAGGGAGAGGAACCAGCAGAGAACATGAGGAACACCTTGCCAAGTCATGCCATTGGTGCAAAGGATATAAATAAACTGGCAAGGCCACTACATGTTTTGTAGAAAGAGAAGAGCTCAAAGGATGCAGAGACAAAGCAGGGAAGTGGGGTTGAACTGAACCGGGGCATGCTTGCAAAGTTTTGATGGCTTTTTCCTGTCCAATACATCATTATGTCCTACGCTCACAATGGTTTGCAAACAAATACGTTGCTGATTTTTCTTAAAGACATTCCTTAGTTCTGTTCCTCTTTGCTAAGGTTCAGTACACAGAAACAACTGAAAAACCGCTCAGCTCTGTGTAACATTTAAGGAGCTTGAGAACTGTCCATTTAGGGCCTCATCCAAAGCCCACTGGAGTCAGTGAGAGTCTTGCCACCGACTTCAGATCAGACCCTTCCCTGGTTTTCCAAAATTCCAACTTCAATGTGATGTGATGCAGGAAGTGGTGTTGAGACGACCAGCTTGTAAGGAATCCATTGAAAACCATCATCTGGCAGCACCAAGATATGCAGCAAAATGAATATATAGAAAATTTGTGGAGGGAAAGTCTTTAAATTAAAATTGTGGAGTAAACTAGTGAATCCAAAGAGAAGTGGACTGAGAAATCACAGTGCCTGGCTGGAATATTTTCCCTTTTTCTGTGGAAGTCTTAACCAATCCAATGAATCCTCTACTGTAGAATGCCCAGCAACATGACTTTATACTGACGGTTCTCAAATCTAAGTCCTTGTCCCTGTACCATCCACTTCCCCTCCCTTCTCCATCACTGTTGAGACATCTGCTATCTTCCCCAGCATTGCAGTGCAGTGTCACATTGCACTCCTTTCTCGCTTTATTCATCCACTCGCAGGCTGGTGCCGAATCTACTGGTTTTTCCATCAGGTCTGAAATCTGTCCTTTCCAACTACACCCCCCTTTTGTCCATGCTTTGGTCAGCCTTCTCCTCTGCCACTGCAACCTCCCCTTCTCTGGCCTCCCTGCGTCATGCCTTCCAGCCCATGAGAAATGGCACTGTTCAAACCATCTCCTCCTCTTTGAGTCTCTCCATTAGCTTCCCTTCCTCTTCTGCATCAGGTCCCAGCCTCTCAGTGCGCCACACAGCTCCACCCCTCCCTACCTCTCAGCACTTGTTTCTGTCTGCTGGCCCACACACTGCCTTCACTCTGCCTATGCCCATTAAAACTCACTTCATACTCTTCTCCCACTCATCTTCATGTCTTCTTCCATGTCACCCCTGCCCTCCATCTGCGTGTGCTCAAAATTATTACCTCTCTTCATTCAAATCCCTCTTCAGAGCACAAGACCTATCAGCATTCATCCACCAAAGAAAGAGAGGAGGTGTATTTGAAATACCAACACTGCACCAGAGATCAGTTCCTCTCCTGATAGCCCATTGCCTTATTCATTCGAACTTCTACTGGCTTTCGAACTTTAGATATCAAACTCACTGGGCCTTCCTCTGTTTTGGCTTTGATTTTTTTTTTTAACAGCATCAAGATGATATTTGAAAATTATGATTCACACATCCCTGAAGGATGAAATACTGGAGGTCTGCTCTTCTATCCCAGCAGAACGACTCTCCAGAGATTTCAAGATGGGGAAGAACAATGGTATTGAGTTCAAAGCACTGTGCTGGGACTCAGTTACACAGAAGTGCCTTCAATTCCTGGCTCTGCCACAGACTTCCTGTGTGACCTTGGGCAAGTCACTTAACCTCTCTGTGCCTCAATTGCATGTAATATGGGGAAAACAATGCTCCCTTGCTTTACAGGGCTGCTATGAGATGCTCAGATACTATGATAGCAGGGGTCATGTAAGCACCTAGATAGACATTCCTCTAGTTAGAAGATCTGTAAAGTTCTGTGTGGGCTTTTGGAAAGTTTGAGAGAAACAGTCCTGGAGAAACAATGCAGAGCTCTCAGGAAGTGATGGCAAACACCTGTATGGAGGATTTGCCTAGGGTGCAGGCAGTGTGGGCTGCCACATTTTTCCTTTTTAGCCTGTGATAATCCCCCTGGGCCTGGGTGCGCGTGCATGTGGAGAGCAGAGTTCCCTCCAATTTTTCCCATGCATGTGCGGAATGAATTTTGTTATGTGCACCAATATGGAGGTGATGTGTGACATTTATGTGGGGTCGAGGGGCTCGGAGTGTGGGAGGGGGCTCAGGGCTGGGGCAGAGGGTTGGGGTGCAGGGGGGTGCAGGCTCCGGCTGGGGGTGCGGGCTCTGGGGTGGGGCCGGGGATGAGGGGCTAAGGANCCCATGCATGTGCGGAATGAATTTTGTTATGTGCACCAATATGGAGGTGATGTGTGACATTTATGTGGGGTCGAGGGGCTCGGAGTGTGGGAGGGGGCTCAGGGCTGGGGCAGAGGGTTGGGGTGCAGGGGGGTGCAGGCTCCGGCTGGGGGTGCGGGCTCTGGGGTGGGGCCGGGGATGAGGGGCTAAGGACTGGGGCAGAGGGTTGGGATGGGGGGATGAGGGCTCCGGCTGGGGGTGCGGGCTCTGGGGTCGGGCCGGAGATGAGGAGTTTGGGGAGCAGGAGAGTGCTCCAGGGCTAGGGCAGGGAGAGAGGACCCCACCCCCAGCTGTCTCTCCCCACAGCAGCACCTGGGCTGGGGAGGGGAGAGGCTCTTCCCCCCGCTGTGGCAGCTCTGGGGCTGGGGCCTCGGGACAGGCGCCTCTTCCCCATCCGCGGCAGGTCCGGGGCTGGGTTGGGGCCAGGGGAGGGGCAGCTTAGCAGGAATTTAGGTGGAGAGAACTGAGAATCTGTTCGTTTAGTTTCCTATTGAAACAAAACCACTTCTTCATAACCATAACCAAAGAGAGAGGCAACATTGACATCACTTGGCAAACAAACTTCTATGAAGGGCATTTGCTGGGAATATGTTTACGATACTCTGTTCCTGAAACCTACACTGTGTATTGTACAGCAAAGTGCTCAAGTACTCTCATTTGAAATTGAGGCTGCTGGTTACTGTAAAAGCAGCCTTGTATAATGGTTAGGGGACTTGGCTTCATAGTCTACAGACCGGGGGTCTAGGCCCAGTCCTGCCATGTGACTTTGGGCAAGTTACTGTTGTCTCAGTTTCCCCTCACTAAAGTGTGTGTGTATGTACCCTTGTATGTAAAGTGCTTTGAGATCTAGGCATGAAAAGGGCTATTTTGGTTTGTTTGTGTTATTACTTAATAGCTTATTTTATATATGTATGTAATACTGTATTATTTATATGCACCGTGCGTGTATTTATCTTTTGTAGAGGTGTCCTGGGGGAGCTCTTCTTCTGCATGACATTTTTAAGTGCCTGACACTTGGATCAATCTGGTTCATTGCAAAGACCAAACATTAGCTCTTCCAAAGTTGGCACCTCATGGCTGTCGTCTCAACAGGGACTGCTGAGCCGTGCTCTGAGAGGGAGTGACTCCATCCAGGGCAGGGAAATCAGCCGGACCTTCCCTTTGCAGAATTTTAACAGGGGGCTCCCAAGAATCCCCTCCAACCCATCACTGGAGGGCGGGTCCAACTGGCCAGTGCTTGACCTGAACCTGTGCTACTAGAGAGGGTTTCACTTCCCAGAGCCGGCAGTTGCTCTTCGACCTCTCTTGTGCCCAATTGAAGCGAGCTCCGGTGACTCACCACCAGATTCCAGGCTGAGTAACAGGCAGAAGCACCAGATATTGCTACGAGGAATTAGTCTGCACTGTCGCTCCTCATTACTGCCACCGAGCGCTGTTGTGTCCAGCCATGAAAGGTTCACAAGATGACTGGGGGCCCATGGACATACGGGAAAGAGGGGAAGAGCACAGAGAACCAAAATGATGCCCCCACGGTGCTGAAGAGTGGGGGGCTCAACGCAGCTGGGTTCACACCAAGTTTTGCTGAAGGTCACTTTGCAATATGGTAACTTCCGGCTTTGCTGGCCGTCTCCATAAAGTCCCCTCTCATCACAAGGGAGGAGGGGAGAAAAGGAGTTTTGTTTAGAACCATTAGCGTGCCCCTCCCCCACAACCCCATTAGCAGGCCTTATTAAACCAACACAGACAAAGAGCAAAGCTGCCCTTGTTAATGGAGGGCCTCCGATAATTACTCTGCTCTGCTGCTTCTTTCAGGGCCTGAAAGGCCTTTGAATAATGTTTCCCTTGCCGTGGTTGCAGACAATGCCCCAGCAGACTGCTTTAAGCAGTGCCAATCCCATTAGCAAGAGAATAGCCGGAGTTTCCTGGGTGTGTGTGTGTGTGTGTGTGTGTGCACAGCTATGTGTGTGCGTGTGTTTGCGCTGGTAATGGTGGGCTTACAGTGGGAACTAGGTCTAAGTATGCCCACGGCTTGCTCTCATCTCTTCCCCTCCCCTGACCTGAGAAAGCAAAGCAGGGAAAGGCTGGGATGAAACTCCACTTCAGAAACAATCTCTCTATTTAAGCAGGGGCTAAGCCAAGTGGCTGGAGAAAGGGGCTGCCTGTCGCAGTTCCACAGGGATGGGAAAGTCTGCTTCTCAAAAGGGGGAATTGAATGCAAGAGAAGAAGAAAAATGCTGGGGCGCTGAACGCTAGGGGTGCTGGTGGGGAGGACGTTCGTCCAACTTCTACTCCCTCTTCCTGGCTCTGAGTCTCATCGTGCTGACATCTTGGTGGAAATCAGGAGTAACGCCATTCAAGTGAATAGTGTTACTAAGGTGCACCTGAGTTAGGGTGACCACATATCCCGATTTTATAGGGACAGTCCCGATTTTGGGGTCTTTTTCTTATATAGGCTCCTATTACCCCCCACCCCCTGTCCCGATTTTTCACACTCACTGTCTGGTCATCCTAACCTGAGTTCAGAATCAGGCCCATTTTTCTCTTCCTCCCTCCCCGCCCCATACAGTATGTAATTTAGAATCAAGAAGCAATTGATTTTTAAAGTGCCCATCACCCTCGTCGTGTCTGGTAATTTACAAACCACAAGACAAATGCGAATGCCAGCCCTGTTCTGATGTATTTATCTCTTTGCCATTCCCATTGACTATGGGGCTAATTAATGTGTTAAATAGATGGCCGCATCGCAAACTTGGATGAGTTGAGATAACTCTACCCGATGCGTTCTCTTTGATCTTTCTTTCCGTGTAATTAGTGAAAGTCGTGTACAGCAGGGCTATTTCCAGTGTTTAATTTAATCATCTGATGGTGTTTATTTTCACAAACATGAACTTACCAGCAATTATCGGGAAGGTTTCATCTTGTGCTTAATGTACCAGTTAATCGTCTTTCCATGAAGTAACAGCTTCCGTGTGAGGAGTCAGTAATTACAATGTGTGAAATAAAGGCTCATTCTTCAGAGGGAAGAGGGAAAGATGGTGGACAGGATCCTCAGCTAGTGTAAGTTGGCACAGCTCTTCAGTGGCAGTAGTCAGCTGGCATAGCTCTGCCAACTTACTCCAGCTGAGGATCTGGCCCAAGGTTTCTGTGGGGGTTCCCCAGTTCAGGAGAGAGAAGGTCAGATTCTGACAAAAGGAACCAAACTCTGAAATAAAGGGAAAGGATTCTGGAGCACTAGTGGGAGACGATCAGATTCTGGAGGTGAGAACTCAATTCTGGAGGTTATCGTACAAACAAATGAGCTGAAGACCCCTATTTTTCAGATCACAGAGTTACCAAACAGAGTAGCCCTCTATCTCTTTTGCTATAGAGCCCTCAGCAATATCTGAAAAAAGCAGAGAGGGCGTTTGAGGTATTAAAATAAGAGGCAAAATGCTTAAGTCACTTCTGTATATGGATGATAGATATATGAAATGATACATTTACTTGCAGTATATTAGTCAGCCACTAGATGTCTGTCCTGTACACAGTTTCAGACAGGATGTGGATCCTGGTAAACAAGGGGGACAAAGCTGGAACTCAAGCTGTGTGGAAGCCTGTTTCATTGTGTCTATAGCTGTAGCTGTTTCCTTCATAAATACAACCTGTTTAAGAAAATCCGAGTTTTCATGACAGGATAAAAGGACTGAGTGTAACCATCAAATTTGTTAAGTCTGGAATTTAGATGCTTGAATGAATAAAAGAACATACCAACTGTAGATCAACAACAAACTCTCTATTGTTAATGTTCCTAAGAGAGAGACTTGTGAAAGCAGCTGCCATCCCACAATTTTTAAGTTAGTCTGTTAGGTGGGCTATTCAATCTATCCAAAAGCATGCAGAATATCAGTACCATATATGACAATTAATTAAGTGTGAAAGCAAGCAAGCAAGCTGTCTGATCTCAGAAATAGCAAATTGTTTTTCAGCTGTGGCAGATGGATTCCTTATGGATCACAGGTATAAAATCACAGTTAGAAATAGGAAAGCATTCGCAACCCGCTGCAGAAAATGGTGGGTTTTTGCTGTTCATCTAAAAAGACCTAAAAGTAAAAGACATGGCCCAAATTATTCCCTTAGCAAAAGGTGCTCTCTGCATGCAAATTACACCCTGCCTATTCAGCAAAGAGCATCAACCATCTCAGTGGCTTTGTACCCCCATACCTTGGAACCTGAGTGCAGGGATAGGTATCTATAGCTGCGGGAGAAGTGGTTTGGCGGAGGCTAAGAAGGGTGGGATCATCATCCTTCACCAGCCCTGTGGGGAACCCCAAGGGAGGTTAATGCAGTTAATAATTTTTGAGGTTCATGACACTTTGGTTACAGTCCTTCCAGATTCATGGATACAAAGCTCTACATGAGTTCACTTGTTTTTAAAGGGAAGGCCAATGACAGCTCTGAGCTACTACTGGTCCTTACCCAACATGGCCATGATTTTCCCTTCCCTACTTCGGAACTGTCTACTCTGCTACGTCCACACTGCCTCTGGGAGCATGCTTCCCAGCTTGGGTAGACAGATGTGCGCCTGTTTTGCTAGAGTTGATATGCTAACAGCAGCAGGGGGCAGGTCGGGCTAGCTGCCGGAGTACAAACCTGCGTGGACCCCCGTGTATGCACTCAGGGGGCTGCCCGTTCTATCCCCAGCTACGCTACTATTCGTAGTGCGCTCACCTGATCAGAACTAGCGTGTCTGTCTGCCTGGGCTGGGAAGCACACTCCCAGCTACGGTGGACATACCCTAACTTTACTAAAAACAAACGACTTCCATTCCCTACTTCTAAACTAAGGTCTTCCTGGGGTCACAAGAGGAGGCCTGCTTTCCCCGCTGCCATTTGAAAGCACTCTAGGATCTATGGATGAGAAGTGCTAGATAGCCATGAATCAGCAAGGTATGTGCGCAGGAGTGTAACTTTAAACACGTGAGCGGCCCCATTAAAGTCAATAGCTGAAACAGGGCTTATAAGAGCAACGTATTTATTATTATTTTTTACATAACCCTCTGTCCTCCATTTTTGGCATCGAGGGGTGGCCTGCTGGCCCACTGCTATCAGCTCACTTTACATCCAAGCAGACTCCTCGAACCGCTGGGACAATTCACACTTCTTAGCTAGAAGCATCATCAAGTCTCAGTTGCGTAGAGACCTTTCCTTCACGCTGAAGAACTAAATCAAACTGTACAGCCAACCTTCACTAGCATCTGTGAGAAGAATGAACAGTAATAAATAAAGTGATAAATAAGGATACTGTACTAGCATGGTTAAAGACAAGGCAAGACCCTTGAACTGATATTTGGCCTATATTCTAGGTGCTGTTCAAGCATCTCTACTTGGATGGGCTCATGTGATATGTTCCTCATCACTGAGCAATAAGATCCATTCCATTTTCATGTATGCAGGGATTGATTCATTTTCATTCATTCACTCAGAAACTACTATATATTCGTGCCAAAGGCACTTGTGCATCAACATTCTCATTGAAATCAGATACTCCTTGTGAAAATTACTTTTGTGCACTATGCCAACCTTATCTGTAGGAGTATGCTAAAAATAAATTACTTTAGAGTGAGTGTGTGTATGTGTGTGTCAAAAATAACTCACCATAACCCCTTCCTCCTCTGTTGGATCTAAATAATTGCATCCACGTCATGGTCCCAATTCTGCAAAGTGCTTTATCATCTGATTACAGTTCAGCACACAAGCAATCCCAGCACGACTCAGCAAAGCACCATTGGCTTCCCTGGGATTTAAATTAAGCATGTACTTAAATGCCTTGCTAAATTGGGACTTGTATATGTCACCTAAGGTCGCCAACTTTCTACTCGCACAAAACCGAACACCCTTGCCCCGCTCTCTGCCCTGTCCCTCCTCCGAGGACCCGCCCATGCCCCACCCCTTCTCTGGGGCTCCATCCCCCACTCACTCTATCCCCCCTACCTCTGTCGCTCGCTCTCCCCACCCTCACTCACTCACTCGTTTTCACCGGGCTGGCTCAGGGGGCTGGGGTGCAGGAGGGGTGAGGGCTCTGGCTGTGGGTGCGGGCTCCGTGGTGGGGCCAGAAATGAGGAGTTCAGAGTGCAGGAGGGGGCTCCAGGCTGAGGCAGTGGGTTGGGATGCAAGAGGGGGTGAAGGCTCCGGCTGGGGGTGCAGGCTCTGGGGTGGGGCTGTGGATGAGGGACTTGGGGTGCAGGAGGGTGCTCTGGGCTGGGGATGAGGGGTTTGGGATGTAGAAGGGTGCTCTGGGCTGGGACTGAGGGGTTTGGAGGGCGGCGGGGGGATCAGGGCTGGGGCAGGGGGTTGGGGCGTGGGAGGGGGTGAGTGGTGCAGGCTCTGGAAGGCGCTTACCTCAGGCGTCTTCCAGAAGCAGCGGCATGTCCCTCCTCTGGCTCCTACTTGGAGGCGCAGCCATGCGGCTCTGCACGCTGCTCCGTCTACAGGCGTAGGTTCCTGGCCAATGAGAGCTGCGGAGGCAGCACTTGGGGTGGGGGCAGCATGTGGAGCCCCCTGGCTACCCCTACGTGTAGTAACGGGAGGGGGGACATGCCGTCTGTTTCCCAGGAGCCGCGCCGCGCGGTGGCTAGCAGAGAGCCTGCTAGCCCCGCTGTGTGGCGCCGACAACCAGACAGTCAATGGCCTGGCCAGCAGTGCTGACCGGAGCCGCCAGGATCCCTTTTCAACCAGGTGTTCCAGTTGAAAACTGGACACCTGGTCACCCTAATGCCACCACAAAAGCTAATGAAATTACACTGTCCAAATACTTTGCCACAAAATTTCCAATGGCCGATTTAATCTATTTTAAGCTAGCCAGTACAAATTCTATTCCTGTATGAGAGCGTGGAAAATACACCATTTCTAGAGTCAGCTGATGAAGGTAAGGGTCTGCTTAGAGTAAATTAGCTCCATTTTATACTTGAATGGTTCTATCCTTGTATATTAATAAAAGTCTAGTAAATCTATTTTTTTTGTAAAAGTCTGTTTGCCTATAAGGAGATCACAACTTCAGAAAAACACCATGCATGTCTACGGTGCTATACAGAGCTGGTCAAAATATTTTGGAATTCAAAACTTCAATTACATTTTATATCCAAATTTCAACATTTTAAATTTGTTTGTGATTCCCCTCCCCCAACACACACACACACACACACTCACTCTCTCTCTCTCTTTTTGACCAGCTCTGGTGCTCTATAAATAACTAATAGCAAATAAAAGTAAAATCATCATCCTCGTGGCAAATCCCAAAAGGATTTAGCCTCCTGGCAGATCAAGTGCCATCTGTACCGATCTTTAAATGGATCCTTAGGGTGGTCTGGCTGGTTGTTCAGTTTAGGTCCATCGCTGGCAATCTTAGTGCACCACACAAATAATAAAACAAGTACTTTGAAACACCTAGAGGAACAGGTTGAATTGAAGATATTATTACAAATCTAGGGTGAAATATTGATATACCTTAGCACAACCTTCAGTTGCTAAGAGTCTCCCAGCTCTCAGGATTTGTATCACAAATCTCATGATATTTGATGTTTTTCGTAAAGCCCCCACTCAGCTTTCAGTTTTTTAAAAGGAAATTTCTAGCCCTCATGGTCTTAGAAAAGAGTTTGAAAATGTGACACCCCCCCCCCTCCTTCCCACCACCAGATTCAAAAACAGAAGACAAATAAAAAGACCCTCACATTTATTATTTTTAACTCATAATTTTTATGCCAATCTCATGATTTTTGAACACTTGGGGTTGGCAAAACTGCTGATTTATTTATTATAGGCAGAGCTGGTAGTGGTGCTTATCATTAAGGTTGTCTGACAGTTCCCATTGTAAGACCCCATTTTCAGTTGCTTATCACTTTAACTGATTTATATGCTTATAACTTTATTATTATTTATTTGTATTACTGTTGCGCCTAGGAGCCCCCGTCATGGACCAGGAATCACACTGCTAGGCGCTGTACAAACAGAACAAAAAGGCAGTCCCTGCCCCAAAGAGCTTACAATATAAGACAGGAAACCACAGATGGATACAGCTGCTGTATATTGATATAATAATACCTTGTTCTTTTCATCAATAGAGCGCAAAATGGAGAGGTCAGTATCATTATCCCCATTGTATAGATGGAGACACTGAGGCACAGAGAGATCAAATGACATGTTCTAGGCCACCACCAGAGTTGAGAATAGAACTCAGGGCTCCAGAGTCCCACTCCAGTGCGTGATCCACTAGATCACATGCCCATATTCTCACAAACACATTATAGCAGATGCATAGAGTTAATATACAGGGAAGAGAGGACGCAGACTGAAAACTGGGATGAAAACACAGACATGCTTGGGGGTTAATTTTTCACCTGCTAATATCCATTTTAGCGGCATGGTGAACAGTCCTAGGTATTGCATTATCTGAGCGAGAGAGCAGAAGATGAAAGCAGTGCACAAGACTAGGCGAAGCAGGGAGAAGAGCTATCTGTCACATAGTGATGGCTAATGGCCAGCTATGTGCCACAGAGCAAAGGCGTGGCAGGAAGCGAGAACTTCTGTGAGCTGGAACCTTGCTGTCAGAGGATCTGTTTCCCTGGTGGTGGAAGGGAAGGTTTTGAGAAGGGACTGAGGCAGGCAGATTGTAAACACAGAGCTGAGAGAAGGATGGATAACGCAGGACACATATGTTGCCTGTCCTGGCAGAATGAGGAGTAATTGTACAGCAAAGATCATCTACTAGGAATAAATGGCAAAGTGGGTTTTCTGGAGCTCCAGAGGGCCAGGTAAATGTTCCCTTTGTTGTTAATCTGCTGGTTTGTGGTTGGATTTGTGTCTTTTACATAGCAGGAAATGTATCAAAGGGTTGATCAATCTGTGCTGTTTCTCACTGTTTTATAAACACACACATCACACACACACACAGAGACAGCTGTCTATCTTAGGTTTTCCTGTGGTGCTCATCACCTTGCAGCTATATTTGTATTTCTTTATATATTGTATACAGACGTGCATGCATATATATACATACCTCTGTGTATATAATATGTGTGTGTTTATTTGTAACACAAAGAGATGTGTATATATACATACACATATGTAGCAATATATCTCCCCAGAGAAACAGACACAAACACACACACACACACAGACTCTTTTATTAAAAGGTACAGTCCTTGAGATCCTTGCAACACCGCAAACTCCTAATGACTTCAGCTGGAATTTTGATTGCTCCAGGTAGGCAGAATCAAATTCCATTGTGCGGTTGTGTACATATCTGCAGCACAACACAAATACATCACTCTGTGCTGGTGGGAAGTGCATTGCAGTGTTTTGTTTTTGTTTTATTTATTTAGTTAGTTATTTTTTGCTTTCTTATGGGACAAACTCCCAAAACATAGTAAATAGAATTATAAACTGTAGGATTAAATAATCCCAATAAATATATGCCTACTTTGTAGGACTGTATAATACCTATAGCATTAGTTTAGATGCTGTGGTCAGTGGCACCAATAGATAGGATAGAGTGAAATAATAGGGTGGCAAAGAGAATGCATTATTTGTCTCTGATTTGTCTCAGAAAACAAATATTTAAGGATCCAGTCTTGCAGAGATTTATGCACACATGTAATTTTACTCACATTGAGTAGCCCCACCGAAGTGAATGGGGCTACTCACAATGCATAAAGATAAGCATGTGGAAAATCTTTAAAGGAGCATGGTGTAAATCATTTCAGGCAACAGTAGCCCCAATATATATCTTAGGAGGTTTGGGGTTTAGTGACTTTTTCTTGAATCAGAAGTTTACAGGTTTAAAATTCCAGATTAAAAAAAATCACAAACTCAGCGTAGTGGGAGAGGGATCTACATAATGTAGCTGAAGGATCTAATCTACACTACCTAGGTACTTATATGGCCCCCATCACCACTGTATCTGAACTCCTGGGAGCTGATTGGTTTTGGCAGCTTACAAGTAATATATTATGTTGCATTTAAGTTAATCAGCTTTTGTCAGGTTTCTGCTGAGCTTTTGCAAAGATGGCTTGAGCTAAAGTTTGTAATTTTTTTGTTAGTAAACTGTGAGTCCAATCTGTATTGTGACTGTGTCAGAGGACTAATACGGTGTTATAACAATAATGTGCTGCTGTAACCATCCCCCAGAGCTGGCTGATTTTCACGAGGTTGACATGATCTCAGAGGGTTGGGTTGCTTTTTGTGCTGTTTTGTTGAAGTTCAGTCTCCATTGGTTTTTTTCTTTTTTCAGGTGATAATAAATGTGTCAAACTACCAGGACTCACTAGTTGGGAAATCAGAAAAGATTTGTTTTGAAATGATTTTATGCTGCTTGTTAAATGGTGGGTTTTTTTATATAATCACACATGTACTTATATTCCGGTGAACTCCAAGCTCTTAGTGTAATTAGCTTTGAACTGTCCCGGGTTAGCTCCTTGAGTACTGTCCTTGATTAGGAGAATTGGCTGGAGTCTAGATAATAAAGTTACAATAATAATCCTTCACATTTATGCTGGATAGCACTTTATCCAGAAAGATCCCCAATGGCTCTGGGCCCTATATGTGAGATGCTGAGTGCCCATAGCTCCCGGGCCTACGTACATACGTTTCTCCGCTGGAAAGCAGGCAGCTCTTGGGTGGGGGACACTTGCCTGGTGCACAAACAACAGCAGAGGAACAACTTGAGTAGGAATTCCAGCAATCTCCATCCTTTTTCACCTCCGATTTCCATTTGGGAACAAAAGCACGATAGGATTTTTTAGCCCTGGTTCTGACCCCCAACACTGCTCTGTGAAATGTGAGAGAGGGGCATTAGAGTGAGATGTGGCTCTAGAACAGCCTCAAGGCAGATTATTTAATTTTTTAAAATCTTTTATTTATTTGTAGCTGCAATCTGGGATGCCCCCGCCTCCCACCTGTACTTTCTGGGTGGAGACACACTGATCCAGCAGATCCAGTTGTAAAAGGCATCAACCTGAATAACATCTCTCTTAAAATGTCTAATTCGGTCTTTACACACACACCCCCCTCTGCGCTTGCAGCCTGGTGGGTCCTCCCAGTGACATCACCTATAACGGCATCTGACGGCTACAGTATTACAGGGCTCACTCCTCTTTGTGCTGATCTCGGAAGCTGACACAGCCTGTTCTCTTCTTGTGTTTCTGAATTGCCTGCTTGGCTGGAAAAAGATGCAGGGTTTTTAACCAGGTCAGTGTGACAAAATGTGAATTAAGTAAACACACATGAAACAAAGAGAAATGGAACTGGGCACCATGCAGGGTCCCCCAGAATGCCGTCTGCCTCCAACGGGGATGGGTAGAACTCCAGGGAGGCACGTGGGCTGATCGCTGAGGAAACCCAGGCCAACGTCCCCGCTTAAAGAATAGATGTAGGCCCCGTTTGCAGCATAGTGTAGGCTTGTCAGATGGTTACGTACAGTAAGTGTTCATTAGAGCCCTGATTCGGCAAGGTACTTACGCACGTGCCTAGTGAGAAGCACGTGAGTCATCCAGCTGAAAGGCAGCGAGACTGCTCATGTGTTTGAAGTTAGGAACGTGCTTCACTACCTTGCTGAATCAGGGCTGAGCTGCGTAAGGCCTCAGTCCAGCAAAGTGCTTCATGACTTCACTGAGGCGACTCACAGGCTTTAAGTGCATAGCCACATCGGGGCCTTAGCTTTATTTCTCTGGCTTGGGGCACGTGCACGTGTAAAGCCTGCTATAGGGCTGCCCTTTTGCAATGCTGCTTTCCTTTCTATTCCATCTCTGCCCACGGTCACCGCCCAGCTGGAGAGCTTTCAAACAGCTAATCACCGTGAAGCCAGCAGGAAGTGATGCAGCCACTCATTTCTCAGGGCATTCTTCGGCCTGGAGGGAAGTATGTGTCAGATTGCTGCAGGGCAAAGGAGTCAGCCAGACTGTGTGATAAAGATCTCTGGAGCGCTGTACACAAACCTGTCTTGAGCGGGGGGGGGGGAGCTTTACATAATCCATGTTTCCTCATTGCCCCATCATGTTCACCTCTTTGTGCACTGTGCTTGTTGCGCACTGTTGCCACGGGCTGTTTGCATCCATGTTTCACCCTAGAGGTTGCTGCATTTTCATGAAGGTTTGCAAAGTGCTGGGAAAATTAAAAGCATGGTGTACTGTAGGTGCCAATTATTATTAATTGATATTATGTTCGGTGATGACGGGTGAAGAGTTCTCTAGATATGTAGTGCAGTTTGTCATGTCCATAGAATGCTCTGGGAACCTTCTTGCTTAAAGGGCCAGGGCCAGATCCTTAGCAAGCATAAATCAACCTACTTCCATCAGACAGCGGAGCTGCATCAACTTACCCCCGGATATATAGTTTTGAACCCTGCCAACTGGACAGGTACATGTCATTATTAACGGCATCCCACCCCTCCACTCTCTCAGTTACTTCTAGAGCTCTGTAGCATCTCAGCACTCAATGCTGCCCTTTAGATTCACCTAGTGTTATCCACAGAGCTCATCATGGCTGATTATGCTCTTCGCCTCTCCCACCTTCTAGGAGACTGTCCTTGTTGTTGTTTCTTATGCGTGGGTGTTAGAGGTCCCTTGTCACTCTTCTTGGCAGGAAGAATCTAGCAGACAGTTGGGTTTTGCAGCACGAAAGCTGGATTAACGTAAGATCAATCTTATCTCTCTGTTAGCTTATCCAGCATTAAAGAGCTCTTGACTGAGAATGCTTTTTCTCTGGCTCTTGTAAGCTTCTCCTAGAATTATTAGGTGAATTGTCTCAGAATATATATGATATGGTAGAGTACGTATTTAGGGCACTGGTGTAACCTGGTCTATGGGGAATTCTTATACTGGGCCCAGCTTTTTTCCTGGACAGTTAAATTTCTCAGATTTATATTATGGAATCATAGAAATGTAGGGTTGGAAGAGACCTCAAGAGGTCATCCAGTCCAGTGGTTCTTAACCTGGGTAAACGCGTACCCCCTGTTGGTACGCAGAGGTCTTCCAGGGGGTACATCAGCTCATCTAGATATTTGCTTAGTTTTATAACAGGCTACATAAAAAGCACTAGCGAAGTCAGTACAAACTAAGATTTCATATAGACAATGACTTGTTTATACTGCTCTGTGTACTATACACTGAAATGTAAGTACAATAGTTATATTCCAACTGATTTATTTTATAATTCTATGGCAAAAATAAGGAAGTAAGCAATTTTTCAGTAATAGTGTGCCGTGACACTTGTATTTTTATGTCTGATTTTGTAAGCAAGTAGTTTTTAAGTGAGGTGAAACTTGGGGGTACGCAAGACAGATTAGACTTCTGAAAGGGGTACAGTAGTCTGGAAAGGTTGAGAGCCACTGATCTAGTCCATTTCTGCACACTGACAGATGTTTATTTGTTTTTAAATACCTCCAAGGACAAGGAGTCTTTAAATACCCTCCCTCGGTAACCAGTTCCAGTGCTTAACTAATACTGAGAAGTTGTTATTTTTACAAGTACTTTAAAAATTGTAATTTAGAGACTCTTCTCCTTGTGCAAAGATTGACCAGGGCTTGTAATATTTACTCGCTGACCAATGCCAGAAAAGCACTGTTAGACCAGGGGACTAGCAGCTGTTTTAAGGCCCAAAATCTAATAAGCCACCCGAACTAAAGAAAGATGAATGCCATATACTAGTGTTTTCTCATGCTGTAATCCCATGTTACAACAGAATAAAGTTTGGGAATGCACCTCCCATCTAGACATAAAGAAAAGGGGGGGTGATCTCGATTCTTCCACCCCAAAAAACGTATTTAAATACTCAATCCAACAATTATTTCATGTAATTTTGAAAGGGACCATGTCAAGGCTGATGCATTAAAATTGCCTTATGACAGCTGTCCCTTATTGTACTACAATTCCTTCAGGATTCTGTCTGTGTGTTTTTTCCCTTCAAGCAACCTGTAGTGAATAGGGAAAAGAGGCAGAAGTTCTACTTACAGATTAAGACTCGCAATGAGCAAACCAGCCTAAGTGTATGCGATTGCGATTCCCAATACATTGCATTACCTTGTAAGCTCTTTGCGGCAAGGGCTCGCCTTTTGTTATATGTATGTACAGCACCTACCGTAGTGAGGCCCTGATCCCTGATTGAGGCCTGCTGGCTAGGGGTACTCAAACTAGGGGTTGCCACCACCCAGCCCTTCTCATATTGCTGGATGGGAGAGGGGTCTCTCCTAGATGAGAGAGGAATCCTGGTAAAAATGAGAAAGTCAGCCATTTTTCAGTAATAGTGTGCTGTGATACTTTTGTGTTTGTGTGTCTGATTTTGTAAGCAAGTAGTTTTTAAGTGAGATGAAACTTGGGGGTTCGTAAGACAAATCAGACCCCTGAAAGGGGCACAGTAGTCTGGAAAGGTTGAGAGCCACTGCTCTAACCAATCAAATATACTCCCTGTCTGAAATCATGAAAGGGACTTCTGAAGTGACTTGATCTGTCTTGCTAGCTAACTAGTTTGATAGTGACCCTTCAGTGCTGCTGCACGGATGAGTATGGTTCTCAGGGATTTCAAGTGACCAAACTAGAGCTAATTTAGATTCTGGGTAATATTTTGATCACCTGACCCAATGTAGCCATCTAAAAATCTTGGTAGCTGCAAAAAGTGCAGGGTGTCCTGAAAAAAATCTGTGCATTGGTTGCTCAAGGTGTGTCATTTGTCAAAGGAAAGTTACAGACTGAAGTGACTTAGAGCACGAATCATGGAAAAGAAGATTAGGAATTAATGGCCGACAGGCCCTGAATCTCAGGATTCATGGAGTGCAGATTCTGAGAGCACCTCTAGCGAAAGAGGTGTCAATCTGTCTTTTGGATGAGAAGTGAATCCAAGGCCCTGGTCACTTCCTGTCACTATAGGGCATGTCTATACTGCATCCCCTCCCCCGCCCCCCCCAAGCCCGGGCTCTGAATCAGGTTTGAGCCCAAGCCCCCTTTCTGTCCACACACAAATCAGTCTGACTCAGGTCACTAAGTAAGCACTGAGGACCCAGGTCCTAGGACCGTGTGAGGGGGCTGGGTCAGAGCCTGAGTCCCGTTGCAACTCACATCCAAGCCCTGTCATTTTGCAGCACGGACGCAGATCAAGCGCAGACCCGATTCAGAAGGCTGGTGTAGTGCCGTACAGTGACCCAGGTCCAGCAATTGTAAATCCAGAAACCCCAAATCCACAAGCCTGGGTTCCACAGACCTGGGCTTAGTGTGCTGTGGAGACACACCCGTACATCCCATGGCACGTTTTGTAAGAGTCAGGGTATTATTCTTGGTGTCCTGGCCCAGGCCTGGATTAAGGCAATCCAGACCCTAGGCACACCACAACACAGGGCCCCTGCAGCCATCCCCATGCCCACACTGTGGCCCCAGCCTCCACCTAGAGTGATGAAGGAGAAGGGCCCCAGAATTTAGCCCAGGAACCAGGCTGTATTTGCTTTGGTGGGCAGAGACCCACTGCTCTCTTCTCCTGCCACACAACACTCTGCTAGGGTAGTGTTGGCAGAGATCCTTGCACTGAAGCTCCCGTTGAGGTGCATGCGGCAGGTCACCCGTCTCAGATGCGTTTCAGGCTGTCTGCAGACTCAGGCAGTGGCTGCTGTATCAGTTAAACCCAGGTGACTTTTTCAAGCTTTTCTTTGCAACCACCAGGGCTAAAAACTTCATTCTTTTTTATTTTTAAATGGAAGCTGAGAGTCTGATGTGATCACGTGACCCAGGGAGCTGGATCCTAAGGCACAGACTTGTAGTGGCTATGCCCTCATCTGGCTTTGACTGGACCAGTTCCAGTTTCGGGAACTACGTTTGGCCTTCCCCATTGTAGCTTCATCAGCTGAAGAAGTTAGTCTGTATTTCCCCTTCTAAAAATAACTGTTCCTGATGTGGCAAGCAGCCTACTTCTAAAGGGTCTTTCTTTCAGTGGTGGGTGAGTGATCCCTGTATGCAGTTAGTAAAGTGCCTTTGGACCATTCTGGGTGAAAGGAGCTATGCAAATACAAGGTTTCATGAGACAGCATTGCACTTTTTCAGATCTCTGGTGCCTAAGGGGTCCACTTGCAATGCAAGGATTGGTCTGTGACCATTTGGGGCAGTAAACTCCTTGTGCATCATCCTGAAAATTTGCCCCTAAGTGTTCTTTAAGGGGAAAAAGAAATCGGCGTCCCTGAGAGTGAAATGCTGCTACTCAGGATTTTGCAGTTGGACTGTCAAGTTTTAAAAAGCATATTTAAAAAAAACACCCTTAAAAAAAATCAAATTAGCCAGCAGATATCCAGTTATGTCTTATTCTAGTCATGCCCTCTGCCTACTTACCCATCTCCTTCAACTCCATTCCTAACGTTCCAGCTTCCAGCAGCAGCCATAAAGAAAGGAACAGCCTTCCAGGAAAAAAAATATTTCCTTCCTTTTCCTGTAAACATAGAATTTCCCTCCAAAATTACCCTGTGTGGCACAGGGTGGGCGATATTCAGTCCTATCCCGGTGACAGGTTATAATCTGGTCTCTCATGATTAGGACCCTGTCAAATTCACGGCCATGAAGAACGTGTCACGGACCATGAAATCTGGTCTCCCCCGGGAAATCTGGTCTTTTGTGTGCTTTTACCCTATATGATACAGATTTCATGGGCGAGACCAGCATTTCTCAAATTGGGGGTCCTGACCCAAAAGGGAGTTGCAGGGCGGTCACAAGGTTATTTTAGGGGGGTTGTGGTATTGCCACCCTTACTTCTGCGCTGCCTTCAGAGCTGGGCAGCTGGAAAGCAGCAGCTGTTGGCTGGGTGCCCAGCTCTGAAGGCAGCACACCGCCAGCAGCAACGCAGAAGTAAGGGTGGCAATACCTTACCATGCCACCTTTACTTCTGCGCTGCTGCCTGCAGAGCTGGGTGGCTGGATAGTGGTGGCTGCTGACTGAGGGCCCAGGTCTGCAGGCAGCAGTGCAGAAGTAAGGGTGGCAATACCATACCCTGCCATCCTTACTTCTGTGCTGCTGCTGGCGGTGGCGCTGCCTTCAGACCTGGACAGCTGGAGAGCGGTGGCTGCTGGCCAGGAGCCCAGCTCTGAAGGCAGCGCTGCTGCCAGCACCAGCACAGAAGTTAGGGTAGCAGCACCGCAATCCCCCTACAATAACCTTGCGACCCCCCCCATAACTCCTTTCTGAGTGAGGACCCCTACAAGTACAGTACCATGAAATTTCAGATTTAAGTAACTGAAATCATGAAATTTATGATTTTTAAAATTGAAATTGACTAAAATGGACGTGAATTTGGTAGGGCTCTACTCATGATTGCAAGGCTAGACAGAGGAGCTCTGCACAGAGGAGACTGCTTTCCGGGGGGATGCGAGGGGGCACTTTGCACTTCCCTGTAGCCAAGTTATCAAAATTCCCTACTAACGTTTTAGATTAAAATTTTCTAAGGTGCCTAAGTGGCTTGGGAACTCAAGTCTCACTGACTTTCAGTGACACTTAGACTCCTAACCCACTTGGTAAATTTTTCTAAAGTGCCTCTTAGCCGCCAAGGTCTTGTAGCATAGCGCTCCACAGGTTAGGTACTTCCTGTCATTTGTCAGTCTGAAATGTGTTGCTTTTGAATGTAACTGAATGTTCCCTTTGTTCTGGTATTATGAAGAGTAAACGGGAATGCCTGATTGACTCTTTGTATGGCGTTCGTTATTTTATATGCCTTGATCAGACCCTCTTTTATTCATCTCTTCCTTTAACTAAACAGTGCTACTCTCTTCCCTTTCTCTTCATATGGACTCTGAGGCCTGGTCTACACTAGGGGGGGGATCGATCTAAGATACGCAACTTCAGCTACGAGAATAGCGTGGCTGAAGTCGACGTATCTTAGATCGAATTAAAATCACTTACTTCGCGTCCTCGTGGCGCGGGATTGACGGCCGCGGCTCCCCCGCCGACTTTGCTTCCACCTCTCGCACTGCTGGAGTTCAGCAGTCGGCGGGAGAGCGATCGGGGATCGATTTTATCGCGTCTACACTACACGCGATAAATCGATCCCCAATAGATCGATCGCTACCCGCCGATCCAGCGGGTAGTGTAGACGTACCCACATGAGTCACCCGTCTCTGGACCCCTCCTATTCCTGTGTTTGTTTATCTGGGGACCGGAATTGAGTTTCATTTGATCCAAGTAGATGCAAAAGCCCGAGTGGAACTCTTAGAGTTTGTCGTTGACAGATGCAGTCTATGTAAGGTATCCTTCTAGAGGCCGTATCGGTGGAGTGGCTAAGCACTACTGATAATTCACTGTGCATTTATGTAGCACCTTTCATTCTTTAAGGAAGCACTCCCCAGACTGTATGGAAAGGGGTAACCACTCCCCACTGAGGTGACCTTTTATAACAGTTTGGTCAGGGCATACTGCATCCTAAGGTGGTGATGGTGCAGAGTCACGTCACGACGCAGCATCACGTCATCCTATCGCCATGTAACTCAGTATCACCATGTGCTTCCGGAACGTGAAGTCATTTTGGAGACAATCCCGTGGCTTTACAAGAATGTGGGAGGTTGTGTGACATGAGATAATCCTCATCCCACAAAATCAGGACACGCTTGCAGCCCCATAAAACAGGGCCTCCAGTGTTTGGTAATAAACCTCCTAAGTGCAAGTGCACAATTTCTTGGGTACGTTGATTGATTTTCTCGTATTGATGCAGCCTAGAGAACAAAGGGACAGTGTGTTTTGCTGCCCCTTGTCTTCCCCTGAAACGTCGCTGTGACAGGTCACAAGCCCTTCTGCAATCATTGCTGTTCAGATTGGTTAAATCCAGCAAGTGGGAGCAGGGCTGGGTTCTCTGCCAGCGCTGGTGAAATGGCCTCTTTGTGTGGGCCCGCCTGTTACTTGCACTGTTTGGCATTTGACTATATCTCAGTGCTGATTCTGTCCAAGCTAACACCAACTGCAAATTTGTAAATGAATCTCAAGCAGTCCTGGTACGAGCCATCGCTCATAAAGAAATGCCAGTGAAGGGTTTGAGGGTGGGTGGGTTACGGCTATGGAAGTCCTTTATTCTCCCGCCATTTGTTTTCTCCCGTGCAAAGGCCTTTTGCTCATGTGCTTATCCTGGCTGAGGAGGTCAAAAATGCAGCTCCCTTTGCAGCCCATGGAAGTTACTCCTTGCTCTGCTTTGTGCTCTGCAGGCGTTGAGTATGGTGCCCGCCCAGTTATCCCAAGACGCTCTTGTTTTATTGGTTTGCAAGAGTTGATTTGGGGCAGGGAGTGGTCAATAAGCACCTGTGCTCTGTGCCGCTGCTGCCCTCCTCTTCAGAGATGGCTGCATATTAGTGGTGAAACGAGGGGTGAAATCCCAGCCCAGCTGAAGTCAGTGGGGTCATAGTTCAGGGCCACTGTGTGCAGCCTAAGCTCCCAGCTCCCCACTCTCTTGGTGGAGACTCACGTCCCCTCTCCTTCCTGACTGGAGTATTTCCAGGCTGCACAGCTCCCTGCCTGCACTGTGAGTTCCCCAGCAAGCCAGACTGCCTAAGCAGGCCTGCTTCCCTTTCTCCTCAGAGGCTACAAACAGCGTAAGTGCCACAGTTATAAGTCCCCACACAGCCCTTTCTAAGCAAGCACATTTATTCTTCAGGGGAAAGTCACAGAGAAAACATACTAAACCAGTAAAAGAACCTACAAGCATGCTAATAAGCTTGTCAGGGATCACCCAGCAGTAGACCAAGTACTTACAATCAGTCAACAAGGATTGTGTGCCTCCCTGGACAGAAGGCCCTTAGTCACTTTAAACTCAAGCTATTTATCCAAAAGTGCCTTCTTTGTCCGTTGGTCTCTGGAGAATCCAGTTTGAACCAGTATATGGGAGCCTGCGCAGGTGGTGGTACCTCTGTGGAGGTGTTAAAACCTGAATGAATTTGCCCCATAACCCCCCCCCCACACACACACACACACACACTCACTCTCTGTCTGTCTGTCTGTCTCTCTGTCTGTCTGTCTGTCTGTGTGTCTGTTCCTAGTTACCCGGAGGGCTGTGGTCACCCTCCCCCATGAAAGTACATACAATCCCTGGCCCAGAATGATGCATGCACTTAACACAGTGAGATCTCCCACAGATATTTTAGGAAATTGCCACATCTGTCACAAATGGCAAAACTCCCGTTGACTTCAGTGGAGCCAGAATTTCCCTCAAGCTGTAGAGATGGACCACAGAGTTGATGTCCAGATCTGGGTTAGGCTCAGGCTGGGGTTTGGTGTTCTGGCTCAAGCTTGAACAAGGTGTAAGGTTCAGTTTTGACAGCATTGAAACCTCACAAGCTGGATTTGGGCCCCAAATGCTGGCAATCTCCCAGAGTCAGCTATTCCCATAAGACTGGAGCTACCCCTGAACTAGCAATGGCAGATTGGCTCCTTACAATTTTGGGTCTGACCCAGAATGAAAACTGTGAGGGGGATAGCATGGGCTTGGATCAGTCCTTTGCTTGAAACCCGAAGGTGGTTAGGTAAGTGTGTAAGGGCCTATATTCTCCGCTGCCTCACACATTGTGTAGCCATTGACACCCATGCAGAGGGACTGTTACACACCCCCCATTCTGATTTGCCACCATTTTTACACGCATTTTGTTCAGCTTCACCGTTTTGATTCCGGCCCCTCCTCTACTCAATTAGTCAGAAGCAGCCTAGCAAATCAGTGCCCATCACAGAGTGGTAGTTAATATGCAGCAAGGCAATATTATTTGAAGCTGCTGTCTGAAGCTTGACGATTTGAAGACCATGGTCACAGCTGAGAAAATAAGGTTTGAAGTTACCTTGGTTATGCATATTGTTGTTTTTAAAGCACACGTCTTGGAAAGCCTTTTACAAAGGCCATCATTTCTGAACTGCAGCAACTAAGACCCAGATAGCAAAGATGATAGAAGGCTGCATATTATTTAACAGTAAAATAAGTTATTTGCCACATTAGAGCAAACCGTGGGTGGAAACCAAGTTATTGGGGAATACAAACCCTCCCCAGTACAAGACTGTTCGTTCCCCTCTGGTCTGAACAAATTGAATGGTCTTCTCTTTATTAAGATGGAGCAGCTGCAGGACCTGCTACATTAAAAGCAGAGCTTAAACCAGATGGGCTAAAGGAGTAACTGCTCTAGCTCAGTGGTTCTCAAACTAGGGCCGCTGCTTGTTCGGGGAAAGCCCCTGGCGGGCCGGGCCGGTTTGTTTAGCTGCCACGTCCGCAGGTTCGGCCGATTGTGGCTCCCACTGGCTGCGGTTTGCTGCTTCAGGCCAATGGGGGCGGCGGGAAGGGCGGCCAGCACATCCCTCGGCCCGCGCCGCTTCCTGCAGCCCCCATTGGCCTGGGACAGCAAACCGCGGCCAGTGGGAGCTGCGATTGGCCGAACCTGCAGACGCGGCAGCTAAACAAACCAGCCCGGCCCGCCAGGGGCTTTCCCTGAACAAGCCGTCGGCCCTAGTTTGAGAACCACTGATCTAGCTGACAGCAGTAGTGGACTTTTATCCTCCTATGGGGAGCAGCCTCTGAAATGGCAAAGACACACGATAGTGCAGGGTTTTTCTAAAATAAACATTCACTATTTGGTGTTTAGTTTGATTGGAAAATCTCTTAAATTCAGTGTCAACACTGACTGCCGCCAGCACTAGTGAGGGTATCTAGAGGCCTGCACTCAAACTACTCGAAATCCCCCCGCGGGTGGCGACAGGAATCCATAGAGGCGTGTTTCTGATTGATTTGGATCAATTTTAGCTGCACCTGCCCCCCAACACCAGGAGCATAGTGAGTGGAGCCTCGCTGCAAGAGAGGTGGCACAGCAGCAGAGGTGAGGAGACTGGGATTTACCCCCTGGGAAAGGAGCAGCCCCTTACTGTACCAGAATGAGTGCCCAGGGCCCGCTCTCGTGAAGAGCCGCCATCGCTCAACTCCCGCCTCAGCGCTTCGCAGATTTGGGCCTCAAAACTCTTCTCTGCCTCGGCACTTCGCAGAGACATCAGTGAGCCAGTTGCCCGGACGGAGGTGATGGTCTGCAGGTTAATGACGCCTCTGGACATGCTGGATTTTGTTTAGCATTGTGTAGCTATGCCCTTACGTTTCCACCGCTGTTTTACATGCCCTGTGATAGGCTGTGTGTGGATGTAGCTGTGTTGGTCCCGCAGTATTAGTGAGATAAGGTGGGTGAGGTAATATGTTTTATTGGACCAACTTCAGTTAACAGAAACAAGATATTCCCTCACCCACTGTCTCTCTCGAATGCCCTGGGATAGTCCAAAAAGTAAAGAAGGAATTCAGAGTCCAGGTCAGTGTTAGCCTCTCAGCCCTGGTTCTTTAGCCAGGTGATCACTGTGCTATTTATAATAAGGGCCAGATAGCAAAGTATTCACAGCACAACTTAGTTCAGCCTTAATGTTTCTGGAACAACTCACATCCTAAAGTCTCCCAGGCTTTTTTTTAGATTCCCTTATATCCTCATAGAAGCCTGCACCGAGCATGCCATAGGTCACCATATCACAGAAAGCTAATAAAGAACACCTTCCACTGTAGCTCTGAAAAGCTTATCTTGGCTAATAAATGGTATCACCTTGGCTCCCACTTATCTGGTGCCCCGCCCTGCTCTGTACAGGTTCTAATTCAAAAAGTGATAACACGTAATCTCCCACTCAGTGGACAACAGAAGCCCTGTAAGGAAACGTTGTACACAGTAACTTTGATGGCAAAAGGAAAGAGGGGATGACGAGGGTGGGAAAAATCAAGTGATTAAACAGCTTCACTTGAATGAAAGAGGGTTTATTAAAATGATGCTGTGCTCTGCTTTACAGGAACTCCAGATTGCCATGAACTGGTTACACTGAATAACTTAACCGCATTCCCAGGATCTGCGTAAATAACTTAACACTCAGCAAAATAACTGTGGAGGAGCAATTCATCCCTGGCGTCCTACCACCTGGAAGTTAAGTAGCACATCTGAAGTCAAACTCTGATGCCAACGGCTTTTGCCACCAAAGGCTTTGGTGGCTGTTGTATTTCTCCCGCCATATCTAGGTCAGTGTGGTGCCACAAGCTTTCCTAAAGCAGCTTTATCCTCTATGCCTGGACATTTATGCAGCATCTTCCTAAACCGGCCCCGACAACTCAGGCCTTCCAGCAGCACGAGAAATGGAAGCACTAGAAGTTGACGACATCAGCCCGGCCTTGGAGGTGACTGAAGATTTCTTCAATAGTTTTGATGCTAAGCTGGAAAAGGTTGTGCAACCATCCGAGGTGTATGGGGTGCAGGAGGTTCCCGAGCTGGTAGGACACGAAGTATTCAATCAGATAACGGACAGCGGAGACCTGAGAAACATCACTTCCTTAGCTAAAAACAGCCTCATTTGGGAACGCTGCAGAAACGGCCTCTTGGAAGCCAACGCTCCGAAAGCGTTCCCTGCTAAAGATCAGTTTACAGGGCAAAGGGAGACAGCCCCGGATAATCTCTCCTGGGTGGAGCAAAGGGAAGCCTCGACTTTTAATATTTTTAATCTCTGTCAGCGGAGGAGAGACAGGCCCCGCTCTGTGAACGATATCCTAGTGCAGAACGAGGAAGCCTCCACTTTCAAGCCAGGACATAACCGGTCACGCTCGGATGCAAGCCGCATAGACTGGGGACTTGTCTTCACAGGTGCATCTGTGCAGCGGCCGTTGAGTCAGGACACCAATTGCTCCAGGCTCTCATGCCTATCACCCGCACTAAATAAGGGAGAGGACGTTCAAGGGAACACTGGTACGTACAGGTGCTTCATTGCTTTTACTAATGATTTCTTTTTAACGTTGATCTTGTCTTGGGAAGGAAACTGCTAGCTGCCAGATCTCCAGCTGCTGTAAACTGGCCTGGTTCCATTGACTTCAGTGGATCTACATCATTTTAAAACCAGCTCAGGAGCTGGCCCATATTTTTAAAAATATTCCCTCACTGCTGTTACTTGTTCTCGGGTTTAAAAGTACACTTATTTACATCTTTCATTTCATTCAGATTGGCTAAGAAAGATATGCTTCTGGTTCTTTCTGGTTAGTTTCATTTGCAGGTTCTCATGTACTAGACAGTTTGGATTGCTAGTTTACTGGGAGACTGGTTAATCTAAAAAAAAAAACCAGTTTCCACTGAAGTGTTAGAAATAAATAATGAAAAAATAGGCTTGCTTTTTTTTTTTTGTTCTTTAAAGACACAACCTGATTTTATTTTTTTAGGCCTAAATTACTCTGCACTATCTCTTTAAGAAAGGTTGGGTACTCAATTCAGAAACAACAGAAACTCCAGCAAACAATCTGTGCCCTTGTCAATATTAATGCATCTCTGTCGGCTTTGTATGGGATGCAGGAAGTCTTGTTATCGGATGGACACAGACTTTCTCAGTGAGCCACGCAAATGAAGCAATGCTTCAACGAACTACACATTTCCCTTTTCCTCTCTCGAGCAGGACGCTGGAAGAGATTTGGCTGGAGGCCTCAGAAACCCCGAACCAATGTCTCCTGCTTGATGATTGTTTATTTTGCAGCTGCCAAAAGTGCGTTGAGCACTAATAGCAGACACAGCCCCTGCCACAAAGGTCATACAATCTAAATAAAGACATGGCTTAATAAATGGATACAAGAAAACCAGATGGGGAGTGGGAGGGGAAAGGAAAAGGAGGACAATAATTATAATAGCCAGACTGTGTGGTTGCTTAAGGCAGTGTTTGTCAACGACTGGTCCACGGTCCGGTACCAGTCCCTGAGATCTCCGTGACACAGTTTAGGAAGGGAGCAAGCCGGTCCCTGGTATCAAAAAGGTTGAGAAACACTGGCTTAGGGGTTAAAGCATGCCTTTAAGTCCAGCTTTTCCAAAGAGGTTGGCTCCTTCTTAGCCATTAAAATGTAGTGTCTAAATGGGAGCTGAGGTTTTTTAGAAAATGTGCCCTGTAAGTTATACCCCTGCAAGGGGACCCCCGGGGGTTCTGCCTCCTGCAGCTTCTCAGCTCACATGGGGAACATGCCCACTGCTCCATCCCTTCATGGGGTACATCCTGCTTCCCATTGCCTGCTGCACCTGTTCCGCCCCACCTCCTCCCGGTCCATACTGAGCAGTGCACCCATGGGAGAGTATGGGCAGCGCTGTCTCTGTTCCCTTGAGTGCAGGGATGGTAACTCTGTCTGGTCGTTACATGGGCTAACCCAGGAGGGGGAAGGGTCCTGTGTGCCCATGGAAAGGCCAGGCCCCTATAGAGTAATGCATGTATCTTGACGGGGTTATAAATTGTGGTGTGGGTGTGAGTGGGTGTGGGTGTGGGTGTGAGTGAGTGAGAGAGAAAATGAATTACAGCGTGGGGTTTTGGTATTGTTGGCCGAGCTTGTGAGGACCTTACACTCAGCTTGATGGCATTTCTCTTCCTGTAGCGTGATAACTTTTGAACACCACGTCCGTTCAATTCCAACATTTCCGGGAATGTTCGAGGCATCAGTGGCCAGCGCCCTGCTGATTTGGGGAAAAATCAAACCAAAAGGCAGAACGTGGGAGACATATGATGCCTCTGCCCGTTCTTTAGCACCGCCACAGTTGGTCGATGGCACCCGTTAATGGCTTCTGGCATAGCAACGCTTCTATCCCACCTCTGTCCAGCCTCCCAACAGAGTTTAATTAACACGTTGACAGCCTGAATGACTTCTCTCCCAGACAGAAAGAGGAGTAATGAGGGGGAGTGGAGGACAGGGGGTCAGAATGCAGGGAATGGGGCATGGAGGAGGGAAGGGAGTAAACACAGCCCTGGCAGTGGGGGGCGGAGATGGGGGCCCTATTATGGGGGAAAGGGGGCACACAGAGCTCCTAGCATGGTTGGTAGGTGGGAATGGCGGGCAGGCAGACCAGCTGGCATAGAGGAAAGGGGGAAAATGGGAGGAAGAGGGTAATGAGGGTTCAGAGCCCCTGCTGGAGGTATATTGGGGGATCTTGCTATGGGGGGTGGGAGAATTGGGGCACACAACCCCTGCTATGGGGTGAAATGGAGGGACCCTGAAATTGGGGGAGGCCGCAGAACCCTCTGGTGGGGGGATATTGGGGGATCCTACCATGGGGGATGGGAGGAATGGGGGCCGCCAGAACCCCTGCCAGATGGAGATGGGATGAGTTTCAGGGAGTCCCTGAAATAGAAGGGGTGGGGGTGCCCGGAGAGCTTGGGGGGGGAACGATGGGATTCAAGGAGCCCCTGGGTTGTGCCATGAGCTGAGCCTGTACAAGCTGCGTGACTCTCCTAGTTTTATTTTATGCTATCAAAAAATGTCCTGGGGGGAGGGGTTGAGCTTTTTGTTTGCCCCCTTCTATAGTTAAAGATTTGTACCATCTTATATTTACATAGCCACTGTCCTCTGGAAGCGCCAAAGGATCCCAATCCACTGCCCCAGCCCGACTGCTCTGTGTGGCACATCCCCATCCCCACCCAGAGCTCAATGCCAGACTGGGGCCTAAGGATATAAAGCCATAAGAGGAATCACCCTAGCCGCAGGGAGGTGCGACCATCTCTGGGGTGAAACGTGCCATGTAACACAACAGCGCTCCGCAGCTGTTTAGGAAAGGGTGCCAAGAAGAATATTGAAACTGCAGGGGGAATTTAGGCGGGCAGAAGAGAGTGATCCAAAAAGCTCGTTGCTTTTGGGGTTCTTTTTGACACTTGTAAAGAAATCTAACACAATTTGGAACAGGGACCGTAGGGCCGCATTACATCAGAGTGCAGGGATTTGTATACTGGACTGTTAGTAAAAGCTGCTCTCACTCTAAGCTCTCTCCTGCACTTCCTGCAACAGGCTTGGGTTGGGTCCAAGGACCCTCTCTGCCTGTATAAGCAAGACTTGCTGTTCCTTCCTTCTTTCTAAATGGCTCCTGTTCAAGCTGTTCCCCTCCAGGAGCAGGGTGTCCCTTCTGCTCAGGGCTAACAGACAATAGAGACCAGTCATCTAGACGTCCTGGGGGCGCCACAGCAGGGCAGACAGGCTTGCAGAGAATTTCCCACAATCCACTGAAAACAGAACAAACTCTGACTGCAGCACGATTGGCTCTGACTGAAAAAAGTCACCACGTGCCTGGTCAACTGGCACATGTGGTCACCGAGGGCTTGTCTACGACAAAAGTTGTACTGCTTTAATTATACCGCTGTACTTATGTGGTACATCCCTGCCTAGCACAGACACCGTTACACCGACTTAAACGTGCTCAGAACAGTCTAGCTTATTCCCAGAAGGGAAATCGATTACGCTATACCGGTATATAAGGCACCTTTATACCAATATCACTGCATCCCCGCTAGTGGTTGTGCCAGTATAACTATCTTGGTAGAAATCACACCCTCACCAAAATATACCCGTGCAAAAACTGCGTGTAGAGCAGGCCTTAGTAGACATAAAGTCAAAGAAATAGAGCGTGGTCACAAAAGCACAATATCTGCTTTGCCTCAGTGGTCACTGTGGTAAGTACGACACATGGGGAAGAGAGCTCGCCTTTATTGGTTAAGGTTTGTACAGTGCTTCGAAGCGGTAAAGCAGGGGTCGGCAACCTCTCAGAAGTGCTGTGCCGAGTCTTCATTTATTCACTCTCATTTAAGGTTCCGCGTGCCAGTCATACATTTTAACGTTTTTAGAAGGTCTCTTTCTATAAGTCTATAATATAGAACTAAACTATTGTTGTATGTAAAGTAAACAAGGTTTTTAAAATGTTTAAGAAGCGTCATTTAAAATTAAATTAAAATGCAGAGCCCCCCGGACCGGTGGCCAGGACCCGGGCAGTGTGAGTGCCGCTGAAAATCAGCTCACGTGCCGCCTTCGGCACCCGTGCCATAGGTTGCCTACCCCTGGATTATTGTAATGAACCATAAATCCAGTGTCTTTTTTATTAAGATCATGATTTTTAGTGTCTAGCAAAGCTATGAATTTAAGCTCCCAGGCTCATCTTTTGAAAGTGTTGTGTAGGTTTCCTTGGAGGAGGATAGGTCAGGTACAGAGAGTGATAGCTCTCACATCAACAGAAGTTGGTCCAATAAAAGCTCACCCACCTTGTCTCTCTAATGTCCTGGGATCGATGGCTACAACACTACTCCATCCCAGCTATATTTTTCACATGAATTCACTGGGTACAAGCTTCCCCCCCACATCCCGACCCTTCCATCATCTGACAATACAGTTTAAATGGGAGGCAAGGCTGGCATATGAAGTGGGGCTCTTCCCAATTCCCAGAATTTAAGCCAAAATTTGACCCCTGACTCCTAATAGTTATTGGGTAACATCTCAAGTTGACAGGTTTCAGAGTGGTAGCCATGTTAGTCTGTATCAGCAAAANAAGAACGGCAAAACTACATCTCCCCAAAATCTCTGGGATGGTTACTTCCTGCACACCAGCCCCACCCGTAGTAGACTGCTGTTTGTGTAGGAGTCAGGTGAAGGTTGAAAGGGTAACTTTAAGAGTCTTTCCCCAAAAGATGTCTCCAGATCTGTAGTGTTTTTTCGTAAACTTCTTTTATGCTCTGAAAACAGGCTAAACTTGTCTGAATATTTTCCCCCTTCCCGCTCAACCAATTTATGGCTGTTAAGAGGTCAGTAGCCTTTATATTTCTTCCTTCTGAGTTAATAGAGGCCTTTCTTTGGTCCTGAGCGCCTTATAAAGAACTGGCATCTACTGTGAAAAAAGACAAGAAGTGGGTGGCACAACCATGTGTGCCCATGACAGGTAAATATTTCTCATGGAAGTCCCTAAATAAGTATTAAAAATGACCCCATGAATACGTAGCAGCTATTATAGTAATGGGGGGAGTCATATGAGTCATGAGAGAGAAGGAAAAGTCCGTTCTCTCACCCATAGTGAGATAGCCCTTTCTAGAACCCTTAAAAGAAACTAAAGCTGAAGTGCTGTAGCTAGCCTCAGCTGTTTCTTCTCAGTCCTCCCTGGACCTGCTTCCTGGAAAGGAATCTCCTGTGTAGCTTGCAGGCTCTCTTGGTCCTTCTAAGACTGGCCAGTTTGTTTCGTGAGTCATTACCTACCTAGAGTATTTAGTACTATATGTTTATCTGTTCCCGCTGCTTGTTTTTTCACGACATAGACAAGCGGAATTGGATCCTTTCCAAGCAGTATGGAAGGAAAGGATTTGAAAAATGCACCTTATGGGAGCAGTATCCCCTTGTGCCTGCCAGCAAAACTGCTAGCGCATTAGAAACTAATACTGCTCCCCCTCCCACCACCCCCAGTTTGTGTTAGAGTGCAGTGTTGAGTGGTTAGTGGAACTAGTGAAGAGGGAAGTTTAAGTTCAGGATGGTCTTTTGTTTTTCTAGGGAGGCAGCCTCTCCAACCAAAGGGAAAGTAGCCATAGTACTCAAAGAAGGATCACTTAGACTATTAAGTACAATATGTGAGCAGGTATCTTTGTTGTTCACGTGGATTTTTTTTTGTTTTCCCAAACATAGTCACCTCCTGAGCAGTGCATGTGTTCTAATGCTTCTCATTCATTATTCTTCTAGTTTGTATTACTCTAGGGCTTAAAGGCCCCAATTAAAAGTGGTGAGATTTCGTTGTGCTAGGTGCTGTACTAACACACAATGAGAAACAATCCCTGCACCAAAGAGGGTGCAGTCTAATGCTCCTATGCTACACACATTTACACCTGTGCTTAACTAGTTCCATTGGTTCTGGGACTACTCCTGGGAGTAAAGTTAAGCACAGGTGTAAATGTCTGCAGGATTGAGATCTCAATCGACAAGAGAGAAAAAAGGTGAGAGAGACACAAGCACACAGAGATGAAGTGACTCACCCAAGGACACCCAACAGGTCAGTAGCAGAGCCAGGGAAATGACCAAGGTTCTCCTGACTGCCATGGCGAAATCCTGACCCCAGTAACATTAATGGCAAACCTCTCATTGATTTCAGTGGGGCCAGGATTTCACCCCATGTATTTTTTAAAAATCCTCATCTGTGCAACTAATAGTGGACCAGTAAAGCTGGAAACTTACAGAATGTTTTGGTTTTTTCCCACCATTTCTGCTGGTTTGAAGCTTGCATTGCAGTCAGCTTAGGCAGGGAAACGCTGTCTTCTCTAACTTCCATGGGAGTTCTGCCTGAGTAAGGACTTCAGGCCCCGCCCCTCTAAAGAGGGAATCTTGTCTTCTGGGCTTATGACATCTATATGCTGTTGCAAGAGTAGAAGGATAGAAAGCTGAGCTCTCCTTTATGGCTATATAGTACGCTATGGACTGGGTTGGGTTTGTTTTTCTTTCTCTGAGCCAGACATAAACCTATGTTTATGAGCAACAAAGTTTGGGCTTGCGGATCTCCTTTGTTGGGATCATTTGCAGTCGACTTAACATTCGAGTTGTCTGTAAACACTTGAGCGTTGCCCTCCCTCCGGTTCCTCTGTTCCTGAACAAGAATGGCCCTTTGCCTCAGATTGGCCAGAGAAGCCCTGGCTCTTCCTTTTCCAGACACTCTTACAGAAACGTTTCTAATTCTCAGTGCCTAGCAGCAGGGAGACTCTTCTGAGCAGTGTGTTTATTTATACCAGGGGTCGACAACCTTTCAGAAGTGGTGTGCCGAGTCTTCATTTATTCACTCTAATTTAAGGTTTCGCGTGCCAGTAATACATTTTAACGTTTTTAGAAGGTCTCTTTCTATAAGTCTATAATATAGAACTAAACTATTGTTGTATGTAAAGTAAATAAGATTTTTAAAATGTGTAAGAAGCTTCATTTAAAATTAAATTAAAATGCAGTGCCCCCCGGACCGGTGGCCAGGACCCGGGCAGTGGGAGTGCCACTGAAAATCAGCTCGTGTGCCGCCTTCGGCACGCGTGCCATAGGTTGCCTACCCCTGATTTATACAGTAGCTGGTGAGGAGAAACGGAACGGTTTTCTCTTTAAGGGAATGTATGGTTTGTGAAAGATGGCAGCATGACCGCTCCGGGGCCTGGAGTCATCATTCATAGACGCAGGTACAGCATAAGCCAATAGCAGTGCGGATGTCCTCATGCTGCCCCAGCAATGCTGTTTAGGAACTTCATTTAGGCTTGAGGGGGTAATTTAGGAGGGCAAAGACCTATTTATTCGGCGCTTTCTCCAGGATCACCACTGGAGGTCAGATGTGGTGGTAGGTTTTCTGTGGTGTGGACGTTTTGTTTGCTAGGAAATGGAATCAGATCAGCAATGCATTTCACAAGGATCCTCAGCTGGCAAACAACTTTTGGCCATATTTGAATCAGTGACTAAGCCCCAGTCCTGCAGAAAGAGACACATGAGTAACCTTATGCCTGTGAGTAGTGCCATTAACATCCGTGTGACTCCCCAAGCTACTTGCATAAGTGTTTGCCAGACCAGGCTCTTAGGAGGGAAAGTCTCTGTGTCGCATTACAGCTCCCCTGAAAGAGGTTGATTAGAGCTGCTTGAACATTTTCTACTGAAACTTTTCCTTGAGCAAACGTGGGCTTTTTTTCCTAAACAAAAATTTTCTGCAAAAAATGATTTTTTTTTTAACTGAAAGCCCCCCAAAATTCAGCTTTTGGTTTTTCATAAAAAACCTGGAACATTTTTTGGGGAAAAACAGCCCATTCTTCATTTCTTTTGAAAATGTTCACAGAAAATACCATGACCGTTTTCTTTCTAGCTTTGTTGTTATCATAATGAATGGTCTGAGCAGTAATAATCAGCAGAGGGCTGTGCCATGAATCTGTTGCTGCTCTTTTCCTCCTCCTCAGAGAGGGTATAATAATGATACCTATTATAATCATCATCAGCAGATCTCAAAGTGCTTCAAATTTTTAATGTATTTATCCTCATAACACCCCTGTGAGGTAGGGCAGTGCTATTATCCCCACTGTACAGAGGGGAAACTGAGGCATAGAGAGGTTAAGTGAATTGCCCGGGGGTCGTAGAGGGAGGCTGTGGCAGAGAAGGGAATCGAACCTAGGTCTCAAAGGCCAAGGCTAGTGCTCTAACTATTGGAGCATCCTATAGGAACACTGCCAGGCGGGGAAGATTCTGGGGTAGTTGAAAGGCGGGTGGTGAGGTGCAGGTGTAGGTGTGTGGGGACCCTGAGAGGAGCGAGATGTTGAAGATGATTGGTGAAGTGCTTATTGTGACCAATCAGGGCGTAGAGCCCACAGGGCCTAGTGCTTGGAGCACCTGCCAGGCAGATTTTAGGTGCCTAATTATCTTTTGTGTCTTTGAAAATCTGTCCCTGAAGCGCTTGCCTCAGAGCTTGTGACACAGAAGCCATGTATGTAGTGGGTGCACCAGGCATGAGGGGACATCGGGTACAGTATTTCCCACCATGCGTCTAGCACTGTAGGACATAAACTTGGATCTGCTACACCTCAGTGTAGATAGGAAGGATGAGACATTACAGCCTTGTCTGACCGAGATCCCCAAATAACCACAATTAAATTTGTAGCCATGAGCTGCTTTGTGGGGATAAAGAATTGGCTTGGAGATTGACAATAGCAAGTGCGTCTGTATGAGACGCCTCCTGGTGGAGGAGCGGGGTGACTAAGGTTGCTTATTCTCTGCACTTTACCTGATGTGCCCATGACTTGGATGGAGGGAATGTGCTGTAGAGATTATTGATAATTGCTGGTGCTACAAAACTGGAGAAGGAAGAGAAATCAGTACAAAGAATGAGTGCGGTGAGGGTCAACTGAACGAACTGACGACTTGGAGTATGGGCTCACATATAGCATATGCAACCGAAGTCGGATAATAGGGCCAGACCCTCAGTCGTGTAAATTGACATAGATGTCAATGGCCCTAGAGTTTAGTGACAGAAATGGCCTACCAGATTGAGTCCCTTTGCCTGCATAGACTCCATTAATTCTTTGATGCAACACTTCAGGTATCAGTCTTCAGTGTAAAATGGTTACATGATTTAAAAACGCTTGTATGTGGTGCCTTTTTGTATTTCTGGGTTTCTACGGCAGTAAAGCTCCCAAAATAATCCAGTCACTGCCATCCTGGTGGCAGAGCAATATTGCTTTGCATTGCCATGTGGAAGATCTGGGTTCTGTTTCAGGTTCTGATCCTGCGAGCTGGGAGATCTGCAGAGACATCATGTTTGCTCCTGAAAGCCTTGTATGAGTTAGAAATGATCCCTGATAAATCAAGTTAATTTCAGAGTGGCTGTCACCTGGGGCTAACTTATTCCCCGGGTTGAGACGAGGCTGCTATAAAAGCACTGGGGAGGACGGCGGAGGGAGTCTGAATATTGGAAGGCAGAGCTTTTAAGATGAATGAATATTAATTAATATGAATAATAGGAATGAATATTGGAAGGCACAGCTATTTAATTTTAATTATTTAATTTTTAAATAGCACCTAGAGGTCCCAAGTGAGATCAAGGCCCCATTGTGGCTAGGCGCTGCACACACACATAGTAAGAGATATGCCCTGATGAGCTTACACTCTAAATAGACAACACAGACAAAAGGCATGAGGGGGAAACTGAGGCACGGCATGGTGAAGTGACTTGCCCAAGATCACACAGAAGGTCAGTGTCAGAGCCAGGAAATCGGCTGCCAGTCCCGTGCCCTATCCACTAGACCACACTATTTCTCTAAATACCTCCTTTAGTCCACTTGCATGGGTGATGCGTCTCACCAGATCTTGACTGCTCCCTCAGATTGGACATTGTTGGAGTAGAAGTGAGGCGAGGCAAGTTCAGCAGTGATGCTGAGGGTGGGGATACATTGGTGAGGTAGCTGCATTATAGAGATGGGTAGCATGACCTACCCTGCTGTCTTGTGTACGTGGGAGGCTCTGGAAGGTGGATGGAGACGGAGAATCCAGTAGGAGAGAGTGAGAGAGGCACAGACACAGAAGACAAGCCTCCGGGGCAGAAGGGTTTTGGAATAGCACTGACGAGCTTGGATGTGAGGCCTGACTGGGGCTCTTCAGACTGTATTATTGGCTGCAAGTATGGTGGGGAAAATGGGGCTTTGTGCTCCGGAGTTATGGAACTTCACTGAGTTACTGAGACCGAGTTTTGATCTCCTGGGGCTTATCATAAAGTTGTGATTTTACATAGCATTTCCAGCTTGGTTTCTAAGACTTTTCCCCTACGGCCGATGCCAAGCTAACTATCCTGATGTGAACCGAACCTGTTTTAAATAGCTTTGCTAGTCGCTTTCATCCCTTTCTTCCTTCCCTTTGAAGCTGAGTCAGGGAGTTGATACAAAAGCTGGCTAATGCTTTTTCATTTGATATTCCCATTTCCTTTAGAAGTGCGGGATGTACATTTCATGTATCTAATAGACACTAATAGGTAACCATTTTTGTAGTGTGTGCACCTTCTGCCTCTTCCATGCCTGTGAATGGGGGTCCTGATGCTGGTCTCCCATACATCACTCTGTCACTTGAGAATTCATTGGGCCCCACTCTCTATTACACAGTGACTGCCACCAGTGCAAAATGCTATTGTTCTGACCTGGAAGCTGTCCACGGCGCAAGTGTCTAGATACGGTGTAGGTCAATGGAGAATAAGGCCTATTGCCTTCAGGGGATTTACTCCTGGTTTATACCGGTGTAACTGAGAGCAAAGTGAGGCCCCGGATTCAGAAAAATTCCCGATCGCTGCATTTAGAAAAACAGGGAGAAAATAATTATTTTTAAATCTCTCTGATTTGGCTAGGTGGTTCATTTCACTCTGCATCTTTGTATTGAAACATATTCTAGAATAGCTGCCATGTGGACATTTTATTGGAAACGAGCACATACCTGGTTTGTAGAAGTGGTTTAAGAAACCTGGTCCTTCGATATTAGAATCATAGAATATTAGGGTTGGAAGAGACCTCAGGAGGTCATCTAGTCCAACCCCCTGCTCAAAGCAGGACCAACACCAACTTAATCATCCCAGCCAAGGCTTTGTCAAGCCGGGCCTTAAAAACCTCTTAAGGATGGAGATTCCACCACCTCCCTAGGTAACCGATGTGTAACAACAGACAGCATGAATAAAGCTGTACTTTAAAAAACAGGCTTGTGTGCTCGTAGACTCATAGACTTTATGGTCAGAAGGGGCCATCGTGATCATTTAGTCTGACCTCCTGCACCGTGCAGGCCACAGAACCTCACCCACTCCTGAAAACGACCCCTCCGCTTTCCTCAAGTTTGATCCGTTTCTCAAAATCTTCGCTTCTTTCATTGGAGGAGGTGGGTATGATTGCATATTTCCATTGCCCCTAGGAACAAGGTGCAGTTGTTTCGAATACGTTATGCACATTTACCCTGACTGATAATGTGATTAAACCAACTCCCCCAGGAATGGACAAACCTAGAATTAGAGGTAGCCTAATTCACCATTCTCAAAGACTGAAAAATTGTGAAAGCTCAGTGAAAACGGTTCTTCGTATATTAATGTCAGTATTGTTCTGTGCAAACTGCAGCCCAGACACACAAGACCCTAGTGTAAAGTTACTTGGAAGCATGTGACATAAGGCTAAATAAACCAGTTTGGGTTCTTATACACCTAAATATTGGGAATTAATTGCCAGATGTAAAATGCATTGTTTGCAGGACAGAGGCAAATCAAATATGCTAATTACCTGGGAAATTCCTTCCTCCCATCTAAAATGGGTGTTGAAAGTTAATTGAGAAGAAGAGACCAGGATGTGACTTGGGAAGGAAGTGAGCACAGAGCTGCCAGGTGCTCGAGTCCCAGTCCAGCAAAACACTGCAAGTTGTCCTACTAAATTTGATGGGGCTGCTCATATGCTTATAGATTCGATTCCAAGGGCAGAAAGAACCACTGTGATCATCTCCTACGTAACACAGGCCATAGAACTTCCCCTCGAGCAAATGATTCAGGGAAACATCCAGTCTTGATTTAAACATTGTCATCGATGGAGAATCCACCACGATCCTTGGTAAATTGTTCCAATGGTTAATTACCTTCACTGTTAACTTAAAATGAAGCACATGTGTAGAGTGATTTGCTAGTGTGGGGCCACAGTGCTCAGCTCCTTGTAGGGATTGAGCCTCGTAAGAGACTGGAGATGAGTAATCCAGTTTAATTATGTGTGTTCATTATGTGTCAGTCCTGTTTCTAAATTAATAATAATCCTTTGTGCTGTGAACACCTGATCTTACAGCCATAGAAATCATTGTCAAAGCTTCCACTGAGTTCAGTTCTGTAGGATCGGGGCCTTAAAGCATAGCCTTTTGGCCAAGGATTTTCCTTGCAAACATTAATTAATTAAGATTCATGGCACGCCAATAAAGTAGGCTTTATTCACCTTTTACAGATAAGTAGACTGAAGCACGAAGAGGTTAAATGAGTTGTCCAAGGTCACACAGAGAGTCAGTGGCCAATCTGGGAACAGAATCCAGGAGCTGTCTTCTCTGTCTCCAGACAACACTGCCTAATCTAAAATGTATTCAAATAATGGGGATGTGAGAAAACACATTTGTTTGTTTTTTAATAGTAGCATTCGCTTGGCATGTGAAGTGACAGGCTGCCTGCCTACAAACAGAAACACAAATACAAGCTGTTTAGCAATGGGAAAAAATATCCCAGCTTTGCTTAAACCACTTCTGATCTCCCCTCTTCCAATGCTTGTGGAAATCAGAGATGATTTGAGGATGGTGAGCCACCATGTCAGGTGGACACTCGGTGCAAGAAATTTTAATGAGATGTAATACAAACAAACTACCCAGAGAGAGGAGGTAATCTGCAGAGAGAATTCTCGGCTGCTCCCAGCTGCTATCTGTTTGTTTTCCCCTTATTTTTCAAGAAATTACAGTTCAAAAAAGCATAAGCCCAGATGTGGGTTATTTACTGTGATTATCTCCCTTTTTACTGTGCCTCAATTTAATTTCCCTGGTTTTGGGGGGGAGGAGGGAGAAGAGAGATGCTGTTTCTATTTATGTGGTGGACAGAAAGATGGTAGCACTCAGTGGATGGGTATTATCTGGCTTATTGTGCATCAAGGAGATGAAGGTGCAGAGGAGGATGAAGGGAGGGGCACCTTCTAATACAGCCCATCTTATCCAGCATCCATTGCCCTGACCCGAACAGTATGAATTTGAATTTTAATCAAGCTGGCTGATGTTTTTGTCCCAGTTAAAGTGGAAGCGGGTGAAGCCAATTCCAGGAAGCTTGAGGGAAGGGGAGTTGGGAGTGGGGAGAGGGACTGCTTAGTGAAAGAGAGAGAGAGACGGCCTTTCTGTCACTCAGCAAAAGACAGGCACATTTCTGGGTAGCCGATCGAGGCCTGGGGGTAGGGAGTGGTTCTGAGTTTGTCTTATTATGGAAGAAGCTTGAACTGTCGTCTGTACTTTGGAAGCAGAGCGAGCGAGTGAGATTGCTGTTGGGTCTGCAGCAGCACCATCTCTTTTATTGGATTAACCGAGAAGGAAGATGACTGTAGAATGTGTACCCATTATCTACACTACAAAGGGATTAGTGTGGGTTTCAAAGAAATTAATGGCTTTTGAGTTAGCACAGAAATACTAATGAATGTCAGGGCCAGAGATGTAAGGCAAACAAAATTGGTTTCTTTTTTTTTTTTTCTCCCTTTGCATTTGGGGTATGAGTTGAATTTTTCTCTGCAATTTTACGATTTAGATCTATGGTTTTTCCTTTTAGCCGAAATACTCTCTAGTAGGTTGTCCATTTGCAGGGAGTAGTTAAATTTGTGTGTTTACATCCGTATCAGACCTGATAATGCTTAAGTCAGTGAAATTGTTGAAAACATCTGCACAGAAAGTCTATGTCTACACTGGGAAAACTTATCATGTTAAATACATGTTAACTAACATGATGTTAAACACGGTTTTGTCCTTAGTGTTTGTCAGGAGAGTGGTCGATTTCGGACGTGCTAGCTAAGCCCAACCTAAACTTGACCTTTTTCCCAGTGAAAAGGTGGGGTAGCACCCTGAGCTCGATTTTGTTGTTGTTGCTGGTTGAGTTTTGCCCAGGTTTCTGTGACTATGCTAGGGAAAAGGTCAGATATTAGCTAAATCCTGGTCTATGCTACAAAGTTCGGTCAACCTAACTACATAGCTTAGCGAAATGTAAAATGTCGTGCCCTGTGTGTGACGTAGTTTAGGCCAACCTAATCCCCAGTGTAGACACCGCTAGGAATTCTTCCGTCAGCCTAGCTACTGCCTCTCAGAGGTGGAGTTACTACGGCGACAGAAGGGATTCTTCTGTTGCTGTAGAAAGCATCTGCACTACCGCAGCCCAGCATTTCTAATCTAGACAGAACCTAAGTCTGACCTTAATTTGACCACATTTCTTAGTCCAAACCCTTGGGTATGTCTTCCCTGCAGCATTAATTCACGCTCATACTCAGGTGTTCCCCTTAATGTTCCTCGTATCCACACACACGATCCTCTGACCTGAGCTGTCTGGGGCTTTCAACCCAAGTTAGCTGGCCCAGGTGGGGCTATAGGATAGAATCTGGGTTCTGTTTACACTTGGGCTGGTAACCCACCCCACCCACTTTGCAGTGAGGATACAGGCTAAGCCACTTGAGTGCTCATAACTCTCCAGTGCCTTCCCACAATTCCCCCTGCTGCACCCCAAAGGACAGACAAGTTCTCCCACAGCTCACTGGGGAAGAGGCATAGAGAGAGTAGTGTGCTTCTCAATACTTGAACTGCATGGGAGGTTCTAGATGGTAGGATATGTGGCATGTCCATAGATAGAGCCACTTTAGAAAGAACCTCTAGAAAATATTATACAGCTGAGCCTGGCCACTTTTTTAAATATGATTTCGCGTTTTAGGGTTTCCATTTCTGCTGTACCATGGGAAGCAATGCGGTCTAGTGGATAGAGTACTGGACTGGGGCTCAGGAGACGTGGGCTTTATTCCCAGCTCTGCCACTGACCTGCTGGGTGACGTTGGGCAAGTCACCTCACCTTTTCTGTGCCTCCAGTTCTCATCTGTAAAATGGGCGGAATGGTACTCGAGCCTCTTGGTAAAGCACTTTGAGATCCACAACTGAAAAGAGCTGTGTGAAAGCTGGGTATTACTATGTTTATCATTTCATCTCAATCCTAATCTGCAGTTGGCTGCATGGATGTGTCAAGCTCTGCTTCTCCGGCATCATATGTCCCTGTTGCAAATATTTATTTGGGCCAAGACTGTCTCAGTCCTACCAGTTCCCCTCAGAAATATAATAATACTTCATTTGGTGTGCCCAGGAATACTGGTCAATTGCTGTGAGTCAGAATGACTATAGAGTGAATCGTTGGGAAAGAATTGAGTAATTGTCTTGTTTGGTTTCTTCCAGAACACAAGCTGACATTCCCAAATATTCTGAAGAAGGGATACCTAGAAATTAGAAAGGACCATGACAGCTATTGGCAGCCCTGCTATGCAGAGCTCTCTCCACGCAAACTGTACCTGTATTACCTCGACAGTAGCGGCAACCAGAATTTTCCTACCGTGTATCCGCTTTCACATTTCCAAAGTGTCACTGTCACAGGCAGCACTGAAACAAAGATGGTGGATGCCGTTCTGTCGGACAACTCCCAGCTGCAACTGAAGGCAGAGTCGCCGTGGGAGACTTTGGACTGGGGGAAGAAACTTTGGGAGGTGGGGCATTCCTCTGCGCCAACGTTCATGAGGCAGCAGGAAGATCTAGAGGACTCGCAGAAGCTGGACAACAACAGGGACCTTCCCAAGATTCATGGCTTACAAAAGAAGCCTGCTGAGCTTTTCCAGTGTACGGCTTTGAGCCAGAGTACAAAGGAATACCACAACATTCTCAGGTCAGGGACTCTTTATAGGTTGACGGTCCAGAATAACTGGAAAGCGTTTACTTTTGTACTAAGCAGATCTTGTCTCATGGCATTTCAGCCCGGGAGTCTCGATGAAGACCCTCTCCTGAGCTATAACATTGATGTGTGCCTGACTGTCCAGACAGATATTCTGGATGACTGTGATTCATGCTTTCAGGTCATTTTCCCTCAAGATGTCCTCCGGCTGCGTGCAGAGACCCGTCAGAGGGCACAGGAGTGGATGGAGGCCCTGAAATCTGCTGCCAACGCAGCCAGAAGTTTAGATCCAAACCTGCAGGTTACTCTCAGAAACAAAGCCAGAGATCAGCCTCTGGGGAAAGACTTTAGGCAGAGCAAGCGCCAGTCTGTGACCACCAGCTTTCTGAGCATTCTGACCACGTTGTCTTTGGAAAGAGGACTCACGGCCCAGAGCTTCAAGTGTGCAGGTAAGCGACTTCATTGCAGTGGCTTTGCTCTCACATACTCTATATTGGATAAAAGAGCGACTGCTTGTAAGTCCTTGTAAGGATTCATGCACATTTGTCCAAGAAACGGGCACTCGTTTTCCATCCCTGTAACGCCACAGGCTGTGAAGGCCTCAGATCTGGCAAACTAAAGCTGGTTTTGGCCTGGTTAGCCGCGGAGTGGGGCATGTCCGAGTGAAACAGAAGGCTTTGTAAGGTGTGGTGCTGTAGGTGGCGCTCTTCTCTCTGAGTCACAGCGGCTTACAGTGACACAGAAACTGTAAGAACATCTCCCATCATATTAGGTTTTGTAAACCCCTTTTTAAATTAACCTTCAGCATGTGGGTAGATTGTTATCTCTTCGGCTCTTTTTACTGTGCACTGCCTAGCCCAATGGGGTCTGGTTCCTGATGGCGCTAATGTAATAGAAATAATGCTGAAGCCAAATTCTGGAGCGAAAGTGCCCCTTTAATGACAACAAAGGCATTATTTTAATGGCAATAAGGCCTGAAGGCACAACACTTTGTGATGTGGTGTCATGCAATCTCTGATTCTAAGCAGGTTTGGGTAGGTATTGGATGGGGGATCTCAAAAGCACGCTGAGGGGCTGCAGGAAGCGGTGATGGTAGGTAGTGCATTTCCCTCTGAGTCAGTGTGGAGTCCCCCCCAACATGTGAGGTGAAAGGTGTAAACTTCTAGGTGTAAACGTCCTACAGCATTTTTGTAAGAGTAGGGTGTCAAGCCATTGTCCAGGACCAATTCCACTTTGAGTAATCATATTCTGCCTAGCTAAGATTTACCCTTTAGCCTCAGCTGAATACACAAGTATTATTCACTTCCTGTTCCAGCTTGTGCTGTGTTACTGTGAAGTGGTTGTTGCATTTCACTGGAGGTTTAGGTGATTCATAGGGAGGAAGTCTTGTCCAGTGGTTAGAGCACAAGCTTGGGAGTCAGAAATTCTGCATTCTCGTTCTGACTCTGCCACTGACTCATAGCTCATCCTGACGTGACTAGCAGAGACCTACATTTTCAAAAGTGATTCTGATTTGGGGTGCGTTAGGTTTTGGGTGCCTACTTTAATATACCTTAAAGGAGCCTGATTTGCAGAAAGTGCTGAACATGCCCCCCCAGTCAACAGGCCCCTTTAAAATGTCTCAAGTCGGGCATCTAACAATGGAGGCACCCTAAATCACTAGTCACTTTTGAAAATTTAGGCCTGTTAGTCTCTCTGTGCATGTTCCCCCATCTGTAAAATGGGGATAAGAAATCCTACCAGACACAGGTGGATTATGGGGATCAATTAATTTATGTTTGTAAAACAATACTAAGACCCTAGGGTGCTGGGCACTACAAAAGTGCCAGAGTATTGTAGCAATCAGACCAGTATGTATGTGTACAATTGGAACTGCTCAAGGGTACTTTGTCATGTGCCCTTTCTATTAATGTCTACTAGAGCTCCTCTGGTAGCTCAAGTGGTAGGGGCCTGTGTTTTAGGACTAAGGGGATCTGAGTTCTATGCTGCACACCACTATTGAACTTGCAGACTGTGTAATTTTTTCATTGCTGTATCTTCTCTGAGTCTTTCCTTTCCTTAAAAACTCAAGTTCAGCTCCTGGGCTTCAGGAGGAGACTCCCTGTTTGCTTGGATTATCGTGCCCCTCCTTCAGATACTGTCACCTGTCTGTGTGTGTTCTAGGCCGGAGATCCAGATGTGTGCTTATCTGCTTTTTTCCTTCCCTGGAAGTGGATTTAATGTCACAGCCTCAAGCATCCATGTTTGTTTTGTTTGATTAATCGCAACCTTAATTCATTTGAGAACTGACTAGTTCAGGGCCAGGATACAATTTAATTGGTGCTTTTGAAAATCCCATTACCTACATCTTTACAGACCTAAATACCTTAAAAAATCTGGCCCGACATCTCCCTTTGCCTCAGTTCCCCATCTGTAAAATGGTGATAATAGCCCTTCCCTATCTCATGTGTGTTGTGAGGATAAATACATTATGGATAGTGAGGCACTCGGGCCCAGACCCTCAGAGGTATTTAGGCTCCCATCTTCTGTTGAAATCAGTGGAAGTTAGGAGCTTAAATAGCCTTTGAGGTTCTGGGCCTCAGATACTACACTGATGGGGAGCCATACAAGGACCTGAGAGAGATCTGTCTAATCTGTTACCTGTATGCAGTGCTGTTATAGCTGTGTGGGTCCCAGGATATTAGAGAGACAAGGTGGGTGAGGTAATATCTTCTGTTGGTGGGAGAGGCAAGCGTTCGAGCAGGGCCGGCGCAACCCATTAGGCGACCTAGGCGGTCGCCTAGGGCGCTGCTATTTTGGGGTCGCCGGCGCCCCGGCCGCCCGTAGAAATTTGGGGGCAGGACCTTCTGCCGCCGCTGTTGGGGGCGGCATTTCGGGGGCGGGACCTTCTGCCGCCTAGGGCGCCGGAAGAGCTGGCGCCGCTACTGCGTTCGAGCTAACATGGAGCTGGAGAAGAGCTCTGTGTAAGCTGGAAAGCTTGTTTCTCTCAGCAGCAGAAGCTGGTCAGTAAAAGATGTGACCTCACCTCTCTCTCTAATCTGTTACCCAGCAGTCAGGGTTTATTAAACTCCAGTGGAGGCAAAGTCTCATTTTAAGATATTTTCAGGGTTTCCTTCTTCATTTTCTTCTTTTCTTCTTAACTCTCTTCACTTAAAACAAAATTCAGTAAAGGAACGTTCTCTCCTTTAGCGCCACCATTTCAGTGCTGCCCTGCTTCCAAGAAAGCTAATGAGTGTGATGCCAGCGACCTCAGCAGGAGCGGGATCAGGCCATGGGAGAGCAACAAATAACCTGTCGTCTTTAATTTGAGAAGTATTTTGGGTATTCTGGGTTTTATCCTGTGGGAGCAGCCTTTTGTGTGGGAAAGGATGGATTTCCTCTCTGAAACATGCTACATTGCATCTTGAGTCACTCAGACGTTCCCCACAGAAATAAAGCAGTCTGACCTTGCTGGGGCATGAGTGCTGTTTTTAAGTTATGGTCTTATTTTTAAAAAGCTGCATGTAGCTTTCATGATACTCCGAGGCCAGGTCTACACTACAGTCCTATCTCCGTGTAACTACATTGCTCAGGGGTGTGAAAAACCCACACCCCTGAATGACACAGTTATACCAACCTCCCCTCCCCTCCGTGTAGACAGTGCTATGGTGAAAGGAGAGCTTCTCCGGTCGACCTTGCTACTGCCTCTCATGGAGGTGGATTAACTACACCGACGGGACAAGCTCTCCTGTCGGCGTAGGTAATGTCTTCACTAAAACACTACAGCTGCACCGGTACAACTGTATGTGAAGACGAGCCTTGACGCTTACTTGTTAGACATTTCCTGTGCTCCCATGGCCTGATTTTTCAGAGGTGATGAGCAAGCATAGCTCCCACGGTAGGATTTATGGGCACTCAGCATCTCTTGAGACTGAGAATCAGGCGACTGGGCATAATTTTAACTTGAATTTCAATATACCCATACATCACATCCAGTTTTAGAGAAGGATTTATGTCCATAGTGCTGTGTTTTTTCGTTGTGGGCTGTGCCTGTCCCCCGGGGTCCCCGAGAGTGGATTTGGGGCCTCTAGTTGCTACCACAATACAAATAAATAATAATAATGAATAATAACTGGGAAAATTCCATCCTGTTTGCTTAAGGGAGGAAAAGTTCGTGCCGAGGAGACTTTGGGGAATAATGAGTCTTGAAGATCTCCATGCATCTTCATCGCTATATAGGCGGTTTCTGCTGTTTTACTTCATAGGCTGCTGTTTAACCTAACAGGACTGCTGTCGGTAATTACATCTTGCAGGCATTAAGAGCTTTTCCTCCCTACCCCCCTCCCACCCCGGCTGCTGGGAGGGGGAAGCTTGGAAAGAAGGGGGGGAAAAAGTTTTGCTGTGAATTCTTCAGCCATTTAGTGCAAATTCCTGTAATTACCGTCATTGTGTCGTGTCTGAATGGCACATAATACAGCAGAAGCCTTTCCTAATTGAGACCTTACAGGAGGTACAAATCCCTTCTTTGTTCAGCCTGCCAAATTAGTGCCGGAAAGTGGCAGGGTCCGAGTGGGAATCAAAGGCGAGCAACACAAAGATGGAACTTAAGGCTACAGTAATAACCCTCTCTTGTCCTGCAGGAAAAAAAGTAATGACCAATGAAAAATGAAGTTTTTTTGTTATAAATTCCCTTGACATGACAGCACCTCGGGGCTGCTTTATTTATTTAGTAAAAGTGATTAAACAGTAATACAACAGGGCAGTCCATTGTCTGCCATGCTACCGCCCACCCTACAGACCCCTGCTGCCTTGGCTAATTGATTGACAATGAACCTCTGATAAAGAAGTTTGTTGGGAGGTTTGATGGGGGGGGGGTTCCCCCCCCCTTTCTTTCTTTGTCTGGAGTTTCTTTTTGTTTGAATTGCACTCCACATTCTCTTCCCCCCACCCCCTTTTTAAAAGCTTTTCAGGGACAGCTCCCAGACAAACAGCTGACACTCACAAGCAGGTAGAGAAGAATGAGAATCTCTGTGCCTAGCTTTTGACAGGTTTATCTTGGGGGCTGACTAGCACTTTCCAACCATCGATATAAGCCAGGGCAGCAGTGTCAGACATAGCCACGGGGTGGAGGGGAAACGGGGGAGGGGGGTCAGGTTGTTGATGTGCTGGGGTGAGAAGGGTAGTTTAAAAACACAGTTTTCCTTTGGTGGGAACTGATGCCTTAGCTTGGTCTGTGCATGCAAGAGGTTTCCCCCATCCTGGTTTCTCCCTCTTACTGTGGGGCAGGGCATTCCATTTCTCACACTGGGTTTTCAAGATAGGGAGCTAATATGTAGGCTGTTGATTAAAAGGGTCGGAAGGGAGTGGAGATTTTTAAGACTGCATATATTTTATATGTTTTGTTGTGTGTACAAATTTTTTCCCCCGAAGATGCATATTTTCTGGGGAGAAAGTGAGATGAGCTGCACATTCCTTAGGCCCCAAAAAGTCAGCCTCTCCTCGGTCTCTAATTAATGTGCCCCTAGACTCTCTTCTTACAAGCCAGGAGCCGGATCCTGCACGGCGATTCCCTGGCACAGGTGCCCGCACAGGTGTTGAATACGTGGAACTCCGTACAGGTATAGGGTTCACATGCTAGATGATCACATGGGATCAGAGGCCTGAGGCCCTGATCCTACAAACACGTAAGCACATGCATAATTTAACTCAGGTGAGACTGTTCCATGTGCATAAACTTAAACACCTGCTTAAGCGCTTTGCCAGGTCAGGGTCTAAGGTAGTAAATGTCAAGCTTCGTGGTTTGGCTTTTAATGGGCAGATATGGGAAAAGTTTACACGGTCACAAGGTCCTTTTCCATTAATGGGTTGTGTCACAGATAGAGCCACTATTTAGTTATTTCGTTTGGATACAGGCAAAATCCCTGAATTGATCAGATTAGGAATATAGGATTTGCCAGCCTGGATCAAAGCATGTGTCCATCAAGTCCAGTGTCCTGCATCTGGCCGTGGCTAGTGGCTAATTCTCCAGAGGAAAGTGTAGCTACCCAGTCCCTGCAGTGAAGCACCCAGCTGTTTGTTCAATACTGTGGGGTCAAGGGGAAAGGAAGGAGCTTCTCCCACAGACCTAAGGGGATCAGATTACGCCTGGGGCTCTGAGCCCTTTTTTGTCGTGCCCCCAGTTTTGAAATGGACTGGTGAGATGAGCTGCCTTTTCCCTGGTCTCCTTGCACTGTGCTCTGGCATAGTTACTAGTCTCTTTCTCCTTTGGGGGTCTCTTTTCCCTCTTCAGCTTTTTCTTTTTTACAATTAATTTGTAATTAGATTAAGAAAAGGAAACACACGCAGCTCTAACTGCCAGTCCTAATGAATATGTGCGTTCCACCCTGATGCGAAATGTGCTCAGTATCTTTATGGTTGTAGCTTTCTATTTTCCATCCTTGCATTTTTTTCCCCCCTCCCGTCGTTCTCTTTCCTGCTGTGCCAGGTGACTTCCATTCATTGTTCCCACACTTGCCAGAAAGATACACGCTGCTGCTGGGGCTCCATAGACTTGGCTGCATGTGCTCTCCCCGCTAAGGTGAAGAAAGCAAGGGTTGGGCCAGTGAACCTGCAGCCCTGTATGCATGAGCTGCTCCTGTGGCTGGCTGCAGTAGAGGCCACGCAGGAGCAGCAGGTGGAAGGCTGGTGGCTTTCCAGGAGGCATTTTACCCATGGCTATGTTGTGATCACATTTGCACTGGTCGGGGGGATCTGGCAGAGCAGAAACGAGGTCCTGCAGCTCTTCCTGCTAGCTAGAGCTAGTGTGGAGCTCACCCCTGGTTGAGAAAATGCTGATTTTTTGTCTTGCAGAATGAAATATGTTTACCCGTAATTTCCCGGCAAACCAGCAAATATTATTGTTCACAAAACTATTTAGTCACTTAAACAAAATCCAGCTACAGTACTGACTTGGTCTGACTTTCATCAAAACAATCGCCAGTGGACAGCAGGCGCTTTGTAAGTCGTTGTAACACCCTAGAAATTCAGTAGCACCTATCTACTGAATTAAAAACACTGCAGGCCAAATTTCAATAAGCTGTTTGACTGATAATATTATATCAGAATGTCCTTTTAAAAGACCTTCAGCCTCGGGTTATTGCGATTTCATTAATTCCAGCTAGCAGCCCCTCAGTCTTACCTATCTAAGGCATCTGCCGCTGTGGTATCTAAGTGCTGTACATATCAATTTATGTTCTATTTAGCTTAACCTCAGTTGATCTCATTTCTCTGTCGCTCCATGATTCCAGGGATTTTTCCTCCTCCCCTTCTTCTGTGTCTCTATAATGCTCCCAATTAGAGTGTGTGTTGCATTAAAAAATAGCATTTGTAATGGTGCTTTATAAACCACGGTTTCTCATGGTTGTATAGCTGCCCTTTCAGAGCCCATTGAAATCAACAGAAAAACTTTCATTGAGTTCAGTGGAAGTGAGTTTGGGACCTTTAGGGCTCCTTGTACTCATGCAAAACTCTACTGGCCCTGTCTGGACTAGAATTTGGAAGGTGTTAGCTACACCTAGTCTGGACAAAGCCATTGACTTCTGCAGGCTTTTCCAGGCAAAGGACAACCAGATGGGATTCTGAATTGGCTTGCAGGTGAAAGCTCAATTTGTCACCTGGCGGAGCCCCTCTGAGGTGAATATTTAGAAACACGGTGAGGCTACTGGTCATCAGTGCACTAGCAGTTTGAATGCTGCTGTTTGGGAAGATCACACAGGGCGTATCACATGATAGCTCTCCTGTGGTGTTGATTGGCTAAGCGTGCCCCATGTAAGGAGGCGACAGCAGAAGCCATTTTCTTTTGGGGGGTTTCTAGAGGCAGGGTGTGTTTGTTCAGCTGAGCTTTCTGATCCAATTCTAAGATGTGATTCGGCTTTGAACAGTGATTGTAAAATGGACATCCAATTCAATCTGTGCAGAATCATCTCTTTATTCTTCTGACAAAAATAAGTTTTTACTCCTGTTATCCACAGTCCTGGGAGGATGAGCTGCATTCTGTTCCGAGGTGAGCATCACAAACAGAATTATTATCTAAGTTCCCATTGCAGGGCCCCAGTTTGCCCTCAGTGACGCCTTTGCAACCTCAGGAGTGTGACTGAGATTGCATTGCATTTCCAAGCCCTTTGGAGTCATTACAAACACTGTAACAGAACGGTCACAGCTCACTTAATGTAGTTTTGGGTCCATTTATCCTATGGACCTAGTTTGTGTGTGACTAGAGTGCCACTGGAGCGTATGAGATGCATCTATTGTTGATGTTGTTATGTCTGACCAGGCAAATGCAGTGTCTTGGAGAGACATGGTGGGTGAGGTAATATCTTTTATTGGACCAACTTCTGTTGGCGAAAGAGACAAGCTTTCAAGCCTACACAGAGCTCTTCAGCCAGACCTGAAGAAGAGCTGCGCGTAAGTTCAAAAGCTTGTCTCTTTCAGGAACAGGGGTGGTCTAATCAAAGATATTACCTCACCCACCGTATGTCTCTACATCCTGGGACCGACACAGCTACGATAGCACTGCAAAAGCAGCATCTGTAAACTTCCTATTCCCTCACGCATTGTGATAGGAGAGGCATCGTCAGGAAAACAGTTAAGGAACCGCAACAGAAAACTGAACAATGTAGAGAGAGCTTCTGAGCCTCAGGGGTTACATTTTCCAAACAAGTAATCTTATGAGATATGACTTTATTCTGTCAGGCTGAGAAATCAGGATAGTCAATCCAGGCAGCTTTCACTCATCAAAACAAATTACAGGCTAAATTAGAGGCTGACTACTACATGGATAGTTAACGGGCCATAAATCTTCATATGCATCTGTAAAGCATTAAGCATACCTTTGTTGCTAAATGAAATATATGTGCAAATGCGATAACTGACATGGTGACTAACGAGAGGAAATTCACCTGAACAGATCTGTCAAAACTAAAAGAATTTGCTTTTAATAACCACACACTACATAGTGCAGCAATTACCCAAGATAGAGGTGCAAAACCACCCTTTGCATCTAAACTGAAGTACTGTTGAGGCTCTCTAAATAAGCAGCCACTGTATCAAAGAACACAAACTCTGCAAACCATGAGGCCTACAATGAGTTGAAAGTCGATGAGAAAACGGGGGGGGGGGGGGTTAAGTGCCCCTTCAATGAACCGCAGAGCAAAAATGAAAATTGAGTGAAGTACAGATTTTTCAGCTGAACACCACATGCGGCCCTGATAATGCAAATGCTTATTGCCCGTGCTAAGTGCTACGTATACGAGGAGCTTTGCAAAGTGACTACTTGCATGTGTAAAGTTAAACGTGGGTGTAAACATTTGCAGGATCGGGGATATAATTGTCTGTTACTCTTAAATTATGTTTCTCCCTCTGCCTGCTGGACTGGGAGTATTGGCTAGGCAGCGTGTACGTTCTATTGGGAATGAATCACTCACATTGCTAAGAACATAGAAAGTTAAGGACACCCACTGCTAAAGAAGACTGGAAGGTGGTAACTTGAGGTGACCTTATCAAACTCTGGGCCATTTTCCTTTCCTCTCCTTTACACTGTTTCTAAATGAGTCAACTTCTGACTCCATGTCATGGATGTGACAAGATCACAGAGTCTCGTTCTTCTGACACTGAGCAGGGCACTTGACGAAAAGAAGGGAAACAGTGTTCTGTGTAAAGCTAGACTGCCCCGTTCTGCTTCGCTACAGAGCTCTTCCAGCCCCTGCGTGCTAGAGGCTTAAAAAAATAGTACACTTGCCTGTCTAGATGACTCTAGGCCTGTCATTATCATAGTATCTGAGCACCTTACCACACCCCTGTGAGGTAGGGAAGTTGTACGGTCCCCACTGCAAATGAGGAATTGAGACACAGAGAGATTAAGAACGAGGAGTACTTGTCGCACCTTAGAGACTAACAAATGTATTTAAGCATAAGCTTTCGTGGGTTAAAACCCACTTCATCGGATGAGTTTCAAAGCCACCTAAAGGATTTAGATTCCCAGTTCCCATTACTGGACATCCAAATTCCCTGGGCAGATTGGAAAAACTCCACCTAAGCCCCAGGTCTCACAGAAAGTCTGTGGCAGAGTCAGGAACTGAACCTAGGTCACCTGTAACCTAGCCTAGCCCAGCCCCTTAACCACGAGCCCGCTTTTCCTAGCATGCCATTACCCTGGCCCTAGGAAAGATGTGCATTATGAATTCTTGCGTCATCCAGTTTGTTTGGGCTTTTTCCTCCCGCAGAGTTAGAACTTGAGAAAACAAACCTCTTGACACTGGTGCGGCGAATCTGCCGGCAGAGACATTATTAAGCCCCGAACGGTTCACCGCTGTACACAGCACTCCGTTGCTGCTATTTCTGCAGCCCCTCTTTCTCCTCCCTCGCCTTCCTATTCAGGACTAGCCCAATGTTCTTTGACATTTTAGAGGTGAAAGCTTTTGGGTGGTGCTTGTTTTCCCCCTATTGCAAATACCATACCCACAGCTACCTGTTTCCCAGCCATATCTACTTTCCAATATCCAGTAGTCAGGGATGGTTCAGGTACGACAGTACGTTTCCCTCTCCTTTGGCTTCTCCTATAGGGGTTCATACCTGTGCATCAAATGTAAAAATGAGCTTGCTAGGAAATCGAATGTATGATGCTAAGTCTCTTTTGTGGGGAGGGAGGCAGAGGTGCGAGAGGGCAATCTATGTTTGCTGACCCCTCTCCTCACCAGGAAGACCCTTGTTCACTTAACACTGTCTCCTTAAAGAGGTCAATTGTCCCTAGTTCTCTCAGTAACTCAGCCTCGGAGGGTTTACAATTGGGAAAAGGCAGTGCCTTCTTTTCCATCGAACGTGATGGCAGGTTTTGTGTTCTAATCCTTAGATGCAGAGTCTGGATTTCAAAGGCATTAAACCCTGTGCTGCCCCTTCTCCCCTCCTCCTTTAAAAAAAAAACCCAAATAGCATAATTGGTGTATGCCACAGAAATATATTTGTCGCTCTACATCGCTTTGAACCGTGTCACATCAAAGGAATCCACTGCTTTCATAACTTGATTTGAAAGAGTTGTAGAAATAACCACCATTATGAAACACAGCAAATAGCACGGTTCAAGGAGGGGAAAGGAGAGAGTTTTTCATGGAGCAAAGCCTATAAGGTGGAGGAAAACGGAGGTACAGTGGCCGTGGCCAGATCCAGAAAGAAAGCAACGTTTGCAAATTTTACTTGGCTGTTCCGAATGCGCAGGTTGTAATTGACACTAATGCCTGCAGCGTCGTGTGAAATACACTGTAACCAAGTCAGAAATGTGTTTCCGAGGACCTGGAAAACAAATGCGAAACTAGCAGGACAAGAGCGGCTGGAATGGGTGAAACAAACAGTACAAGAACGGACGGCTGCTTTAGCAGAAATGGCTTTCCTTTGGAAGGATCCCCTTCATTATAAAATAGAGGAGGTGGCTGGCCAGGCACTCTGTGAGGGCTCCGGGATGCTGGAACTTGCTCCTACCTTTGGTCTGAAGTAGCCTGAATTTGGTGACCTTCCGGGCATGCTGCCCAAGACATCTGTTTGAGAGAGTGTGTGGAGAGGGCTGAGGGTATCCTACCTAGACGAATGTGAAGTCTGTCACAGTTAGAATCTGTTTTCTAGCTCAATAAATTAGGACTTATTCCCATATCCCCTCTGTAGTCCAATAAGAATGGCCGATGTAAATAGCTATGCATTAAGATGAGAAACCCTGTGACTTACGCTGCCCCATGAAAGGCAGAACGGACTGTACGGAGAGTCAAAAAGTAAAACCTAGACGACAGGTGGGGGTAGGTAGGTGTTTTTGCATGTGATTGGCTGGCTGAGCTCCTGCTGAATGGATCCCTTTAATGCTGCTGAGATTCATTGTATTGTTAATGGTGTCTTAGGTGCCTACAGCCTTGGGAGGGCATTTTTTAGCTGTTGTTTACATAGAAATAAATAAGTAAATAGGTTGCCAGGTGAGGAATGTCGATTTCAGCACATACAGGGAGTGTACCTGAGACCCTTATCTTTCCTCCACGTACTGAGAATCCTCGCATTGTACATTACCAGATGCAGCCTGTTATGGGAGCAGAGAGAACAGCCACAGCCACCATGTGCTTCAGCAGAGGGGTAGGGAGTGATCTCTGACCCACAAGACTCTTGCTTTAAGTCCACCCACCCAACGCGTCTCTAGGAACTGGAGGACCAAGAACTCTGAGGTTACCTAAACTCCACGTACCTACATTTGCAATTAGTTGGGCTGATCTCTGGGATTTGGCATAGAGTCTTCTCTCCCATGGTTTGACATCACCAGCAGGGTCTTCTGCATAATTTAAGTCACATTCAAAACCTCGACGGTGTGGCTTGAAGGCCTGACCTTGCAAACATTTCCTCGGGTGAGTAAGCCTTATTCACATAAGCAGTTCCATTGATTTCAAACCATGAGCGAGAACTGCTCCCGTAAGTAAGGATTTGCAGAGTGCTTCAGTGAATTGCAATAGGACTGTCATAAGGAACCTCTGTTCAGACTGGCATTCGTGTCTAGCTCCAGCACGTTGCAAGAGGATAGGCCTTAAAATGGTGACATCCTGCTTTGTACTGAAATTATTTTAGATCATTTTTGGAACTCTCCGAGGTATAGTTTAATTTATTTCCTCCTTCCACCCAGTGAGTTGGACTCAAGGTACTAATGCAAACTAACGTCCTATGTGGAGAGATACAAAACACAGTTGCAGTAAGACTTGGGAAACTATCCAGAATAGTGTCTCTGGCAAATACCGGATCATCTGTAATGTTTATAAAGCTTTTAGTGGCGCTCAGTTGGGAGTGGCCTGTATAATTCACTCGTGGCTTCACCACGCATGAATAAATCAGCCAGTACAAACTCAAGAGAATAAAATCGCGCATGTTACTGTATTTCATCCAGTTTATAAGAGAAGGCTACATGTAATAAATGCAAAAACTGTAACTAGTTAGTGCACAAACTCTGAATCTTCTGTGCGCTCACACTGTGATTTGAAATTCTGAGGCAGTTGATGGCAAAAAAGGATTTAGATCCTTCGCTGCTGCTTTTTTGTAAGGCTGGGGCACTGCAGTGTTTACTGTACCGAGGTGTATTGCTAATCAAACATTATTGTACTTTATGAGCTGTTACCGTTCTGCTTGGGAAAGGTGCGTGTTCACTTTAATCAGACTTCTCCATCTTGCCCTTTGAGAGGAGGGGTGTCATTCTGTGTTTTCTTTTCAGAGAGGCAAGACTTACCTCTGTTACGCTTTTAAAAACATCGGTACCATAGCAACAGGGAGTACATTCTACTGGCATCTTTCAGTGCTAATAGAATGGCATGTCAGACAAACAGAGTGTACTTTTTTTTTTTAAATCTCTTCAGCTGTTCTAACACTGCACCTTTATGTATTAACACACACATTTTTTTTAGTGGTATGGTTGATCTATACCGAGTTCACCTCCTAGGTGTGCTACCTAACTTTGCCACGTCTCGCTGTGTTTTTCTGTGTAATGTGGAAACTCTTGTAAACTGGTTAATATGGAAGCAGTTTATTAAACAAATACATCGGTGATCCTACCCCAGATAAATGTTTGTTGTGCATAGATGGGAATATGAACATATTGGACTATTTCTAGGGCTACAAAATTGCATAGTCACATCAGATTTACTTGTCTCTTAGACGAGGTAAATTTGCTACCGAGGGCTGGTTGTAAGGGATGTGGTCAAAGTGTTTGTGCCCCAAATTTGGCATTAGTTTAAAATTCTGTCATCCAGTCATGGTAAATGTTCTTCATTGTTTCATTTTTCAAATCAATCGTTCTGATATTGGAAAGGAAAGCAGTGTTGTGGGCATACAGAAAGCAGAATCGTCCAGTTTTGAGGGCACAGGGACTGGGAGACACCAAATGGGATTCCGTTTCCAGTGTTGCCGCTAACTAGTTGTGTGATGTTGCTCAAGTTACTTACTATAAGGCCAGACTGTTAAAAGGTTCTGGTTATTCTGGGTGCCACCATTTTTGGAAGACAGCTAAATTCAGATTTTCAGAGGTGTTTGCTACCTGCAGCTCCCAGGGATTTCAAATACAGGCGTGGGAACTCAGCACCTTTGAAAATCAGTTCCCAGGTGTTTCAAGTTGGGCACTCAAAATCAGTAGACACTTTTTTTTGAAAAAGCGGGCCTTGTGCCTCAGCTTACCCATCTGTAACATGGACATAATACCTACTTTTGTGACTCTCTCTTTGAGATGTCTGGATAGAAAATGTTCTATGAGAGTTATTGTTAATAATTTATGACTTCACATTTTATGTGCTATCCTGATCCTAGCATGCCCGTGCGTCATGTTTTTAGTTTGGGACCAGCAATAAGTGCTATATCTTTTTTGTTAATTGTCTTTTTAAAATTCCATTTTTTAATTTTCAGCTGAAAGAAGTACTTTTCTTTTATATTCATCTGTCACAAGTAGGTTATGCTTAGGGCCTGTTCTTAATAATAGCCTTTTTATAAGGCTTGTTCTACCCTAAAAGTAGCGTGGATAAGCTGGTTATTTTAGTTCATGTTCAAGAATTGCCGACTTCTCATAGGACACTTTGGAACGTGTTCGTTAGCGAAGTTCTGCTGATACAGGATGTATCACGTTTTCAGGTTTTTGTTTTTCTCCCCTTGTATCTCATGAGTAGGGATGCTTGCATGATAAGGAGATATTTTTTGCTTAGGAGTTAATCTGCTCCTGCTGCTAATTGCTGATTTGGGGCTTTTTCAAACCTTTATACACAAATCTCTTTATTGAATTCAATAGACTACTTGCATGAGTTGCGGTTTTCAACGTAAGTTCCTTAACATCCTCTGTGATCTCACAGACGTCTCCACAGCAACTCATTATGATGTCACAGGGGCTTGGTGATGGCAGTATGTGGCAGAAGCACACGAATCCTTTGGCAACAAAGATCCTGTCCCCATGCCCATGTTCTTAGTAATGAAAAAACGAGAAGAAAAGAATGTAGAAATATGATTTACAAGTAAAATTTACTTTTAGAATATTTTTTAGTTTTCTATTAGGAATCAGGGCTTTCAACGATTGTCAGAGTGTGGAGGGAAAAGTTCTTGAATTATGGCTTTTTTAAAAAAAAAATAGAGTGAATCCAATATCAGAAGAATTTTTTAAAAAGCCGTATGGCACTTCGTTTGATTTATTCAAACATGCTGTGAGCAGACTGTTTTCTCTCTCACTGGGAACTTATCACATATGTCACTACCATTGTATCTGAGCACCTTACAAATGTTAGGGTTGGTCTATGCTAGAAAGTTAGGTTGTCCCAGCTACATCGCTTAGGGGTGTGAAAAGTTCACATCCCTTAGCTCCATCTTCACTACATCTCTAACCCCCAGTGTAGACAGTGCTAAGTCAACAGAAGAATTCCATTGACCTAGCTACTGCCTCTCAAGAGAAGTGGGTTTACTACAGCAGTGGAAGAACTCCTTCTGTCGCTGGAGTAAGTGTCTACGCTACAGCATCATAGTTGCAGCGCTGCAGCTGTAGCATTTCTACTATAGATATACATTTAGTGTAGCTGCAATTATACCGGCATGAAAGTACTTTTGTCAGTATGGGTTTGTGTCTGTTGGGGAACTGCTGCAAGCTACGCTGGCAGCACAATTACATCGGTATAAGATGCAGCTATAGTAGGAGGATTTGCTGGTACAGCTATGCTAGCAAAACTTTTCTCGTGTAGACATGGCCAAAGTAGCATCAAATACTGAGGTGGGGAGGAGAAGTTGTTTAATTTAGGCCTAGACGACACTGGAAAAGGTTTGCCTTTGCCAGTCTAGCTGTACTGGCAAATCCTCCTAGTGTAGATGTAGCTTACCAGTGTAATTTATGCTTGTTTCCCGAATGAAATAAGTTATAATGGCAAAAGCACTGCATCTATACTTGGGCTTTTGCTGGCATAGACGTGGTAAAAAATCACGGCCCAAACCAATGTTGTTATACTGACAAAAGAGTCTAGTGTAGACCTGGCCATGGATTATAGTCTCTTCAGGGCAGGGATTGTCTCTCACTGTGAGGTTACACAGTGATCCTGATCCTGATTGGGCACTCCGTAACACAAATAAGTACTACCGTAATACAAATTATTATTAATAAGCACAACAAAGGGAAAAGAAGAAATATACCCATGTATCCTTATCAATGTATATACGTTTACAACCACCCATGGCATCTAATTAATAAAACTAGTCCTCCCTGTTGTTAATATGGTAGTTATTGTTTGCCATTGTAGTGTGTGGTTTACTTGTACGTGCCAATTCAGTGCCCCTTGTGTGACCATTGCATGCCAGTTCAGTGCCCCTTGTTAGAAGATGGCTAGCTTGCCCTCATCCAGTCAGCAGCAGATAAAAGATTTTGCAGTGGGTGGGAGGGACTAGTACGCAGATAAATGATGTTATGCAAGTTGGTGGTATGCATCTGTATGAAAGACGTGGTATTAAGGCTTTGCTCAAGCAGTAGTCTCTAGATCATGGCTGTCTTGCAGAACTGTCCCTTTTTCAAATGAAAAATATTGCTGAAAATTACAGTGCTGACTCTCTTTCAAAAGTAAACAACAAAAGTCAAACAGCTGATTTGGGGGGACAACGAGAGCGGATCGCTATGAAGGAAAATGTGTTTGTTCATTTGTCAGGACCAAAACCAAATGAGAGTGATGTTGATATTGTCCAAACAGAGTAAAGTCTGGGGTGGAGCTGGCAACCCTTGCTCCTCTCTTTTTTTATTTGTCTGAGTCTGAGATTTACCTTTAAGGACTGGAGTCTGAGATTTACCCTTAAGGCCTGGAGTTTGAGATTTACCCTTAAGCCCTGAAACATCTCACAATCTGACAGCCACCCAAAACAGCACTTCCTAACCAATTTCAGCTGTTTACGATAGCGGCAGTTCTTATGGTAGACAATCAAAATGCTCAACCCAGGATTTGGGCCGTTAAAAAAAAAAAAAAAAAAAAAGACAGTGATTTTCAAGGTATGTTGTTTTTGTGTGCATGTCAGGTCAAAGCTCTGAGGGGACCTCAGTTTTTGAGTGACCAGCTTTGAGACAGGTAGGAATGGACGGCTGAGTACCCACGGTTCCCGTTGACTTTGGTTGGAGTTGTAGGTGCTGCTCAGCACCTCTGAAAATCAGGTGTAGGTCTCGCAAGTTGGGCGCCCAAAATTAGTAGACATTTTTGAAATTTGGACCAGAATGCTGAATTCTGGTATTTGTGAAACAGTTCATCTTCTAAAATCGCTCTCATCTGGGAAGTGGTTAATTAACTCCCTTATCGCACCCTATGAAACATCACTAGCAAAGGATACAAAATCAATATTATTTTCTTCTTTCCTTTTCCCAGGTTGTCAGCGCTCTATAGGCTTGTCCAATGGAAAAGCCAAGGTGTGCAGTTACAGCGGATGGTATTACTGCAGCACCTGCCATGTGGATGACAACTTTCTAATCCCCGCACGACTGGTTCATAATTGGGACACTTCAAAATACAAGGTAATCTTCACGCGTGTTGGTTTGAGAAGAAATACATTGAATGCCATGTCATAGAAACACAAATGATGCTGAAGGTTAAAATCTAATTTTACAATTGACTAATATTATCCAGTCAATCACATTGCTGACCGGGATGGGAGGGGTCGGGCCCAGTGGTTGGAGCGGGAATCAGAGTCGGAAGTCGGAGCTGAAGGTCAGAGCCGGGTTACCTGGGTTGAGAAAAGGCAGGAGCAGGGCTGGGTCCCAGTCAGGAACAAGGCAGGAGCAGGAGCCATAACAGCTGTGGGCAAATGTTTTAAGCAGCCGCCGAACTGCTGCTAGGCGTAAGAGCTGGTCTGCTGACTCTTCCCACCTAGAGGCGCCGACTTCCTGAGTTCCTGGAGGACGCTCAACACCCCCACTCCACCCCAGGCCCGCCCCCAACCTCCCATCCCTGCCCCACCTCTTCCCACCCACGCCCCACCTCTTCCTGCCCCCGCACTCCCCTCCACCCCAGCGCCTCCTGAATATCGCTGAACAGCTGATCGCGGCGGGCAGGAGGCGCTGGGAGGGAGGGGGAGGAGCTGAGTGGCGGGGCTCCCGGTAGGTGCTGAGCACCCACTATTTTATTTCCCGTGGGTGCTCCCGCCCTGGAGCACCCACGGAGTCAGTGCCTATGTCACCCATCTGGCCCTGTAGCCAATCATTTAGCCGACTACAGGCCAGCTGTGTTTGTTAGATTGCCCAGAGACCGGCTCTGTTGCAGGCCCTGATTCCTGATAGTTCATCTGTCCCCTACTCACATGTCTCGCCTACTCAGTCTGTTACCCCTCCACAGCACGTCTTCAAATCTGCAGAAACCACCTCCATGTCTCTTCCCTCACGGTGCCACACTTCTCCTCCTGGCCGCCCCCACTTACGACTGCTGTAGTCCTTCAAGAAGCAGGGGTTCTTCTCTATCTGCTCTCGTGGTCCTAATCTTCAGAGTCCTCATAGAATCATAGGACTGGAAGAGACCTTGAGAGATCATCTAGTCCAGAGCCATGCCTCATGGCAGGACTAAGTATTATCTAGACCATCCCTGACAGGTGTTTGTCTAACCTGCTTTTTAAAATCTCCAATGATGGAGATTCCCAAACCTCCCTAGGCTCATAGACTGGGCCTTGGCTACGTCAGACATTGCCTCTTTCGCCACAGCTCCAAGAGCTGTGATTCTCAGGAGCCCTACAGTTGATGGATCCCAAGAGGAGAGCTTGGAGATCAGGGCTTTTTTTTGGTGGCAGGTACTAATCCTATGGAATTCCATCTTATGGGAAATCAGATCTCTCTAGCTTCAGAACATCGTGGACTTCATCTCTGAGCACAAGTCTTCTTATAAAAGCAGAAGGATGGCACATCAACACTTCCCTGGGCATAAGCAACAGAAGTAATGTAAAGAGAGAGGTTTGCATGTTCAGTCATAGTATGAGGATGAGGTGGAAGATAAGTACAGTTCTTTAGATTGAATTTTACCTTTTTTTTTTT
>QXTE01000015.1:12211114-12330084 GCA_003942145.1 Platysternon megacephalum | reverse complement strand
TGGATTGAGAACTGGTTAAAAGACAGGGAACAAAGGGTAGGAATTAATGGTAAATTCTCAGAATGGAGAGGGGTAACTAGTGGTGTTCCCCAAGGGTCAGTCCTCGGACCAATCCTATTCAACTTATTCATAAATGATCTGGAGAAAGGGGTAAACAGTGAGGTGGCAAAGTTTGCAGATGATACTAAACTGCTCAAGATAGTTAAGACCAAAGCAGACTGTGAAGAACTTCAAAAAGATCTCACAAAACTAAGTGATTGGGCAACAAAATGGCAAATGAAATTTAATGTGGATAAATGTAAAGTAATGCACATTGGAAAAAATAACCCCAACTATACATACAATATGATGGGGGCGAATTTAGCTACAATGAATCAGGAAAAAGATCTTGGAGTCATCGTGGATAGTTCTCTGAAGATGTCCACGCAGTGTGCAGAGGCGGTCAAAAAAGCAAACAGGATGTTAGGAATCATTAAAAAGGGGATAGAGAATAAGACTGAGAATATATTATTGCCCTTATATAAATCGATGGTACGCCCACATCTCGAATACTGCGTACAGATGTGGTCTCCTCATCTCAAAAAAGATATACTGGCACTAGAAAAGGTTCAGAAAAGGGCAACTAAAATGATTAGGGGTTTGGAATGGGTCCCATATGAGGAGAGATTAAGGAGGCTAGGACTCTTCAGCTTGGAAAAGAGGAGACTAAGGGGGGATATGATAGAGGTATATAAAATCATGAGTGATGTGGAGAAAGTGGATAAGGAAAAGTTATTTACTTGTTCCCATAATACAAGAACTAGGGGTCACCAAATGAAATTAATAGGCAGCAGGTTTAAAACAAATAAAAGGAAGTTCTTCTTCACGCAGCGCACAGTCAACTTGTGGAACTCCTTACCTGAGGAGCTTGTGAAGGCTAGGACTATAACAGCGTTTAAAAGAGAACTAGATAAATTCATGGTGGTTAAGTCCATTAATGGCTATTAGCCGGGATGGGTAAGGAATGGTGTCCCTAGCCTCTGTTTGTCAGAGGGTGGAGATGGATGGCAGGAGAGAGATCACTTGATCATTGCCTGTTAGGTTCATTCCCTATGGGGCACCTGGCATTGGCCACTGTCGGTAGACAGGATACTGGGCTAGATGGACCTTTGGTCTGACCTGGTACGGCCGTTCTTATGTTCTGTTCTTATTACGGGTTATTTGAAAAGGAAATAAAAGAACTGGTAAATGCTCTGTTAGGGGAAAAAGCAGGCTCTCTTGAAGAAAAAAATTTGTCAAAAGACAGAAATTATTAAAGGAAACCAGAGCCTGCCATTAGGAAAATGATAATCTGATGCCAAATAATATCAGATTTTTCAGGAGTTAATTAAGTTCTTGCATAGAGAGATTAAGGATCTCTTTTTTTCCCCCAGGAGGCCAGATATTGAATATTAGACATTACATTATTTTCCTTTGGCTGCCCTTCCCAAAGGTCACTCATTTGGCTGGACAGGGATGGGATGAGAGCCTCTAATGTGGATCAAGTGGATGGTAAAGCAGGCAGTCTAGTGAAAACGTGTGTCAATGAGACCATAAAGAAGAGAAACTGGATTTTTAATTTAGAATTTAAAACGTGTACCATTTCAAACTGTCTGGCTACAGGAGAAAAGGAACTGCCAGTGTTCAAAGAGTTAGGGCATAAAGGCAGAATAGAGTTTTTAGGCTTCAATTTAAAATCAAATTAATTCTGATTATAACAATGAGAAATTCTCAATTTTCACTTTGCCAAAGCACAATACAGTTGTGAACATTCACTTGGCTGGGAGCAGTGTCAAGTTCTCTGTAAGTACGTATATCCCCGGAGTAGTTGAGTCTCTCGGGAGTGTTAATTTATCCTCACAACACCCCAGCAAGGTAGGGGAGTATCATCATCCTCAATGTACAGACGGGGAACTGAGGCACTGAGAGATCAAGTGACTTGCCCAAGGTAACAGGAAGTCTGCAGCAGAGCAGGGAATTGAATCTAGGTCCCCTGAGTCCCAGGCCAGTCCCTTAACCACAAGACCATCCTTTGTCTCCTAGCCCATTATGTAACTGATCAGGTTTAAGGGAATCTGTTAGTTTTGCCTCTTTATACTGGAATTTGCAATTTTATGCCTTGTTTCTATCTTCATTGTATCCTTCATTGGAACTAAGCAAATCCTCTTCTGTTGTGGAGCACACTGGCCTGAGATGACCCTTAGTCTTTCATTTATCTCCATTTTCTCTTTCTCTCATACTTCAGATGTAGCGTGTGATGCCGTGTCACTACTGTACAATCCATTTAGATACTTCAGACGCAAAAAAAAAAAAAAAATTGTCTTAGTTTTGCCTGCAGGACTTAATAGCAATAATGTAGCTGCATGACTCTTTATTAGTGTATTGATTATATGTCCTGGTCTGGCAGAGACAGAAACACCATCCCACTCTCCTGAGGTGTTCTTAGTATTAATGATTTCTGTTTCTCTTGGACTCACTTTCAAAGCAGGATATCCTCATCCACTACCATTGCAGCTACCTTGACGCTGAGTGTCCTGCAAGTACCTACACAGATAGATCTCTTGATCAGCACTCCCAAAATGGAACCACGCTCCAAAGCCTCACCAAAGAGGCAACCCTGTCCATCAAGGACAACGCAGCAATGCACTAAAGAGGAGCTACTCCAGCAGGAGGCCCCCTTTCGACCTGATGCGTAATATACCAATGGGGGCTGATAGGAACAGGGCTTTGTCAAAGTGGACCGTGCTCAGCACAGTCCTGTGCAATATCAGAGAGAGCATGAGTGTGGCTTCCACCTATTGAATGCTTCTGTATTTCGCGCTATCTAGAAAATGTGTCAATCACTCAACCTGTGAACAGAGTAACCGTGGATGAAGAACATGAAATAATTTCTCCCCAGCCATCTCGTCCCCCTTTGCAAGGTGCATTGGCACCTATTATATCTGCCACTGGCAAAGCTGAGGGAGCAAGCCCCAGTGTATGATCTATAGCTTGGGCCTTGTTTGGTAACGCTGATACAATTAGGTAAATGTTTTCAGTTGTTCCCTGGAATTCACTGCACTTGAACAGCATGTATAATATTAACTCTTGGTCTTCACAGTCGGAGAAGATCCCATCTGTCTGCTTCTGACAGGACGAGACTTGGAAAAAATCAGAGGTGGAAGTAAGCCGGTATGGTCTGGTACGGCGTACTGGCAAGAGCCGGTACACAGCCGACTGTACTGGCAGTGGGGAGCTTCCCCAGGCCAGCAATTTAAAAGGGCCCTGGGCTCCAGGCAGTGGCCAGAGCCCCGGGCCCTTTAAATCGCTGCCAGAGCTCCGCTGCCGGAGCCTTGGGGTAGCAGCCGGGAGCCCTGGGGCTCCGGTGGTGATTTAAAGGGGCCAGGACTCCCGGCAGTGGCCAGAGCCCCTGGCCCTTTAAATCACTGCCAGAGCCCTGCTGCCGGAGCCCCGGGGTAGTGGCGGCGATTTAAAGGGTCTGGGGCTCCCAGCCGCCGCTACCACAGCCGGAGCCCCGGGCCCTTTAAATTGCCGCCGGAGCCCCGGGGCTCTGGCGGCGTTTTAAAGGGCCCAGGGCTCCCAGCTGCCGCCGCAGCTACCACTACCATGGGGCTCCGGCGGTGATTTAAAGGGCCCAGGGCTCCCAGCCACCGCTACTGCAGCTGGATTTAAACGCCCCGCCCCTTCCAGTTGAGGCCCCGCCCCCCTGCTCAGGACCCCGGCTCTGCGTACCGGTAAGTCCCTTAAGTTACTTTCACCCCTGGAAAAAACAGAAGTCAGGAGAAATCCACAGAGTTGAGCGTTACCATGTGCTAGATCTTGAGAATTACACTAGATTTGTATACAAAAGCATTTGGCTACTAAGGGAAAGAACCCCTTGATTATTTAACAGAAACCCTTTCAAAAGACTTGCCCATTCGCCATGCTTCTGCAGGCTTCCTTACACAGCAACTGGAGTTTCTTAACCAAAATCATAGTTCAGACAGTTTCTCCCAGCTCCCACTTTTGCTTATGGTTCTCAGTCCTTTTCATAGTAGAGTTTTTCATGTTGTTGAGGGAGATTATCTTTTAGATATCTCTTCCTCCTATCCTTATGCAACCTCTTCTTTTACTTGGTTACCTGCAAAAGGTAATAAGTATTGCTGTTTGCGTCCAGTAGCACCCAAAAGCGTGCTAGGAGCTGCACAAACACAAGAAGAGAGACAGCCCCGGCTCCAAAGAGTTTACAATGAGTCTGACTTTTCGTGTTTAGATTCTGAAGCACAAGATGGCAGCCTCCAGAAAAAAGTACTGATCCTTGTTTTTCCCCCCATTCCTGTTCTTTTGACATTTCAGGCTAAAGAGCGCTCTTCAATCTTAATACTTGTATTTGAATGAAATTTTCTGGTGTTTCTAATAAAATTATATGCGTGTGTATTTGTGTATTATAGGCAGGGCTGGTAGCGCCACCTATTATTAAGCTTGCCCCTGTTTTCAGTTGCTTATAACTTTGCCAAACGTTAACCATTTGGGCTGAAATTTGACTTGCCAGTTTTCCTATCTCAGGCTGAGTTTTTTGGAAAATTTCAGCCAAAACAGTTCAGCCATTTCTGAGAATGATTCTATAGGAAAAAAATATATTGTTTTGCCTGTGTTTAAAAAAAACCTAGTGACTTTTTCTTTGAACAGCACTAGCACACCTATATTTTGGAGCAGGGATGTTAAATTTGTGGGAGGGGGTGATGTTTGTGTCAGGGACGTGTCTTTTGTCATCCCCATGAAAATCCACCCAATTTTGGCCGAGTTATAAATTAACTGTCCATTCTGTGCACTCCCTGAGGCAGGGGTCCTGGGGAAAAAAACGTGATCTTGTAATTAAAGACTGTGTACCATAAAGTATGCACACAAGGGGACTGAATGAAGGTTGCATAGGCAACCTTGATTCTGGCATTTCCTAACTTTTGAGTGCTTGTCTTTCCGACCTTTAATAATCTTTTAACTTGTGTGTGTGTTGCATGCATCCATGGGTGCACTGCTGATGAATGTGCCCCATGGAAAAAATATAATATCACCTCCTGCTCATTCCTATATCTGCCCTAAGGCTGCTGGCAGGCAAGTGGGCTTTCCCATCATTTCAATACCAATTCACAATGAAAGAATATTCTCCAAAAGGAATACTGAGCCCCTGGGGATACTGGCATCAGGTTCTGCGGTGGGAGAAAATCTGGAAACCTCCCCGTGTTCTACATTCCACTTGCTGGCTGCTCTCAAAGTTAAGACTACGTACTTGCACATTCCTAGGCCTTGATACAGCAAAGCACTTCAGCATGTGCTTGAATGCTATGCCGATGGGGACCAAAGTATATATGCGAGTGATCCTCGCACAGGATTTGGAGTGAGAAACTCCTGAGTTTCAAACCGAGCTGTGATATTGAGCGCTTGTGTGGTGCTGAGTGAATCGCTGCTATCTGACTCCCCCCCTCCCCCCCCCAGTACAAGAGGAATGATACTTATTATAGGTATGGTAGCTCTCAGGTGTGTTGTAAGGCTAAATGGTTTAATGTGTGTAAAATCAGTGTGACGATGAAGATCGTTGTATTCTTCTCTCTAGTGTACAGCTGTATTAGTCTCACTAACAGAACAAAACCAAGAGACGCCACCAGACTTTTCTGGAGCTAAAGTTTTGTGTGCATTTGGCATATTTGGGATCTGAAGAATTTTGTTCCTTACCCAACCTCCCCGGGTTGTTACTGACACAGTGCATTTTCCGTTCCTCAGTTTGGACAGCACAGTTCCTTGGGTGTGCACTGTTTTAAAAAAAAAAATCTAAAAGCTGAGAGATGAGTGGGATGTTTAATACAGCTTCTGAGCCATAAAAGTCTGTGGAACCATGACCCTTAATTCACCTTACGGTATCTCCCATGTTTAAAACTATACATTGCATTATCTGCATAATCACTAACCTGCAGCCAGTACTTGGCATTATGTATGATATTTTTGGTAACATGGAGATTATTCATTGTGAAGAGGTACAGTTGGGATCATCTTTCACTGTAACATCTTCTTCCCTGACCTGCTCCTAATTCCAGTAGCTCAGTGGTTCTCAACCTTTCCAGACTACTGTACCCCTTTCAGGAGTCTGATTTGTTTTGTGTATCCCCAAGTTTCAGCTCACTTAAAAACTACTTGCTTACAAAATCAGACATACAAATACAAAAGTGTCACAGCGCTCTATTACTGAAAAGTTGCTTGCTTTCTCCTTTTTACTATATAGTTATAAAATAAACCAATTGGAATATAAATATTGTACTTACATTTCAGTGTGTAGTATATAGAGCAGTATAAACAAGTCATTGTGTGAAATTTTGGTTTGTACTGACTTTGCTTGTGCTTCTTATGTAGCCTGTTGTAAAACTAGGCAACTATATAGATGAGTTGATGTTCCCCCCTAGAAGATTTCTGCGTACCCCAAGGAGTAAATGTACCCTTGGTTGAGAACCACTGCACTAGCTGGTACCATCTATAGGGACATATTTTGCTTTGTCTACCTCATCTTCTACCGTACCTGAAGGGAGAGGCCTTTTAAGTCTGAGAAGACTATAGTGTAGCCTTTGCCCTTTTGTTCACCTCATAAAAGGTAGCTTTGTTAGCCTAATTCATTGGTGCCTTGCTTCAGTGTAAACACTGGTTCTAAGGACCAGAAGGACTAATTGAATTGCGAAACACATCATTTTTCTACAGCAGAGTTTCAAGTGGTTTGCAGTTCATTTCACATAATCATGGCTCTTTTCCCCCCCTTGATAAAATGCAGAAATAAAGAAGTAGGGTGGGGAGGAGTATTTGGTCTTTGAAATGGAAGTATCCTTCCCAGTTAGGACAAAAAGTTCCAAGGGGTGACAGTATCTTATTGTGGGTGCAGCTGTACAGAACAATACGATGGAATGGGATAGAGAGAAAGTTCTTGAAAATGAAACACCATGATTCATGAATAATAATAATACCTATTTCTCATGTATGCTTGTTTTCAAAAATTGCTGGATGTGGTTCTGATTGTTCTTTTAGTGTTATGTGTTTTTTACATGACAGCTAAACATGGGAGAAATTGCCATTGGAATGGCTAGTGATACAATGGGTTCTGTTGTACATGTTAACCTACTTTTGACTCTCTTTTTAGGGCCCCACCCAACTCCCATTAAAGTTTGAGATGACTCCAGTTGACTTGAAAAGGAGCTGGATTGGGCCTTCAGTGTTTCATTAATTTTCTTTGTCAATTGAATCCGACTTATCAGAATCACCATGTATATGCACACAAACACATGTAAACATTCCTAGACTGGAAAAGGCCATTTGAGGGAGTAGTTTGATGATCATTGTAGTTAGACACGTAAAAGATCTATTAGAATAAATCATTAACTTCATCCCATTGCAATGGCAGGATAATGTCCTCAATAGAGCACTATCTAATATCAAACAGATACTGTACATGATCTTCACCAACCAGGGAAGTGGTAAGGATCTGTACGGCTATGAATATCACTGTGATTTGGAAAGATAGGATAGTAGTCCTTAAAGTTTATCGTAATGTGCTCGATAAAGTAGGGGTTGGCTCTCAATAGAAGTTGACAGTGGGATCACTCTCAACTCTGCCTTCTCCAAGAGTGGGCAATGGAAATTCCAATAGAGGGTTTCAGATTCAAATAACGATTAAAAACGCACATAAGAGAGAGGAATAAAACCATTTAAGGATGGGCAGAAAGAAAGCACATCTAAACTGCATGTTTTGTTTTTCAGGTATCAAAGCAAGCCAAAGAGTTCCTGGAGTATGTGTACGAGGAGCCGTTGATTGACATCCAGCAGGAAAATCCCATGTTGTACAGACATGTTGAGCCACTGGCGACTGTAGTCCGTCTGAGACAGCAGCTGAGATCTCTCCGAGCCTATTTGTTCAGCTGCAGAGCAGCAGTGGCAGAAGACCTGCGCAGGAGGTAAGAACCACGGACAACATGCAGCACAAGATTCCTGTTGTCCTGCCTCTTTCTTGTCTGCACATGTTCAGCCCTCACTGCCTCCTCTTGGTTCCCATGATCCAGTTCAGAAGCCATTACCCATTGTGAAAGCCAGCTGCACTGTAGTTGTCACCAGAGGCTTTTTTACACAACGAGATTGTCTGCTGCCATAGGAAAGCCTGTTTCAGTGATTCATGTGGGCTGACTGTGGAGCTTGGGTACCTAAAGTCATTCCTCCCATAGGAGCATGCTGTTCCTCCTCAGTGGTGCGTCTAAGGCTGAAAATACATAATTATCTCAGGCCATCACTGCGACAATGGAAAGTGTGTGATTTGGGTAATGTCGGTTCCTCCTCACCTCAAAAAGGATATTCTAGCACTAGAAAAGGTTCAGAAAAGGGCAACTAAAATGATTAGGGGTTTAGAGAGGGTCCCATATGAGGAGAGATTAGAGAGGCTGGGACTCTTCGGCTTGGAAAAGAGAAGACTAAGGGGGGACATGATAGAGGTATATAAAATCATGAGTGATGTTGAGAAAGTGGATAACGAAAAGTTATTTACTTATTCCCATAATACAAGAACTAGGGGTCACCAAATTAAATTAATAGGCAGCAGGTTTAAAACAAATAAAAGGAAGTTCTTCTTCACGCAGCGCACAGTCAACTTGTGGAACTCCTTACCTGAGGAGGTTGTGAAGGCTAGGACTATAACAATGTTTAAAAGGGGACTGGATAAATTCATGGTGGCTAAGTCCATAAATGGCTATTAGCCAGGATGGGTAAGAATGGTGTCCCTAGCCTCTGTTCGTCAGAGGATGGAGATGGATGGCAGGAGAGAGATCACTTGATCATTGCCTGTTAGGTTCACTCCCTCTGGGGCACCTGGTATTGGCCACTGTCGGTAGACAGATACTGGGCTAGATGGACCTTTGGTCTGACCCGGTACGGCCTTTCTCATGTTCTTATGTTCTTATGTTCTCCTTTCCTGCTGATTTTGCCTCAAAATAGAATGGGCAGATTGCAATCCACAAGTTTATTTATCAAAGGCACAATTCATTTTAAAACATGCCGCATCTAGCTGCTGCTGATCTCCTCCAAACAGCTCTGAAAGACAAACAGCCTCTTCAAATCCAACAGCAGATCAACTGTAGAAAGGCCAACTTTGTTTTAACCCTGGATCTCCTAAAGAAAGGGGCTGGAGGCCTGTTTTGGATCTATCTTTTTTTTTTCTTTTCTGTGAGGTGAATGAATCCAGACAAATGCAACTGGCTTGTTGGAACGTGCATCTCTTACGCATCTGTATTTCTCAGGTCTGCTAGTAAAACAAATCTGTCACCTTCAGTTAGAAACATTGCCGTTTTGAAATCTTCAACTGCCAAAGGGAGGAAAAGTAAATAGAGGGCCTGTCCCACTCCCTGTATTGTGGATATATGTTTTTGAGGATGTGGAGGGTTGGTATAATTTGCTGTGGGGGGTTGCACTTTATCCCAGGAATGGAAGTGAGGTGATGATTGCTATTCATTAGATAACCTATATGTCACTGCCTTGAATAATTACATCAAGTACAGCTAAGCAAAGGTGGCAAAGTTCTAGAGAGCAACAGGTGAGTTCCTATATTGAACATATTTGTGTGTATGTGTTGTGGAATTGAGCAGCAACACACAGAATCGCTTCTTCAACTTTCGGGGAGTCCATCTGCAGTATTTTTAAAATTAAACCTATTTTCTCTGGCTCTAGTGCACAGTATTATCACTTTGGCTGTCCTGCTGTATAGTTGTAACATTGCTCCTATTTTCTCTCCTTCAATTACAATAAAACTAAAAGGAGAGCAGCGCTACAGAGGCTGGAGAAAAGTGGCTGAAAAGAAATTACGGCTTTTGATTAATGCTGAATGCTCTGATTAAAACAGTGAGGAGGAGGTAGGAAAGACTGAAGAGAGTCAGTGAAGAGAGTGAAAGAAAACAGATCAAAGGAGAAGTGAACAAAGAAAAGCAATGGGGCCAGAGGAAATGGGACGAAGGGGAAAGCAAGGAGGCTGGAGGAGGTACTTTGAGCTGGAGCTGATGGAAAGAGATGAGAGGAAAGGGTCCAAAGGGACTGAAGAGGCATTCAAGGGACTAGGACAAAGAGAGAATTTGAGAAAATAAGAATTGAGGGGAACTACCGAGAGGCCAAAAGGGGAAGACTGAAGAAATAGAGGCAGCTCAGGAGATGGGGTAGGAAAGACAGACAGTATAGGATTCGTCAGGAAATGTAGAAAAGGTGCGAGGCTTTGGAAGAAAAGGGATGACAAAAAAAAAGACCATACAACTCTTATACCAGTAAGTAATCCAGATGAGTGAAATGTAAAGTAAGGTGCAGCTCTGCGGGTAGACAGAAAGGAAAGGATGAAGCAGGATAGTAGGTAGGATATGTCTGCCATCTATTGTATGGAGGTTTCCTGGCGATACACTGTCAAGCAGCAGCTGAAGGTACATTCCCTACAGCAGAAGGAAAAGCCCTGACTAGCGTACAGTGCTAATAAATGAGAGGGAGGGGGAAAGGGCGGGAGGGGGACACACTCCCTTTCCTGACCCACAGACCTCCAGACTCCCAATGATTAAAAACAGAGAACTTTGATGGGTGTTTTATGACAGTTCTTGGGTGCCCTGTTTTCTGTACGCTCGCGATGACATAAGCCTGAGTTAAGCTTGGTCTTCTAGCGCTGCCTGAAATTCCCATTCCTCTCTCGCCATGAACTATATATAATACACAGCTGAGAGAGGAGCACCATGGCCGGGGGCTGGGCTTGTGGCTAGAGCTTTATGCACAGTCCTTGTCTCTTGCTCCTTGTTATAGGGAAGAGTGTCTAGTTTGGTAGGAACTTGTGGGATGCTCCAAAAGCCATAGAGCGACCATTTCAAAGGCACAAAGGGCAGGTAAGTGCCCAACTCCCATTGAAAGTCAATGGGAGTTGGCTGCCTGACTCCCACTTGTGGACATCTCCAGCAGAGTGATTTTGGCACCAGTTTGGTCCCTGGTGGCTTTCCCGAAGGGGCTGGACCGACCTGGAGAGGAAAACAAGACTGAAGCAGCATCACCTGGCCGGAATCGTGCTCCAGGACCTTTATTCTGAATATGTCACGTCCCAATATGCAGACCCTATAGCTCAGCATAGCAGCTGGACAGAGAAAATGAGCTCTATTCACAAAGAAAATATGTGATTTAAATTACCCATCAGCTCATCACATGGGCAAGGTACAAGGAAAGGGGAGTTTAAACAACTCTGTGAGCCAGTGCTACTAAATTTAGTGCTGTTTCCTAGTCAGAAATTAAAGGGCTGGGGGAGAGACTCCAGTTATCCGTCCTGCTCCAAAGGCATTCTTTTTCAGCTTGATCTTCACCTTAGTACATGGCTGGCTATTAATCACTGGCAAGTGAACATAGCATCTTGAAGACCTGTCAGAACCATATAAACAGACTGAAACAAACTGTTAATATTGCTGTCTAGAGAGAACTAAAAACAGACTGATTAATCGTATTGGCACCTTGCTGCTTGTGGGACACTGATAGCCTTCCTTATTAGGGAAAGAGCAGATTGCTCTGGGGTGTTATCATCATCCTCATCCTCATCGTCATTTTTTAAATCTATCCCTTCCTCTTGAACCCAGATCTCAAACCCAAGATGGCAATTAATTTCGAAGCTCTCTATATCCTCCATGGAGACTAAAATGTTTACAGTGCTTACAAGTCACTGTTTCTGAAGAATTCCAGATGGCTATAAACCAGTTTAGCTCAGGACCTAGTTGACTTAAATGTGGAAACGTTATTTATAATGCCTGGTATACATAGGTACTTTGGGAACTTTGTAAAACTTGGCGTTCCGCAGAAAACTCAGGCCTGAGCCGCACTGTGAACTCTAAGGCGAGTGACTAAAAAAACGAAGAAATAGCTAGAGATCTCGGAAGCTAGTGGCTCAAGGTGCAGGGAACTGGCAGCCCTTATTGTCCTTAAGAATTCTAGTTCACTTGATGGACTCCGGCAACAATGGTGGCTGTTTGGGTGGTAGTTCGAAGCAGTCTTTAAAGGCAGAAGGGAAGATAAAACAATAAAGGAAAACAAGTTTGGCTAAACCCGTTAGGCCAGATCCTCAACTGGTGTAAATCAGCATTGCTCCATTGAGTCACACCAGCTGAGGATCTGACCCATTGTCTCTATTTCATAAGGGATATTGCTACGACCACTTAGCTGTGGCTGTCGCGTCCATATGATAAAATCGAATTTGCCTTCCCTGTTTTTAACTGAACAGGTTTACCTATTTGGGGTTGTATTAGATGCATGCGCACGGTCAGTTCCTGGGGGAGAAACAAACGTAGGACTTAAATCTAGTGCTTGTGTAGAACTGATGCGAGCTGCAGTTGTATAGCTCTCCCAACAGTCTTCTGCTTGCCGTATTACCAGAGAACACAAACATGCAAAGTGGAAACAGTATATCTGGTGCCTAGGGGAGAGGAGAGGAGCAGGTGATGCAATGTATGTGAACATGTAAATTGAAGGAAGCATCCTTCTTGTTTTTGTGTATTTCTCCTTTAAGTGTGGAGGAGTCTCCTTGTCTCTCGTAGATATAAGAAGGGCTCGTAATTTTAACCACTATGGTCTCTCTTCCTACTGTTCTGTCTTAATGGAAGGCTTCTTGGTGAAGGAATTATCACAGAGTTTGTTTTTGTTTTAACAGTCTCTGGCTCTGCAACAGGTCCGCCTATCCTTTAGCATTTATCTCAGTGATTTCCATCTGTAAACACATGCTCCTTCTGCATGGAGGTGGAAGACTAAGCAGAATTCTGCATCTAATTACTTGTCCCCTCCACAGGATTACAGTTTTCTATTAATTGCAGGACAGAGTTTTATATTCATTTAACTTGGCACTGGTTGCTTTACTTAGAGCACATTACAGAGAGATGGAATTAAAGCTTGCTGTTGCAATCAGGTTAAGAGCACTATTCCAGTGCCACAAATATGGACCCCTAGCTCAGGGGTCGGCAACCTGTCAGAAGTGCTGTGCCGAGTCTTCATTTATCCACTCTGATTTAAGGTTTCGCGTGCCAGTCATACATTTTAACGTTTTTAGAAGGTCTCTTTCTGTAAGTTTATAATATATAACTAAACTATTGTTGTATGTAAAGTAAATAAGGTTTTTAAAATGTTTAAGAAACTTCATTTAAAATTAAATTAAAATGCAGAGCCCCCTGGACCGGTGGCCAGGACCCGGGCAGTGTGAGTTCCACTGAAAATCAGCTCATGTGCTGCCTTTGGTACGCGTGCCAGAGGTTGCCTACCCCTGCCCTAGCTAATACTGTCAGCTCTTCGCAGAACAAGAGCCCAAACCCACTGAAGTTGAAAGAAGAATTCTGTCATTTCCTACAATGAGGCCTTCGAAATAAATATCTCTTTTTGCCTCAGAACTAGATTATTTTCAAAATATTTGCATTAAGCATTTCAAGTTGTTGCTAAGAAACTTGCACAAATATTTCAGAGGGTAACAGAATCCTTTCGTTCACATAGCATCTCTGAGTCCAGACATGATGTCTAATGCAATCTGTCACCCTCTGTCAAATAGATTAGTAATATTAGGCGTCTAAAATGATTTAGCCTTGTTTCTTCTGTTTAAGATAGATTGCTTTAGAAATACCCCACTTAGATTCCAAATTGTGTTTTCATTAGCTGGGAGCACTACTTGAAATACTAGCTCTGCCCACATTCACCCTAATTTGATCACTTCAGAGTCTGTTTGCGGCAAACTCCAAGTACTCCAAATTGCACCTGAAAGAACAGAGAGTACCTCATTGCTTTTCATTTCATTTTAAGGTGGCTGGGAGATCTAAGCAGATAAAAGGTGGAGCTTTTAATTCCACGTAGAAACTGTCTGTCCTGAACTATTTCTCTGCATTCTGTTCTAAAAATCAATAATGCTTTGTTCCTTCTTTTGATTTATAGTAGTTCTTAAGTTTCATAGTGTTCTCATGATCTTACTTACCTTGGAGAGAAGAATTTGGGAACTTCTGCACTTAAGTAAAAAAGTTATGTCCTCAAGCAGGATTTCCGGTAAACACCAAGAATATAATTTTCATTTGTCCAGTCTTGCATGTGTGTTGATGGGGAACCTGTCTACTCATTTCAAAACAAGTAGGAACTGCGTGTCTTCTTTTCCTCCCAAAGCATCTTTGCAGACACGAGGAAGACAGCGTCATTCCTGTCCATGGCTTGTTCCTCCATTAAGCCCAACCTGGCCATATCCCTGGGTACGATGTCCCGCCATCTAATCAGTGGTCAGCCTCTAGGTCGGACTGGTCTTTGTTGTGTTTGCAATATTCTCTTTGGCCTCCTGTCATCTGTTTGTCCCCACCATCTTAATCTTTTCAACTGCAGCCGGTCCTGCGCCTTGGTTTCACATCGTATTTTCTTTCTTACTTCATTTGTCTTTAAATCATTCCGTTTTATACCTTCCATCTTTTGCGTAACGTTTTTTACTTCTTCTGCTTTCCCAGCAGTTGTGGCTAGTTTACACTTTTTCCTGTGATGTTCTTGTTTCATTGCTTGTCCAGTTTTTCCTTGTTTGCTTACGCCTTCCGGTAACTTCCTCTGCTGTGTTTTGTATTGCTTCCTTGACTATTTCCCATCTGGTCAGTAGTGAGGTTTATTCATCATTAAGGCTACGATTTAGTCATGGGTATTTTTAGTGTAAGTCATGGGCAATAAAAAAAAAATTCATGGCCCGTGACCTGTCCATAACTTATACCATAAATACCCCTGATTAAATCTTAGAGGAGGGGCATTGCTGGGGAGGGGCCAGGGGATGCTGTTGGGGGTGCCCGGGGCCAGCGGCACCAGCTGCCGGGGGCTGCCGAGGAGCAGGGGTGCCTCCCTGCCGCAGCTCTGGCCACCCCGGGACCACTGCCGGGGGCTGCCCAGCAGCGGCTGCTCGTGCGCTCCCGGGGCCAGCCGCATCTGCGACTGCTCGGCAGTCCCTGGGGCCACCCGGCAGCGGCTGGTGCGGCTGGCCGCAGGGCTGCTCTAGCGNTATCTCCCATTATCAGAATCCCATCACGATCAGGAATCTCATCTACAATGCTATCCATCTGCTGATATAGTCCATCCCGCTCTTCCTCTTCTGCATCCCGCTCTTCCTCTTCTGCTGCTTCTGTTGGGACGTAATGCAGATCACAGTTATGTATGGTTTATTGTAGGCAGTAGTAAATGTTGCTATGACAATCTGCTCAGACACTGGTTTCCAGCTGTTCATTGCAGTAACTCTTCTCTTGTCCATATTACAGCAATCCCATCCCTATGCTTCATTTGCCCACTTGTCTTTCTGGAGTAAAGGAAATTCTAGTTTCCAACGGTCTCTAGCCAGTGTGTCTCCTGTATGGTAGCAAAGGAAACTTGTAATTTCCTGACCTCCTCCACTACTAGTTCAGTCTGGACTAGAGCAAATAGATTTCTAACATTCCAGCTTGCAATAGGTGTAATATGGTTAGCCATTATCTGAAAGCAATGACGGTTTCCATTTGCTAGGCCTGATGGGCCTGGTCAAAATCCATATAAATCAGTTTGGTTTGCCGTACTGTTTCTATAGCAAGTGAGTTTCAGATGTAATGGATTGATAGGCCAATCCACATCTTACACCGACATATTTTGAAATACATCTAACCATCCTTACCTGTGAAAGATATCCAGGGATTGGTGGTTTCTAAAAGATAATTAGACAACGTACTTGTAGGTGGTATGCGCGAAGCTGCTTACATGCACCAGTATGGACAACCTCTAGAATTCAATAACCATGAGTCAGTCCCCTCCAAATCATGAGATTGGCTTAAAAATCATGAGATTTAAATAATAAATTTGGGACTTAATTTGCCTTTTGCTTTCTAAGTCTTCAAGGTTCACATTGACCAGCTTTTCTCACAGACTTTCATTTAAGTCGAGCTTCTCCCTTAATAACACGACTGCGGGAGGTGGGGCTTTCCGAAGAACACCACATAGCTAAAGACACACAATAGAATCACAAAAGTTGTCAACAGGGAAAAACACCACACTTTCCTTAATCTGTACCTTAATTTTATTGACAAATTGCACTCCAGATGAATTGTGACATAAAATCTAGCAAAAAGACCCCATGTGTATGCTTGGAAGCCTAATGCAGTCCTTTACTCTGCATGCATATTTGGGATGAGTGGAAATTAACTTAAAATCTCCTGTAATTGTTCAGGTTAAATAAGACTATTGAAAAATGTGACGCAGTATGATTGAGAATAGAATAAGATCTACCTTGCATCATGTTAAAACTTTTTTTTCCCCCTGCCCACTATTATTCTCACATTTTAAGGATTTTCAAGCATCTATTAGGAAAAATAGGATCTTGGAATCACACTTTTTCCTCTTAATCCTCCTCTCTGCTTCCTCTCCCACTCCTCATCACAAAGATCTGGAAATGGTTTAAGCCCCGTAAGGTCAAAACATTCTAAACCTGGTCAAACAAGACACTGCTGGCTGGCACATGAAATAGTGATGCCAATCTGTTTTTTCTGCCTTCTTAGCGGGCTTTTTTGGTACAAAAGGGCTTGATTGTGCCCATCTGCCACCTAACTTGATTTCTTTTGATTGCAGTGTGAAAAGAAGAGTTTGCTCTGCTTATCACATTTGTACTTCAGCTAGTGTGTCAGGTTGGGGCAGATTAATTTGCTGTAGCTTTAGCAGAGCTGTCAGGGTATTTAACCCAGTGGAGAAAAATTACTGGAGCTGATGATAAACAGACTTTAAATGCAGAGCGATTACTTACTGCTAACAAAGCACTCTGGCTACAAACACAGCAACTTTGCCTAAATGCAAAAAGCAAAAACTTATCAGTGATTCTATTTCCAGAAGGACATTACAAGATAACCTTTTGTTTGTGCAGATACTTACTGGATAAGATCACACCAAGGGCAGGGATGAAATGTCTTGCATGACTGTTGCTCTGCAGATTACATAGCGTTGTAAAAAAAAACACATCACCAATTGGGAAACTTAGAAGACTGCACAGAATGCTAAAGTCTTCCCTTCAGTTGGAGCAAACGTCTCCTAAGGTTCGCTTTCCTTGCACTGGCTGCTTTTGTTTCGAGCACATTATGGTAAAACACCGTGGAGACTTTTAAACCAGCAGGACTTCTGATTTCATTGTTCCCGGGAAGTGGCAAATCTAAAAGACGTGTTAGCATTGAACTTACGTTGTATGCTGCAAACGTAACCGTGACTGACGATCCGGTTACAACACAGCCGTCCTCTGGTGGAGTTAAAAACACAGTTCCGTCTTGCAGTGTAGATGAGACTGAGCGGTGTCTCCAAATTATCTAAAAGCATAGGACAAGTTTTTAGTGTGCTGCTGCGCTCAGATACCACTTGCCTTTCAGGTATCCCAGTGTCAGATCCCGAGGCAACAGGAGATCAGGTCTTTGCTGCGGAGAGCCCCAGGACGTGCCGGTATGGAATTTGCCATCTGTCTCCCCATCTCTATTCTGGTCTCCCCACTTTTGAAAGCTGACTGAGAAGGATGCGGTCGATTTGAAATTTTTTTTTTAATTGATGCATTTTTTAAAATTCCTGTAGAGCACCCTTTAAAGTGGGATGACCTGAATATTTTGATATTCCTTTCACCATAATTTTATAAGCGTTTTTACCACTCCCATTTTTGATGTTTATAAAGAAGCTTTACATCAAGGGAGAAAATAAGAGCCCTGAACTTGCAAAGATCCAAGCCCATGCTTCAGTCTTTGCAGGACTGAGACGTAAGTGACTCCACACAGGAGCAATGAAACAGACTATACCCAAAGCAAACATCTGTCACTAACTTTTTATTAATGCAAAGTTGCAATAAAATGTTAACATGCTCTGTTGTACATTACTTATTACTTGTTCAGGATCAGGTAAATATTCAAAGAACCTAGCTAAAGATTCTGGCTTGCTGGCTGCGGAACCCTTCTCTTCCGAGTGCTCTAAAAAGGGTGACCACATTTCGAAATATCTGTCCTCTTTTTGGCACTTCTCTTGTGTGTGTGTGTGTGTACTTGGTGTGAAAGCTTTTTCATTACAAGGGCAGTCCATACTTTACTATATTGCAGTTCCACAGGAGGAGGAGCCACATTTTCCCAATAATGTGCAATACAAAGTCTAGCTGCTAACAATCAAAAAGGAATTAATTTGTCGTTCGGTTTAAAATGTACATAAGAACAGCCAGACTGGGTCAGACCAAAGGTCCATCTAGCCCAGTATCCTGTCTACCGACAGTGGCCGATGCCAGGTGCCCTAGGGGAATGAACAGAACAGGTAATCATCAAGTGATCCATCCCCTGTCGTCCATTCCCAGCTTCTGGCAAACAGAGACTAGGGACACCATCCCTGCCCATCCTGGCTAATAGCTAATGCAGATCCTTTTCACTAATGTTTTTCCGGTATAGCCATCTCAGCCGTTATGGGTTGTCTCTATACCAGGTGCTCAGTTTTGAGGGAGAAATGTGATTTTTTTCAAGTTGATGGTGGACTTCTTAAGATTGAGTCTTTTCTTTCAAAAATGTTAGTTTATGAACATGATCCGTGTTGACCCTATATTTTATTCTTCCCCATTCACCCTTCCCCCACCCTCTATTTGTATTAAAACCTCATCTGTTTGCTTTCAGTGCTTGCGTTTTAATAAGAATGGTGTTGGTTTTGCCTTGATTGAATTGTGGAGCCCCCTAGCACCTGAGCAAGGAGGCAGTGACACGTCAGACAAGACCGTTTAATAAACTAAAGCATTTTGGAAAGTTGTTTCACAATCCAAATGTAAACAATTTGCCGAATGGACATAGTGCAGCCCCACTGGTGGATCTCCCTTGCGCTGCACCGTGTGTTTGAAACCGCCCCCAGTTCAGCTCCGACATGCTCACAGCACATTTGTTTCAAACTGCCCAGTGCACGGACTGTGCCGCCCACTTTTAAACCCAGGCGGAGTGCCCTCAACCCTTCTCGGCTTCCGTGGGATTTGAGGGTGTCCCACGCTCCGCACAGGACATTCTCGGCCCCTCAAAGGCTCAGGTTCTACCATTTTCTAATGCGGTTGGCGGTGCTGCTGCAGATGCAGGCTTTAGCTGCTCAGCTGTTCATCTCCATCCTGATTCAACAAGAATACATTTTTATCATCAATAGAGAGATCGGACAAATATGAAACCAGACCAGCTTTGCTTTTCCAGGGCCCAGTTTCTATGGTAATGGAAATAAGTGCTCCTCTCACTTGAGCGCCTCTTCACATGCTCATGGCATTGTATTGTTTGTGTGTGTGTGTGTGTGTGTGTGTGTGTCTTAGTCTTACCGAAGAGCTGGAAGGCATTGCCAGCTTCTTTCTCTCAAGATGGAATTGGGAGGAAGGGGTGGTATTTCGCTTTCTCTCCAGCACTGGCCACTGGCACATGACAGTAAGCACATTAATTTTGGAGTGTAAGTTGCAAACTAATACATGATCCAAAAAAGGGAGATGGGAACAGGAAAGGAATGTCTGTCACCTTGGCCTCGATTGGCTGAGGTCACCTTAAATAATGACATGCTAGTAAGTGGAGTCAGTCCTCATTTTGGTTTTTTTTACATGTCTGTTATCACATGTCAGAAAGTGTTTATAGGAAATAAAATGTTGCCCGTACTTCAGTGATCTTATGAATACTCATTGATATCAGTCATTGACAACTACTGTCTAATAGGAGTTTCAGACTTGACTTTCAATAACCTGAAAAATACAACCTTTCACTAGCTAATTTATTTTCCTTAGCAGAAGCAATGCTGTAAAGACTTGGACACACAATACAGTTCCTGCCAATGTTATTACTGTGTTGACTGCCTGCCTGCGTGATCAGAAGAATAGGGTCGGGTGTGTTAATAAAATAAATTCTAGTTAGACTGAAATGTTGTTGGCTGGTTCAAAATGCTGATGTCTTAGGCCTGACTTCTTAGTGATCAGTTTTAAAATCTACTTCGGGTAAGTCCAAAGTGCAGTGTTATCTTTGGATTTAGTTTTTGGAAAACTTTTTTGTGGCTGGCCCTTAACCTGTAGCCGAGGGACATACAGGGATTGCTTAGCCCACAACTGAAATGTGTTTATCTCTGGTAAGCTGAACACACCCGTCTGTGCAACAGTTTAGGACAGGAAGTGAAGAATATCCTATCCATATGAAACTGCAGATAGGAATTAGGTAGATAGAATGTAATTCCTTCAGCTGAAATATAGCTAGGACATATCCCTATTTGAGAAGAGTGCCGTGGAATCTTTAATAGCCACAAATGGTCAAAACCTTGGTTTTACAACTTGTCCAAAACATTGAGGCTAAACATTTCAAAGCCGCCCAGGGAATTTGGATACCCCAATTTCCATTAATTTTAATCCAAACCTCTCCTAAACAGCTTGGAAAATCTCAGCCTAAAATAACTGTTTATGAGAACCAATAGAGCAAAATTAAATGAGGAGCTTGTATTATTTTTTGGATTCACTGATGTTTTTATTTCCAGTCTTTTGGCTTGATTTTGTCCAGAAATTGCAGTTGATACAAAATATTGTCAACCAACTGCTGTTTTGTCCAGATCTATATTTGTCCCCGTTTCTAAAATCTCTTCAGTGGCTTCCAGTGTAATTTCGAATGAATTTTATGTTGTTGTTAAAGTTCTTATCAGCCCCTGAATACTTTTCACGTGTTTTCTTTGGGTTTCTAATTGCTGTTTTGGTTCATTTCATTCCTTCATCACACTCCAATCTGTTGTTAAACCTTGCATTGTACATTTATTAATGGACCCCACCAAGAATTCTTTCTGCTTCATCATCATTAGCGCTCTGCCCTGCAGCTGCAGGTCCATGGATGTATTTTTGGTTTTGTATTTGCTTTGCAATTTGTGCTGAAAGCAACACACTTTTGCAAAATAGTTACGTTCATTGCAAGATTGACTCAGTATATCCATAGGCGCCAACTTCTCCTGGCGCCGGTGGGTGCTCACGCCCCAACTCCACCCCTGCCCCGCCCCCATTCCAACCCCTTCCCCAAAGTCCCCACCTCAAATTCACCCCCTCCCTGCCCCTATTGGATCCCTTCCCCAAATCCCCGCCCCGGCCCCGCCTCTTCCCCGCCTCCTCCCCTGAGCACACCACGTTCCCGCTCCTCCCCTCTTCCTCCCACAGCTTGTTACGCCGCAAAACAGCTGTTTCATGGCGGCAAAGCTGGGAGGAGAAGTGGGGACGCAGCGCGCTTAAGGGAGGAGGCAGAGGTGAGCTGGGGCCGGGGGTGGGGAGCTTGGCTGCCGGTGGGTGCAGAGCACCCACCTATTTTTCCCCGTGGGTGCTCCAGCCCCAGAGCACCCACGGAGTCGGCACCTCTGAGTATATCCCTTGTGCAGGACACCTTTGCATTCTGTTATGATTGCCTTCATGCTGATTGCAAACCAATCTGATGTGCCGTTTGTTTCCCTTTGCAGTCTATCTTGGTATGTATTTTTAATTAGATGCATTTCAGTTCTCTCCCTGCTTCTTACCATTTCCATGTGAGAAGCACAGCTTTCACTAGCCCTGCAAATATCCGCAGATCTTTGCAAAGTCAAGTCTGTTTCTTACAATAAGTAATTCAGTCGCTAATTAGTCCATTTATTGTCTGCTGAGACTCACAAGACTTAACTTCATGACACAGGTCTGTAACAGAAGGGTCCATGGTCTTGTTCCTTGTAAGGAAAATTTGCCTTTCCTGAATAATGTTCTGGAGTAGTTCACAGTATTCTTAACATTTTTGAATGACTTTGTCTAGCAGCTTGTTTTTCCTTCATGCTCCCACTAAATCACTGGAGCTCTCTAGTGCTCCTGGACCTCCCATGTGGAACGGAGGGTTTCACCCTCTCTCATTTCCCGCAATACCTCCTGCTTTAAAAGTGCAGCAGTCATCTCCACCAGTTCTCTGTGCCCCATTGCCTTCCAGACTGCAAGATTTAGGTAGCTCAATTGATCCGTTCTTGCCAAAGGTTGTTTTCTTCAAACGCCATGTAATAAGGTGTGATCCACAGGAGTACAAGAGCTTGGTCTTTATTTCCCAGCCCCAGTCACCCGACATGAGGCTGGAGTATGAAGGGTTATTTCCCTGTCAGATGATTTCAATCTTTATCCACTGACCGCAGTGGCCACTGTTTGCAACTCCTTGATCCTACTCAGACGATACCAGTCTTCACTCTTTCCCAAACACCAGAGGGGAAACACTGCATGAAAGTCTGTTGTAAAGTAGAGATGGACTTGAACCAAAACTCCATATCTGCCCACCCCTATCCATTGACGAAGTGTGAATTTGGATCCCAGTTTCACCCGGCGCACTCCAGGACTTCCACTACTGCATAGCAGTGTCCATACAGGACATTACTGCAGATTCACATCCTGGCTTGCCATGCAGTAGCTTGTTGTGTAGACAAGCCCCATGCCGGCTGTAATGTAACTAAATTGCAAAATGGGGAAACAAAAAGTATACATAAAGACACAGGTGAATAGATTAACTGTTTAATAATACCTGCTGTTACACAGCACTTTTCATCCATAGATCTCAAAGCACATTATAAAGGTCAGTATGGTGATCCATATTTTATCGCTGGGGAAACTGAGGTGTTTGAGAGGTGAAGTGACTTGCCCAAGGTCACCGAGCAGGCCAGTGGCAGAGCCAAGAATAGAACCCAGGTCTCCTGAGTCCCAGTCCAGGTTGATAGCTGCTAGGCAACACTGCCTCCCTGACTGCTTACTGACAGGTGACCTGCCCAGAGCTGGCCTGGTAATCCAGTGGTAGTGCTGTGCCCTGTATCAGAGAGAGAAACCCACCTTTATAGATTGCCTGTTCCTTGTCTCTGACTTCTAGGAGAAGGCCAAGTAAGAGACCAGAAATCATACCAGGTCCCTAGGAAGGTAGTGCAGAGCCATACCACTAGTTCAGAGCTCAGGTATGATTCAGAAAAATGTAGCTTCACAAATTGACTACTTGTGATTTTCAGTTTTAATTTTTAGCACGGGACATTTGAAGTGTGTATTTGGTCTGATTTGAAAATAAGGCCTTGTCTACATTAGAAAGTTTTACCGCTCTACCCAGTATAATTTCAATAGTACAACTCCTTCTAGGTTGAATGCAATTATATTGGTTATGCTGGTGTTAGCTACTCCCGTAAGGGAAGAATAATTACTATAACCAGCATAAATCACCTTTATACCAGTATAACTGTGTCCACACTGGGGCTTTTACTGGTTTAAAATAAAAATCACACCCCTAACCAACATAGTTATACCAGTACGACTTTTTAGTGCAGACCAGGTCTTTGTTACCAAAGCCTCAGAAACATTGAATGATTTCTTTTTTATTAGTCAATTCATTGTTTGAAAGGCTTTTTCTGCCCACAGTATGAGGTTTCTACTTCTGTAACTATCATTGCACGTGCTTCCCTGACAGTTGTAGAAAAACTACGGGGACTCCCACCGTATTAATTCTTTCCCTGGGAGAAGGTGAGGATGGCAAATAAAAGAATACTGTGAAAGCAGCTGTTACGTGGGAGAGTAACATAACTCCAACCCCTAACCACCACTGTATCAAACATCACTACTGTGTAGAGTCCTTGGAGGAGAATGTACAATTTCCCAATGATGGCTGAAGAATTTGGAGATCTTCCTGTTTTGGGAATTTTCCAGAGAAGAGTTTGCCTCTCAGAAGCCTTATGTCCACTCATATCTATTTCCCTCTTTTCAGAATCTTCCCCAGAGAGTACCTCCTTCAGCAGATCCACCTATATTCCCTTGCAGACCTACAGCAGGTAAGTTTCTTCCGCTGATTGTACATTTCTTCTGTTTGCCCAGTAATTTCCCATCCTGTGTGGATTACAAGAATGACACGCTTTCCCCAGCTATTAATTGTGGTGGAGTTAGCAAGATGGAGGGGAAACCTAGGTGGAGTCGCTATGGGGCAGATGCCATGTTGGCCTGGCCTACACTGGAAAATTGAGGTGTGTTAACACATTAGCAAAAGTATTAATGAGTGTGGTGTTAAACTCCCTGGGGAGCTCCAGACAAAGCATGGTTAGCTTGTCCCGGTCATCCCTCAAGGGTCTCTGTCTACACTCGTTGCTGAGTAGTGTTAATTGAAGCTGAAGGGGGAGCCTGAGTGCCAACTTGGATTGGGCCAAAAGAAATCTGATGAGGTTCAACAAGGACAAGTGCAGAGTCCTGCACTTAGGACAGAAGAATTCCATGCACTAGGAGGGTGGTGAAGCACTGGAATGGGTTACCTAGGGAGATGGTGGAATCTCCATCCTTAGAGGTTTTTAAGGCCTGGCTTGACAAAGGCCTGGCAGGGATGATTTGGTTGGTGTTGGTCTTGTCTTGAGCAGGGGGTTGGACTAGATGACCTCCTGAGGTCTCTTCCAACCCTAATCTTCTATGATTCTATGATTCTTCCTCACACCTGCTTAAAGTACAGCTCCGCCTTGTCTCCACTAGAGTTTTGGATGTGTTAGGCTTGGTCTTCACTTAAAATGTAGGTTGACACAGCTGTGCTGCTCACACTCCTGAGCAACGTGTCTATGCCAGCCTAACCCCAGCTGTAGACGCAGCTCGGTTGGCAGAAGAATGCTTCCGTCCACGTAGCTACCATTGCTCGGGGAGGTGGAGTTCCTACAGTGAAGGAAAAATCCCTTCCATCCCTGTAGACTGCATCTACACTGAGGGGCTAAGATACAGTAGCTATGCCACTAGAGTCCCCATAGTGTAGTTAAGGCCTTGTTAGCACATGCCACCAAACACCTTCTAAGAGAACACCTTTTCCTTAGCTCCACCAGCTAGTGGATTATTCGCATCCTGAGGCAGGAGGACGCTGCCTTAAGGCTTATCCCTTATGAATTTTTTATCCTGTCTAACGCACCTTATACAGGGTCACTGCATCCACACTAGGCCTTGTGCTGGTATAACCGCAGCAGCAGAAAATCACACCCCTAACTGATATAGTTATACCAGTACAAACACTGTCTATAGAGAACAGATTAGGCATTTTTGAAAATTCTACCCAGGAGCCGCTTTCAAAATCTGGATTATGGGGTGGATTTTGAGCACCACTTAAAGCGCCAGGGGTATTTTGAATTGGGGGTTTTCCTATGAGCCCATCTCTCATTTTCACTTTGCATTTCTTGCCTTTTTGTCTTCAGCGTGGTCACCATAATGTTTCGATTGGGTTTTGGTATTTCACTCCATTGTGTTCACTTTGCCCTAGAAGGAAAGGGGAAATTGCTTTAAAATGTAGGAGTAACCCCTCGGGGAGTTTAACCCCTTAGTGTGACTAGTAATGTTTGCATAGATTTGAAGCAGGAATTGTCTCTTTGTTCTGTGTTTGCGTAGCACCTAACACAATGGAGAGCTGGTCAGTGCCTGGGGCTCCTGGGTGTGATACAAAAAATGTGTACCTTCTGAGATGCAACAAATTAATAACAATGATTAAATGAACCAGACACGTGACTTAAAATCAGGCCATCTTGGGTCACTGTAGCCATCGATAATCAACCAGATGTGTCCCAGTAATATACTTCTTTGCTTCAGTCTATGCTGAACAAGCTGAATGGATAGCCTGCTATGCAGCACCCGTATTTCAGCATGGGACAGATGGAATGACAAGAATTAGCTTGGCAATAAGAATTGAGGGGAGTTGGGAGAATCCAAGTTTTGTGTGGCAGCGAATACACAGAAACCCAAAGCTGAGGCAACAAGTAGTTTGTGGGCTGGTGCAGTTGTGGGATGGGAATAATTCCACATTTTTTAAAAAGCCAGTCATCTGAGGGATAAAACTGCTTTCGTGGCTTTTCAGGCTTTGCTGCTGTCTCTTCTTTCATAACCAAACCATGAAATAACAAGCTGCTTAAATCAGAAGTGGCAGTCTCCCTGGTGGGCCAGTCTATTAGCCCCCAGTGCCTTGTAAGCTGCTTAATCAGTTCCTAACATTGGCAGTAGAGATTTAGAAACAATCAGCAGCTTAGCAAAGGCCCTGTGGGAGTGGGGATGGGCAGGAGTCACAATGCATCCATTTATTTAGCAGTTCCTTCCAACATACTTCTTTGTGTTTATTTGTATTTGCAATCCTCCTACCCCCCCCCCCCCGGCTCCCCAAATTTATCATAGTTAGAGGCAGTGTAATTCAATTACTGTTTCTGCTGGGGTGGGTTAAATTGGATTTAGCTTTTAATCTAGCTGTATCCTTGTTATCGGCCTGGAGAGTCTTTTCCTCATTTCAGAGTCTCTACGTTTGAAATCAGGTTGCCCATTTCTGTCAGAGTGAAACCATGATGGGGAGGAGAGAGAGAGAATGGAGCTAATAGAGGAGCATTAGTGCCCCTAAAGACACTCTCTAGCCCCCATATCGTACTTTGCCATTGTTGCTCTCACCTGCCTACTGGTTGTTGGCTGCCAGCGTGTGGTGTTTTTTTTAAATTCCCGACTATTTCCCCTATTTTTGATTCCTCCCCTGCTCATTTCCTTATATCCTGGGGTTGCTTTAACACTCTGTCCTGCTGTCATGTAGAATGTATGTGTTGGGGGAATTAACCAAAAGGTTTATTAAAGATTAATAGAAAGATAAGGCCTGGTGAGTGAATTAGAAAAGCAGGGAGTGGTAATCTGCAGAAATGGTGCCCTCTCCCCCCGTGACTCCAAGTCTGATGAATTTGCCCTGCAAAGGGCTCTTTAAAATGCCCAGAAAACAAGAAACGTCTCTCCGCTGGGCAGCTGTGTTTTTATAAATGTGCTATCTGGAGGGCTGTTGTTTGCACGCTGAATTTGAGGGTGCAAGAAGAGAGCTGAATGAAAATTCATTTTTGCCTGAGATGAAGATAGCGACGCACAATATTATTTAGAGGGAAATCTAATTTAAGACTCACGCCTGGTGCAGTGGGGGGGTCCTGGTGTCTGACTAGTGCTCTTAGGTGCTACCACAGTACAAATAACAAACAGGAATCTAGATAGTAAGATTCCAGGATTGCTGCTCTGTCTGTGTGTCTCCGTGTGAAGCCACGGGAGCAGCTGTAACATGGCTGAGAGCTCTTTTTGTTCAGAATATCTATCACCAGGTTCAATCACCCCTGGGATGTGTGGTCTGTACCGTCCATTTTTAAGTTCTCTGCCATTTTGACTTAACCAATGTACCCCCATGCTGTGTACAGCTGCAGTAAGGCGTGTCTCTATGCCCCGCCAAGCAGGGCCGGCTTTAGGCCGATTCCCCCGATTCCCCGGAATCGGGCCCCGTGGGTAAGAGGGCCCCTCGGGTAAGAGGGCCCCGTGCCTTAGGCTCACCCAGTGGTGGTCCGCTCCGGCGGCATTTCGGCGGCATGGTGGGGTCCGCTCCGGGATCTTCTGCGGCATTTCGGCGGGGGGGGGAGGTGTCCGCTCCGGGATCTTCTGCGGCATTTCAGCGGCGGGAGGGGAGGGTCCGCTCCAGGGTCTTCGGTGGCATTTCGGCGGCGGGTGGGGGGGAGGTGTGTCCACTCCGGGGTCTTCGGCGGCATTTTGGCGGTGGGGAGGTCCTTCAGTGTGGAGCGGACCCCTCGCCGCCGAAGACCCGGACCGCCACCGGGTATTCGAATCAGGCCCCGCAGGTCCTAAAGCCGGCCCTGCCGCCAAGAGTCCTGGAGCATTGTGATATCAAAGGTAACTCAACATATCCCCACCCTTACTGTACAATTAATTTGTATGGAACGGTTTCATTGGTTGTATGAGGGAGACTGCACAGAGAGCGTGAATTACCTGGCCCAACTGCCACTCTGTGTGTCCATCCGCCACCCACACAAATCAACACAGATCTTCCAGCACCACCACCTCACTCACACAAATCTACACAACCACCACATGATAACCCTGAACACACACAGTTCCTCCCCATGTCACACGCGCCTCATTCACCACCTGCAAAGATCAACACCAATGTCCCAGCACAACCCCCTCAACACAGATCAACACAGCCAGCATGCACAGTAACCCCAGACACCACTCTGACGCCCAGAATGTCTGTTGAGTCCCTGTGAAATGATGGAAGCAGCTGCAAGCCTGCCTGAGAGCTCTTTTTGTTTAAACTATCACCAGGTTTCATCATCCTCTCTGTTACTGACCAGCTTTTAAGTTCTCAGCCATATTTGGCTTTTTTGACACACGTGGCTTTACAAATTACACCCGGGTGACAGCCTAGGCTTCTGCTACTAGTGATTAGCTAATGGTCGGGGGCCTTTTACTGCTGTGATCCATAAGGATGGGGTGCTGGGCAAGTGGGGGAGGGCTTAGGCTAGGAAGGAAAACAGCCAAGTAATATGTCATTAGTTCTGGAAAGCTGCCAAGCTCCTAATGGGATAGTGCTATGCTAGAACTTTGCTGATTCACAGACCCAGCTAATGCAGATGTGAGCAACCTGGCCGGCCTGCCCTTTAACCAAAGAGAAAACAGGTGATGTTCTTTATTCACAGAAGGATTTTTTTTTTTTCTCTAAATCAAGTTCTCACAGCAAAACAGTGCCCCAGTTGACTACACCCAAGCTTACGATACAGGAGCTTGGGCAGCATGTATTCTTAGCCTCTCCCCAAGCCTGATCTCGTCTTCGTTGTTCGCACAGGCATTCACAGGCAAGATAACTAATTAAGAGCATTCGGATTTAACAAGCAGAAAAACAGAGTGTGACAGCTCACCTATTCTGCCCCATTGGCTATGGTTGTGCTCCGCTCCAGCCATCACTCTTCATAAGCCCCTGAGCGTAATCTGGTGTGAGTCAGGAATGAGGCCTCTATTAAAACATCACTAAATCTCTGTTAGCTACTTGATCCAGGGCTAGTCCAACCAATTAAAGACTTAGACAAGGGGACGTTCCGGTAGTGAGTGGCAAATATTGACCTAAAATGTTATGATGATGATTTTTAGCAGATGTAGTTCTTGTGACGACTGATGCCGTTCTCACTACTTGGACATTTTGCTGGGTTCTAAATGAACTGCAACCATTCAGGAAAAAGACCAAAGGTGTCATTACAAACAGCTCAGTGAAAACATCTGCTCAATACACTGGCGGTGGCCCAGAAAGCAAACAAGATACCCGGTTAAATTTAAAGAAAGCTGTATACAGTAAACAAACCACTAACTGACTAGTATTCAGAAGAAGTTTCCCCTATGGGTAGAATATCCTTTACGGGGATTTCTTTCACCTTCCTCTGAAACATATAGTACCAGCCGCTGTCCGAGACAGGATACTGGACTAGGTGGACAATTGTTCGGATCTGGTACGGCAATTCCTATGCTTTTGTTGAAATGTTTTATAAATGTAATATTGCCTAAATAACTAAAAATGTGAAAAAAAATGCTTCACCGAAGCCTGCATCTCACCTGAGCTACGCTCCAGTGTCTTGTGATGACAGAGCTAGAAGCACTTTCGAGGAGCAATACAAATGCTTTCAGGGCCAGGTCACTTTTCTAACCATCTCAAATCTTTTGCCGAAAAGGCCAGCTTTTCTATCCTGTCCATCTCTCTTCCTCATTGCAGTTCAGTTTCCAGGATCACAGAGAGCGGGGAACTGTAATTATTTTTTCCTCGCGGTTCGTGATCATTCAGAATGTCTGACCATTCTGTCCTAGTACAGTTATTGAGAAATGGCGGGTGGTTGGGTTATAATGCAGCGCTTAGTGACTTTAAAACCCAGGCGTGGCAATCTCCTTTTCCACCCAAGATACAACAAACTCTAAAACACACATTTTCCCCATAAAATTTGCAATCCATATACCACAGACGTTTTCTGGCCTAGCTCTATTGGTCAGGGGGGTGAGGAGGTGTAATCCCGGATGTCAGCAGTGCTGGCAAAAGCCCTCAGTAGAGGCGCAGTTGCACCAGCAAAACTGAGCTTTCACTGGTATAGCGTTTGGCTATGTGTTTATGGCATTGCTTATGGCTTCCTCTGAGGCCCGCACAGTAGGACTAGTGGTAACTTTACAAGTTGGCGGGGTACAAAAAACAGGGCTTCAAAAACAACCACACACACACAAACAAAGCAAGAACTCTCCTAACTTCCATAAAATAGTTTTTCTTTACGTGTGTGTGTGGCTTGCACAGAGTAGGCGGTGCTGGGGGTGCTGTCAAAATCCCCTCTGGCGTTGCCACTCATGAGTGATGCAGCTGTCCCCAAAACCCTTTAAACGCACCACGTTATCATATATTGTACCTGTTTATACAGCATGCGTGTGTATATACTGCACACATAAACAGGCACATACATAGAGGAGTGCATGACCATAAAAATTAAATGATCTGCCATCAGATCACCCTCCGAAACAGTCACCCTGCCTCTCACTAGTGATTAAGCCTCTCAGATTTTTTCCTGTGCCTAGGGCTCCTTTCCTTGCCACAGTCACTCCACTTCAGTGTGGTTGGAAACTTTATACCTCAAAGATTGCCAGCTCTGAGACTTCCTTCAGCTGGGCCAGCACGAAACGCCGAGCAGAAGACTCTCCCGAGCAGCTGATCTTTTAGGCGAGTATTAATTTCCCAAATTGCTGGCAGCTCGTGTTACATTTAGTGGTAATGACAAGATTGGCCAGCTTTCTCCTTTTACCTCAATACTTGGGAACAAGGGAGTTGCTGTAATTCAGAGTGGCAACGGGACTGGTACACTGGGTCAGGCAGCAAAAGGCATCTTATGGTTAGAGAGAGAGTTTTGGATAGTGAAGTAGGCTAAAGTCATTGTGGTAGATGGTGGCCTGGAAAATGAGCGGATCTAAGTTTAATTAGATATGTCAAGATCTTGGCTATATATATATATTTTTTTAAATAACAAAAGGGCTTTTTTGTTCTGCTTGAATCCCAAATTTGCAACAGGGCTTCGAAACGACATTCAGCGCATTAAAAATTAGATCTGTAGTTGGACTCCCAGGCCATCGTGTGGGGAGAATGCAGTGGGACCTGCCTGCTGTAATGAACCTTTCTTTAAAACAAACAAAAAACAGTGTGACTGTATTTGCTTGTGCAAAATGCTGGGTTGATAGCTCTGGAGACTGAATTATTTTCAGGTACACCCTAGCTAGCGGCAATACAAGCTTCCCCACATTGTCCCCTGCACTGTTTTGAAAGGCAATAGATATAGATATGGGGAAGTCCTTGTTATCCTTATTGCAGGGGTTCTCAAACTGGGGGTCGGGACCCCTCAGGGGGTCATGAGGTTATTACATGGGGGGTCGCGAGCTGTCAGCCTCTACCCCAAGCCCCGCTTTGCCTCCAGCATTTATAATGGCGTTAAATATATCAACAAGTGTTTTTAATTTATAAGGGGGGGCGCACTCAGAGGCTTGCTATGTGAAAGGGGTCACCAGTACAAAAGTTTGAGAACCACTGCCTTATTGAGACTGTAAAAAGGGGGAGACAATGAATACTAATGACAGTGGTATTTAGTGTGATGTGAACGTTGGTTGACTGGGAACCAGACTGAGTCCACACTCATTCTACTCTAGCCACTGAACAGCCATCAGGCAGCTAACAGCTTCTGGTGGCTGCCACCCTGGCTTGGGTTTGAACCAGCATCGAAACTCCTCTTTCGGAGGGGGTAGAAGCAATGCCCTGGACTGTTGATTTCAGTGCTTTGCTTCAGAGGCTCCAGGCTGTGCTGTCTGGCTGGACACATGGCGCTGGCTCCCCCTTTGCCATATGAAAGACAGCAAAGCACATTACTTCCCCTTATGCCATTGGTCAATGTAAGCATTGCTGTGGGTGCCACCAGGATGTTTCGCAATTGCATATTGCAGAGAGAGGTGACCCATGGGAATCTCTATATTAAAAACATGGTCCATGCTGGGAACACGTTTGAGAAGCCCTGCATCACAGTATGCCAGTTGTGAAGCTGGTTATAGAGAAACTGTTCTGCAAAATAAATTCTTTCATTCCATCTACCTTCACTACCATAGCATCTGAGCACCTCACAATCTTTACTGTATTTATCCTCACAACACCCCTGTGAGGTAGTCAGTGCTATTATCCCCATTTTACAGATGGGCAGCTGAGGCACAAAGAGGCCAGATGACTTGCCCAAGGTCACAGAGGAAGTCTGTGGCAGAGCAGGGAATTCAATGCAGTCTCCCAAGTCCCAGGCTAGCGCCCTGACCACTGGCTCATCCTGCCTCTCCATTCCAGGAAGTTTGACTGCCCCACAGTGGCGGTTGCACCTTTTGTTATCTTGTGCTTTTTGTCCTAATTTGCCACACAGAACCAAGGGCCCAATATGGCAAACTCGGAGTAACAGCTTGAAGGATTGGGCTCTGACTGCGTTCCCATCCCTCAGATAACACATTGCCTATCCAGCCAAGCCACTGACTCAGGGCCCTTTCTAAAAACTAAAATGCAAGTATCATTTCAGGGTTGTCCCCTTCAATGAGATAATGAAACACAGTCATGGTAATTATATGTGCAAATGAAGTGCACAGCTGAACATCTAATTGCATCCGAGCTTTTTTTTTAAAAAAAATCAGGCGCATCCTATGTATATATTTGTGTGTGTGTGTGTGTATGCGCACGTTTTCAAGTTAAGGAAATTGTTCTCTGTTCTCTAACATGCAAATTCCCAGTACACTTTGTCTTGTTTGATTAACGCAGCCTTTGACCTTAGTTTCAATACCTGCTTCTTAAAGCCACCTGTTACTCATCCCCACTACAAGATTAGAAGAACACCCGGGTGTGACAGAAATTACATGTAGTGCTGCCATCTTGGAGCCTTGCATCTAGGGTTACCAGGTGTCTGGTTTTTGACGGAAGATCCAGTTGAAAAGGGACCCTGGTGGCTCCGGTTGATGCAGGGCTGGCAGGTTCCCTACCTGGCTCTGCACGTCTCCCAGAAGCAGCAACATGTCCCTCTAGCTCTGAGGTGCAGGGGCTGCTAGAGGGGCTCCACGTGTTGCCCCCGCCCCATGTGCCAGCTCTTCAGTTCCAATTGGCTGGGAACCACAGCCAATGGGAGCTGCGGGGGCGGTGCCTGCAGGCAGAGACAGTGTGCACCGCGCAGAGCCACGTGGCCACCCCTACGCCTAGGAACCGAGGGATATGTTCCCGCTTCTGGGAAGCCCCTGAGGTAACCGCCGCCCGGAGCCCGCACCCTGCACCCCCCCGCACCCTAACCCCCTGCCCCAGCCTGGAGCCCCCTCCCGCACCCAAACTCCCTCCCGGAGCCTGCACCCCCCGTACCCCAAACCCCTGCCCTAGCTCGGAACCCCCTCCTGCACTCTGAACCCCTCATTCCTGGCCCCACCCCGGAAGCCGCACCCCCAGCCCAGAGCCCATACCCCCTCCAACACCCTGCCTTAGCCCAGAGCCCCTTCCCACACTCCGAACCCCTCGGCTCCAACCCCAGCCCAGAGCCTCCTTTTGCACCCCAAAGCGCTCATCCCCAGCCCCACCCCAGAGCCCGCACCCCAACCCCCTGCTCCAGCCTGGAGCCCCCTCCTGCAGCCTGAACCCATTATTTCTGGCCCCACCCCAGAACCTGCAACCCCCAGCTGGAGCCCTCACCCCCTCCTGCACCCCAACCCCCTGCCCCAGCCCAGTGAAAATGAGCAAGTGAGTGTGGGTGGGGGAGAGCGAGCGACAGAGGGGGAGTGGAGTGATCAGGGGCGGGGCCTCAGCGAAGGGGCGGGGCAGGGGGTGGGCCAAGGGTGTCCAGTTTTGTGCGAATGGCAACCCGACTTGAAACCTTGGGGGAAAGAAGAAAGAGGCCGGGGCAATGAAACGCCACGAATGTGAAGGTAGAAGCTTTGGCACAGGAGTCACATTGTGGAGCTCAGTGTGGATCTGGCACCAGCAGTTTCAAGCCCTGTTGTTTACTCTGAGACATTTTGGCTCCTTCTCCCTTGTGTCAGCTTGAGCTTTTTCACCGCATTGCTTGGACGTGCTTCATGAGAGGGCCTTCCTTTTCCCCCCCTCTTCCCATAAATTATATGCTTGCGTGTTACAGAGAAGCAGAGGAACTTCATTATCTGTTGACCTTATGTGGGTTTTTCCTGTTCTCTCTCCCCCATCTCAAAAGGTATAGACTGATCTCCGTAGGTGGAATTTCATGTTAACCCAATGGCCTGTTTGTAAGAGGAGACTGTGTCTCATTTCACTGGAGGGCCGTGCCGTGCTGTATGTTCAGAACGGGTTTCCAAATGCAGCCGGGGAGAGGTTTATCGCATATAAGGAAGCAAGTGCATCTTGCCTGTCGCAAGACATCTCAAAGCAAGTTAGCGACGGATGTTTAATTGAACGGACTCTGTTTTCTCTTTAATTCTTGCCAGCGTGTCTTGCTAAATTTCCTTGGGGGTGTTCTCAGCTATGGGTTTGTTATTAGTTAATGCAGCACGGTTCATTCCTGTGCAAAACAGACTAAACTTGGGGAATTGTGTGGCGGAGGGGAGCAATCGCTATTAGGGTTCCTGGCGTCCAGTCCCCATCCTGCACACAGCACTTGTAGGACATGGATGGTTGTTCCCCGTTACCGTTGGAGCTCTGTAGATGCCTACGGCAGTTGCTGTGTTATCAAGCTAGATCTTACGATTTTGCTTCCTGTGCAATGGGAACGTTTCATTTCTCCAAGTCTGCTGTAGGCAGCTGCTATCTTGTGTTCAGTTCAAATACAGCCTGTTACAGAGGAGAAACACGGCTCTCAAACACATGCAGAAGGAACACCTCCTTGGTTTTACTTATTCGTATTCTAGTAGCGCCTAGTGCCAACCAACTCCATGGCCCCTTGCGTGAGGCACTGTACAACACACGTATGAAAAGACAAACCATGCCCTAACTAGCTTACAATTTAAATATGCGAGATGGGTGAAGGGTGGGGCAAGTGACACAGCATAAAACAGATGATTGGGAATGAATGACTAGAAAGAGTACATGACTTGACGAGGGTGACACAAGGAGTCAGTGGCAGAGCTGGCAATTGAACCTGCCTCTCCTGAATCCCAGCCCAGTGCCTTAGCCACAAGATCCTCCTTCCTCCCTTTGCCCCTTTCATCTAGACTAAAGCTGAATTGTGTATTGAAATTGTAACAAGAATATTGGAAGATTCAGGATCTGGCAAACTGAAAAAAACCTCCCTCGTTGGCAACCTAGGACAATCCTCACCTCCTCTCGCCTCACACTCTCACACTTCTTATCTGCTTCCTCACTCGAAATGGTCAGTAACTTCCTGGCATGTATTTTCCCCTCCCTTGTATATTTGGCTATAACTTGTGTTATCATTAGCTAACTATATCACGACACACTGGTTCCTGAGTCCACAGCTTGAAGACCTTTGAGTGAAATCCTGGCCCCACTGAAGTCAATGGGAGGTTTGCCACTAACTTCAACCAGAGTTTTACCCTTTGTGTTTCAATACCCCCATTCCCACTCCTAAGAACTGCATAAAGAACCACTGTTTATAGTTCAGGCCGTCAGTCCACCCTTCCCTCGCCCAGGTCTTCTGACGTTTTTCAAAGAATGCAGTGCAGATCACCTGCCACAGATGAAGCACAAAGAGAAGCGGCTGAAAATGCTTTCTGAAACACATTGCAACATCAGCATTTTTCTTTTAACTCTTGTGTCTTGGCTGCCATGGAGGTGAAGAAAGAATGCTGGGGTATGTACTTCTCCGCAGGGTCCTCGCCGGCAGCATTTTTGTCGTAATGGACAGATAAGAGCTAGTAGGCTAAGGCTCAATTTGGATTAGATGGTGTTGATTCTGGGGGAGTGAGGGAAGCCTCCAGAGGAGTAGTCAGAAATGGATTTAGAGGATGGTTGGCGTATAGAAGTCCTGTTAGATCATTGGATGCTCCATGAGTTTCCTCCTTAAGGCTTACTTCTTTCATGAGACAGACACCAATCCACAGTATTTAAAGGGCTTTTCCACCATTACATTGTATAACTAAGGATGATGGTTGAGGTTAAAATGTTGGACACCACTTCTGGTTTCCCAGTGCTTCTTGTCCTTTTCCTCTTACACTGAATAAGCCCCTCAGAGCAAGACCTGTCTCTGTGCGTTGTACAGCACCGAGTGTCTTCTTGGACTTGATAAATAATCATAAACTTTCTTTCAAAAGGATGAAGGGCTAGGACAATGCTGCCAAGGTTTGAATCTGTAATTCTAGATGTTCTAGGGCAGTGTTTCTCAAACTGGGGTTCGCGGACCCCTGGGGGTCCCTGAGGGTACTCGAGGGGGCCCCGCGGGCCCCGCTGATCAACTCCTCCCCCTCCTTCTATCTCCCGGAGGCTACTGAAGCCAGTCGGAGAGACTGAAAGTGCTAAAACTCCAGCAGCACAGCGGGGCTAAGGCAGGCTCCGTGCCTGCCCTGGCTCTGCACCGCTCTCAGCGGCTGGCATGTCACTGTGGCCTCTGTGGGGAGAGCAGGGGGTCTCTGAGCACCGACTCCACAGCTTCCATTGGCCAGGTACTGCGACTAACGGGAGCTGCAGGGGCAGTGCCTGCGGGCAGGGGCAGCGCGCAGAGACCCCATAGTCCCCCCTGCCTAGGAGCCGCTGCCAGAGGGATCTGCCATTTGCTTTCGGGAGCTGCCTGAGGTAAGCACCACCCGGCCGGAGCCCACACCCCTCACCCTNTATAACTAAGGATGATGGTTGAGGTTAAAATGTTGGACACCACTTCTGGTTTCCCAGTGCTGCTTGTCCTTTTTGTGTCTGCCTCTTACACTGAATAAGCCCCTCAGAGCAAGACCTGTCTCTGTGCGTTGTACAGCACCGAGTGTCTTCTTGGACTCGATAAATAATCATAAACTTTATTTCTAAAGGATGAAGGGCTAGGACAATGCTGCCAAGGTTTGAATCTGTAATTCTAGATGTTCTAGGGCAGTGTTTCTCAAACGGGTTCGCGGACCCCTGGGGGTCCCTGAGGGTACTTGAGGGGGCCCCGCGGGCCCCGCTGATCAACTCCTCCCCCTCCTTCTATCTCCCGGAGGCTACTGAAGCCAATCGGAGAGACTGAAAGCACTAAAACTCCAGCAGCACAGCGGGGCTAAGGCAGGCTCCGTGCCTGCCCTGGCTCTGCACCGCTCTCAGCGGCTGGCATGTCACTGTGGCCTCTGTGGGGAGAGCAGGGGGTCTCTGAGCACCGACTCCACAGCTTCCATTGGCTAGGTACTGCGACTAACGGGAGCTGCAGGGGCAGTGCCTGCGGGCAGGGGCAGTGCACAGAGACCCCATAATCCCCCCTGCCTAGGAGCTGCCAGAGGGATCTGCCATTTGCTTTCGGGAGCTGCCTGAGGTAAGCGCTGCCCGGCCGGAGCCCACACCCCTCACCCCCTCCCGCACCCAAACTCCCTCCCAGGGCCCGCACCCCCTCCCGCACCCACACTCCCTCCCAGAGCCCGCACCCCTCACCCCCTCCCGCACCCAAACTCCCTCCCAGGGCCCTCACCCCCTCCCGCACCCAAACTCCCTCCCAGAGCCCGCACTCCCTCCTGAACCCCAAGCTCCTGCCCCAGCCTGGTGAAAGTGAGTGAGAGTTGGGGGGAATCGAGCGACGGAGGGAAGGGGGATAGAGTGAGCAGGGGCAGGAATAGGTGGGGCAGGGGTGGGGCCTTGGGGGAAGGCGTGAATGGGGCAGGGCCTGGGGCTGAGCGGAGGAACTTGGAGGTCCACGAAAAATTTTAAATCAAAATGGGGGTTCTCGGGTTGCTAAAGTTTGAGAACCACACTTCTAGAGATTACATACCACTTACCTGGTCCCCTCTGTGCCTCACTTGTGTCTACATGTAAATCCGATGGCGGGAGAAGTGGAACAGATTGTCCAATGCTCCAGACGAGGTTTATGAGGCAAACCAGTGTTTCTAAAGTGAGTGCCTTCTAATAAATGTTATCTTCAGGGAAATACGCCAGCCCCTACATAAGTAGTTAATGTTACTGCCTCAGTGTTGGCTTATAAAACAACTTTATCACGTCTGTGACGATAATGATTAACAAGCTGATTTACAAGGGTGGGGTCACAGAGGCATTTGGCAAATTTACTGTCTTGCAGTGGCAGTTATACAGTATCTGAGTTTTACAGTGTTCTCACCTCTTTAACTGAAATACTTAACCCTGGACTGCTCAGCAGTTTTGCAGTCACATTTCTGAGAGAGTGTCCAACTTGGCCTCACCTGTATGTTTTTAGTGGCTCAGGAAGCTAAACATCTAGTAATACAAGTTCAGAAAATTTGGGATATTCCTGGTTTTCTTGCCAATGTTTATTTTCTGATCATTCTTCCACCATGGAATAGTGACAATGGCCCAGATTTTTAAAGGTACTTAGGTGCTGCTGTGCTCACTGTTGCAATGCCTAACTGATTTAGGGACCTAAACAGCACGTGCCTAAATCCCTTAAAAATGATATTTAGGCTCCTAAATCAGTGAGGCGTTGCAACACCACGCACAGTAACAGCTAAACACCCTGTAAAACTCTGAGCCAATATGTTTCGAGAGATGACATTACGTGGTGTATCATGGCTATTGTCACTGTGTCACACCTCAGCAAGCATGTATTGCATACATCTAGCATATAGAGAATTCTGCCCTTAGTTCAGGTTGTAAGAAGCTTTCCACCGAAGTGCTGCTTTTGTCCTCGCATCCTCATTTTCAAATGTCTTAAGTCCTTTTTTAAAAAATCCTTCCCCCCCCCCCCACCCCACCCCCCATTTTAATTTTTATCCTATGGTAACTCAGAAATAATGGCCCACCAAGTTCAAACTAGTTTAATTCAAGAGCCCCTGATGCAATCGAATACAGTGTGACTCTTTCAGACATTCAGGTGCTTATTTTTTGGAGTTACTCATCTTGGAAATAGGGATATGTGGCAGTGTGACGACTCACTGGCGTGGTGCCTCCTGCTGGTCGTCTCGGGAATTAGCTCTTTCCAGCCCGGAGCACCCTCTGCAGGCCGGTGTCTCACCTGCCACTGGCCCCGTGTCCCTCCCAGACCCCGGTGCCTTTTGCCCAGGGGTTCTGCCCACCACAGTACCCCCTCAATTTGGGTCTCCCCACCCAGGGGAACCCCCAACCTCCTATCCCCACCTTGCCTCAGTGGCTACTGCCAGTCACCATATAGCCCCCGCTCACTGGGGCAGACTGCAGTCTGTAAACCACTCATCATCGGCAAGAGGGGTTGGACCAGCTGCCTCTGCCTATTCCTGGGACGCCCCTCTGCAGCCCTAGTACCCTTGTGGGGCCTTAACTCAGCCTGCAGCCTGAGGGTTTTCCAGGCCGGAGCTCCCAAGCTCCTCTGGCCTTTCCCCAGCCCTGCTCCACTTTAGGTACCCTGCTCAGCTCCCAGCAGCCAGGCCCTTCTTTCTCTATGGCCAGAGAGAGACTCTCTTTTGGCTTCTGGACCCAGCCCTCTTATAAGGGCCAGCTGGGCCCTGATTAAGCTGGCCACAGTTGTGGTCAGCTGCCCACTCAATCCCTCTTACTCTGCTGCAGCCCTCTCCAGGGCTGCTTTCACCCTTCCAGGGCCAGAGTGGGGTGATCACCCCGCTACAGGATATATGAATTCTCTGGTGGTCTCCTGCAAACTTTATACAATTTACCAAAAGTCTTGACAATCTTTATGCAGGTCACCAAAGATATTGATGTCCTCTGTCCTATGCAAACATCTGGTGCACTTCACAAAGTTAGCCAAAGGTACACAAGAATTGCTGTACGGGTGACAAACCCCACAAGTACAAATCATGCCTGGACTTCAGTGGACGTTACAACTCCTGTTCCTGAAATATTCTTTCTTAGCTGGCATTGGTAGCAAACTTCCTCCCACCTACCCCCTCCTGCCCACACGCACACCGGGGAAATGTATGAATGCTCTACGTTTTTTCAGACATCTGGCAGTTTTTAGAAAGGTAACCAAAGTGGCCTTGATGCAAGGAGCAGGCATTTCTGTGATTCTGGACTTGAGTGTGAGGATGTGTGGATGGAAGGGTATTGAGGCACAGACTCTTAAGCTTTGCAAGTTTTGTCAGCCCTCTTCGTGGAGCTTGGTGGTTGCAATTTGCAGGGAGTTTGGCCAACCATTTCTTTTTGTCCACTTCCAGTTTCCAGAGATTCACACTCCCAGTACATCTCTGTAGAATAAAACAATCTGAGTTGGAGGGTAATTCAGTCTCCATCTTGTCCAATCAATCATTGGGCTCTCTGATGAGGTTGCCAATGCAAGGATGCCAGTTACGTTGTCCGTTCCGACTGGAATGTCTGTTCATGAGGAACTGAACTGAGTCTACCAACAGATCACCAAATAGTCAAATAACCCTCATACTTTCAGTCCCTGGCCACTTGGGCTAGGCTTGAACCAGTGATCCAGAGGTGAAATGCTCTGCCACCGTTCAGCTGAGCCATCCAGTCCCCGAGTTAATTTTTAATATTAGAAAAATTATTGCAACATTGTGTTCACGCTTTTGTAGTGGGGTTGGATTGTGCAACCTTCACTCACATGGGTAAGCACTTACTCACACAAGTAGCCCTATTGACTTCAATGGGACTAGGATGTGAGTAACTCCTCATCAGGGTCAGTAAGGGGCTCTTACGGCATATTTCTCTGTTTAGAATAAGAATTTGAATTACAACAGACTAAAAACCTACAGCTGAAAGATATTCAGTGAAGCTGGGCAGGACAATCAATATTTATTATATATATTAGTCTAAAAGGACAAGATAAGGAAACGAAAACCGGACTAATTTCTGGTATAGAAGAGTCGGGCAGCCATCAGGGGCTGCAGTCCTACTGACAAGCAGTGAAGCTTTGAAGAAGTTCATGTTCACATTCATCTAATGTCCAAAGGGATTTCAGATTGAACAATAGCCCTTGCTCCCTTTCATCTTCAGTATCCTCCCGGTTTTACAAAGCTTGGTCGCTCCTTACAAATTACATCCAGGCTACTACCTAACCGAATGAACAACGCAACAGAGAGAGAGAGAGAATACAGAGAAGAGAGAAGTGCTTGAGTTACATGTTTTCATAATTTCTTGACTTTGCTGGGGGTGGCTTGTGTGTTTTAAAAGTCGCCTAGGACAATTCCTTTGCCCTTTCTGGGCTGGGAAACATGCTATTTGTTTGGTACAAGAAGCAGCATGAATTTTGTTGGTCAGAGCTTGTCTACACAGAATGCTAGTGCGCAGCAATCAGGGTGTGAATCTACAGGTACTAGCTTGCCGTTCAAGTGACATCCCATTACTTCTGTAGTTGTCGAGGAGGGTGCTGTAATGTACTATAATAGCACCAATTTTCGAATAGCCATGAGAGGATGGCTCAGTGTTTCCAAAATCATTTTCGGCTTGACTAACTGGGCCATTTTGGTGAGGGAAGTGCTGTGTGCCAGCACCTGACATTTCATGACTGGGACCCCCCCCTCACCATAAATAAATCCTGACACTCACCATGTAAAATGCAGTAAGGAAATAGTTTTAAAACATATCTCCACCACGTTTTTTAACACACTCAGAGTTTGACTTAAAAGACAGACTTTCCCTTTACCCGCAATCTCTGATCCCCACTCCAGGTGAAGTAGAACTCAAACCCCAGCAATGGCTATCTTTTAGTTAAAATTATCTGGGCGATTTTAAAGCTTTTAAAGCGCCTCGCCCAGTGGGGCACCAATCTCAGTTGGGTGCTACCGTAAAACAAATAATAATTATTCTGAGGAGTGTGATGATTTCAAATTCTCCTGCTTCAGTGAGTGGCATGTGGCTTTAAGGTTTAATAATATAGCTTAGCAAGTTTTTCTGTCTCATCTAAAATCAAGAGGCTCCATTTTTTCCCCCCAAACATAGAAACCAAAAATTAGCAACCATGGCCACATTACTGTAATGGAATAAATGAGCCCATGGTAAGTATTCTATGAGACGTGAAGAGTCCTTTTTTTTTCTGTTCTGTTCAGGTTCTTATACCACACCCGTCCCTGTGGTATCTGAGCGCCTTCCAATAAGGCAACATTTGCTATTTTAAAGAGCTTGATTGATCAGTTAGCTGGATTAATGATGGGTTTGGGAAGAAGTGTCCTCCCTCACGCTGCCTTTTTCTCCTAATTAGTGTGCTTTTCCTTGCAGTGGGTGTAAACGTTGTCGGTTGGCCAAGGGAGAGTGGAAGGGGAGAGCTGAAATAGGTGGATTGTGTGCGCCTTTTTCCAATCCCACAGACCATCATTGGCTGCGGCACTTGAACAGCACACTGCAATTTCCCTGTGCAACACATGAGTAATAAACAGCTGCACTCGAGCTGTGGTCTTGAGAAACCAATGTGAGGCTCTTGCTCGCTCTCCTTTTTCTTTAATATGGTTGTAATTTTTGATCGCTCTGCAAGAAGGCTTCAAAGCGAATTGATGCCACCTCCTACCCTAGAGTGCCCGAGGAGGAAGAGCCCTTCCTCACCAGTGCACCTACCCAGAGGCCAGGCACAATCTGGAGTGCAGGGGGTTCCGTTTGCATTGCTGGCCATCTGGATGGCCCCTGAAGAGTTGTTTCTACGCCCGGGGAGGACCAAGGCCAGGGATCTGCCCTCGGTGCACTTGGATGGCTGCGCTGGGGGGGAGCACTGGTTTTACCTGTTGTACAGATGTAGTGAGTGGTGCCCCTCCCCATGCACCCTTGGGCAGGGTATCTCCTCCTCAGTGAGCTCTGGCTCCGCTTAAGAACCGTAGTCAAACCCTTCTCGAGCATTATGGCAACTGGCCTACAAAGCCAGCGCTGGGCTGCTCCCCACCCAATGAAAACCAAACTTGTGGGCTTGTAAGTAACGAGCGTGGCCCCAACAGACTGTCACTTCACAAAACCAAGACCTGTTAGGTTGACATGCAGGCTGACATGCAGGCAGAGGCCTAGTGAGTGAATGATAGACACTGGCTCGTGTCCTGGGCACCTCAGTAAAGTGTTGAGGCTTCTAGCCTGTGATGAGTGCTGACGGAAGGTCTAAGGGGCACACTCCTGTTTTCACCACAACCACACAGGCCAGTGCGTTAGAGCCCCTCGGGTTTGAAATCTAGGCATCTAGCTGCTTATTTAGGCAGTTGACTTCAGTGGGAGCTGAAAGCCTTCAGGCTCCTGATTCAGGGGGCTAACTTTGAACATCCGGTTTGAAACTGTTGGCCACAGTCTCCTTAGTTCGTCTTGGGACGCACAAGCACTTCTCAGTGGTGGCTGGACTGTATTTCAGATGCTCCCCTACCTGCTCAGAAAATGGGCCATGGCCTTTCCACCTGCAGTCACCAGGTTTTCTGTTGAGGGGCACTGAGAGGACGCACCGTCTACTAAGATGCAATGAAAGAAAACTTTAGCTACATCATGGTGTCAAGAATTAGGGGGTAGCCGTGTTAGTCTGTATCCACAAAAACAACAAGGAGTCCGGTGGCACCTTAAAGACTAACTAACTGTTAGTCTTTAAGGTGCCACCGGACTCCTTGTTGTTTTAGCTACATCATTTCTTAACACTAAAACTGTCTACTGAAATGTTGCTGCTTTGCTGCAGCAGAAGATGAACATGACTCAAACGTATAACCTAGGGACCAAGGTCTTCTGTCTTGGGGGAAACAGGCAGGTTCCCCTGCTGTGAAAGAGACTGGGAAGGACTCTGTGGCCCCTCTTTCTCTCTGCTTTTAACCCCTCGGGCTTTATCACCCCTTCTTTCTCTAGGGGACTGAGGGGAACAAAGCCTGCTATATCCCTGTCTGACTAGGTTCATTTAACACACCTCCTCCTTTTCCCATCTATATGTTTCCATAAGGCTCGGGATCTGATTTCAGCATATATTGGCAGGACTTTCATCCTGGGACTCGGTCTTCCTAACGGTGAAATGTCTAAAAATCGACAACTCGGGCCTCAATCTCTCTCTAGAGAGTGCTTGGTTACAGGTCCCAGGCTTCCTTTCCCTCAGCCAGAAGATGCCCATTACAGAGGCATTATGGTGAAACTGTTTTCTGGGACCCGTAATTAAAAATCCACAGATCGCGGGGCCAGATGGAGATCAATATTGCATTCTCATGAGATACAAACATTAAAATGAACAAGTTGCAAAGAAAGGTCCTATCCACTGGTCAGCAATGGTTTATGAAGTCTGTTATGAAGTGAAATGACCCTGAATTTGCAGACACTAAAAACAGTGATAACGTCAGTTTGATATTGCATTTTGTCCTCATCCTCAAATGCTGTAAAAGGGGCTATTATTCATATTACAGATTGGGGTGCACGTTGCTTTTGAAGACTGGATCTTCACTGCAGTAGTATGTGTACACACCAGAATTATTAATCAAGCCAATACCCTGCTATGACAAAAAATATTTCATGGAAAATATACATCAACTTTCCTCACCGTTCTGGCCATCTAGGCTTTCTCACAGAGACAGTGCAAGTCTTTGTGGACAGAACTGGTTTGCCATTCAGGTTAATTCCCTGCGCTGTGGTATGATTAGCTACGTATAAATACTTTTTTTGAAAATAGGTGACATACATTGTACATCTGAGTTTAATCCCCAGCTCTGCCATAGTCCTCCTGTGTGATGTCAGTCAAGTCACATACTGACTCTTTGCCTCAATACTCCATCTGTACAATGGAAATTCTTCCTTTCTCCCTCCTTTTGCCCGTCTTGTCTATTAAGATGGGAAGCTCTTTAGGGAGTTACTGATTTTTACTGTGTGTTTGCACAGCTCCTAGCACATTGGGGCCTTGAATTCAATAGAGGACACTGGGTTATATTGGAATACACACTAATCATAGTAATCTGCAATGCATTAGTAAAACCCAAATTTTGCACTTCTCTGGGTGTCCTGTCTAGTCTAAGTCTATCTTGTGTAGATTGTAAGCTCTCTGGAGCAGAAAACTGTATTTTGTGTCTTGTGCAGATCTGAGTCTGTTGTCAGTGCTTACTAAATGCAAAAAAATGGAATATAAAATTGAAGTCTTAAGTCACAAGGCCAGCTGTATAAGGATTACCAAAAGTGATATGGGTACTGAGTAAAACCTAGATGGACTGTCTGCATAAAGTGAAAGATGAAATGACTGTAGGGTTGGCATTTTGATCTGAACTTTTTTGTCCCACCACAAATGTGAATTAGGAAGGACTAAAAGAGTCTAGTTATCCAGATATTGGATGGAATGTTGACCCAAAAACGGCCATACTGGGTCAGACCAGTGGTCCACCTAGCCCAGTACCCTACCTCTGAGTGTGACCAGTACCAGATGCTTCAGAGGGAATGAACAGAACAGGGCAATTGATCAAATGATCCATCCCCTGTTGTCCAGTCCCAACTTCTGTCAGCTGGAGGTTTAGGGACAGCTGGAGGTTTAGGGACACCCGGAGCATGGGGTTGTGTTCCTGGCCATCTTGGCTAATAGCCATTGATGGACCTATCCTCCAGGAACTTATCTAATTCTTTTTAGAACCCATTTATTCTTTTGGCCTTCACAACATCCCATAGCAACAAGTTCCACCGGCTGATTGTGCATTGTGTGAAGGAGTACTTCCTTTTGTTTGTTCTAAACCTGCTGTGTATTAATTTCATCGGGTGACCCTTAGTTCTTGTGTTATGTGAAGGAGTAAATAACATTTCCTTATTCACTTTCTCCACACCAGTCCTGATTTATAGACCTCTGTCATATCCCCCTTCAGTCATGTCTTTCCTAAACTGAACAGTCCCACTCTTTTTAATCTCTCCTCTTAAGGAAGCTGTTCCATACCCCTAATCATTTTTGTTGCCCCTCTCTGCACCTTTTCCAATTCTAATGTATTTTTTGGGATGTGTGACCAGACCTGCACACAGTATTCAAGGTGTGCGCGTACCAGGGCTTTATGATTTTGTCTGGTTTATTATCTATCCCGTTCCTGACCCGGTTACTTCGCACTGCGTCGCCCTAGCTACATCCATCTAAGTGCTACGCCTCTCGCGGAGCTGGAGTTATTAGGTCGGTGTAGTGGGCAACTTACATCAGCGGGAGCAACATTGTAGTGTAGACGCTTACAGAGTTAGGGCAACATAAGCTGCCTTACTTCAACCTAACGCTGTATTGTAGACCAGCGTAACTATCTGAGTGGCGTCTCTCAACCTCCGAAAGTGCATATAGAAGTTAATGCCGTGCTGTATGAAGCAACTGCTGTATCTTGCCCATAGGACCAAGCGCTTGCTACATCCAGTTCTGTGTGCTGGATCAATCCTTAGATTCCTAGCAGTATTGCAAAGGATCCCTCAGATTTCTTTTCCTATTCAAAAGGTGCTGTTGGGTGAGTGCCCGTGTAGCGGTAAAGTAAGGGTTAATGTTAAAGCCAGGCCTCGCTTTACTGATGTGTAATTTGCAGCACGTGCTGTCAGGGGCTACAAGATTATCCGCGCCTTCCTGGTTGAAAATGCCTACAAGTTATTGCCTTTGCTGAAGCTGTGTATGTACATTCCATGCGTCGGTGTTGGAAGAGCCTTTCTTTTGGGGGCTTGCCACTCCTGGAGAGTTAACGCTTTTCGAGGTGCAGAAATTGAAGCATTTCCACAGGCTTGGAGAGGGAGCAGGGCGTGAATGAATCACAGAGAAGTGTTCTTTAAATGACAAAGACGAAACTCCAGGCCCTGCTTTCTCCTCACACGTTATTTGCATTCAGACACAGACCTGATTTCTTTTTGTTTTAATATTTAAACAAGAGTCCTTCAAATATACATAATAGCCCCCTCCCCCCATTTAGCCAGTCCTCTTAATCTGTTGGTTCCAATTATGGTTTTCTGGCCAAGGTTTTCTGACTGGCGATTTGGGGCACCTCAGCTGCTCAGTGCCAAACTTCAGAGGCCTGACTTTCAGGCCGTGCTCAGCACCCACCCTGAAAATCAGGTCCCATTAAGGTCACTCGGGTTGGGACCCAAAAAATACCTGAGGCACCCCAAAATCACTAGCCATCTTTGAAACTCTGGCCAAGACGTTTAAGCAACACTGCTGCTGTTTCTCATGCTTCTTGGATGCTGCTAAACTCCCGTCCCCCACCCTCCGCTTGCTTTGGACACTTGACCCTCAGTTACTCTTGAGTTTGAAAGCAAAAGATCTTACTTTCTTTCTAACACTGCAGCATTAACTTGTTGCTCCTCAGGTTGGGATCTGCCTATAAGGTTAGCAGTGTCAGTGCCTTGAACCAAGCCTTCATGTTCCGTTACATGCAGTGACCTTTCTGAATTGTTTATGTTCCAGTATAAGGGATCTTCCTATGCCAGGATGCAATAGGGACGTCATTTTCCCCTCGAACGTGAGCAGATGCCCTATCTGTAACGCTAGCAATAACATCGCCGCTTCCTGTTCTCGCAGATGTTCTCAACAGTGCGGCGCTTTGGCAAGGAGGGGACACTTCCACTCAGGGGCACCCATTACATTTCCTTTCCTGCTCGTGTTCTCCCAGCGGTGGCGATGGGAAGGGTGATGGGATAGAATGGGCCTTTAGAAATAACACTGCTAGACGGAGATGAAGAATGCTACTGGGGATTTGTATTCACCAGCTTTGCTTTGAGCTTCACCTTGGCCACGTTGGCTTTGTATCAACCTGAAATTTCCAGTGAGACTCAAGTGGTATGAAATCGTGTGATTTAAAACCAATGAGCAAAATGTGTTGAAAGTCCACGTGAGCCAAACCTGGCAAGTTAGGCACGCATTTAAATATGATCCTTCATCTATTTGGGAGCTGGGGACATCTTTACCATACTCCTTTAAAGAACAGTTATGATGTTCCTATTAACTGTAGGTCAGTGTCAAATCCTATGACACGTTTCTACCAGTAATCTAGCAGGCTGCCATTCACACCATAGGAAGAGAGGGGAGGGAAAGTATCAAATGAGGGCCCTGTGCTTTGCTCATTACTCCTTACATTAGCAGAATTTCTTAAAGTTCATGAAATTTTGTCTGAAGATGTATTTTGCCTGAAGCGCCCTTATTGAGACGTTGTCATTGAATCAGAAATTTAGAGGAGTGTTGTGGCTAGGGGCTTAATCTACATTACACAGTTTTTTCACACCAATAAGGGAGTGCAAATCACTTCTGATTGCCTTACACTATTGTCTGATAGTGGATTGATGTGGGTCTTTTTGATTGGAGAGCTGGTCACTTAAGGAGAAACTACCGTTTCCTTTGAGTAATTTATTTTAGAATTCATCTCGTTGTAGAAAAGAATCAGTACAATGTTGGAATGGTTATCGATGTACCAACAAATCACCTCTGTTACAATTAGAAACCTCCATTTGATCAATGGAAAAAATAGATTTGGGTGCGGAGCTGTGTTTTGTGATAAAAGTGAATGAAGAGAAAATTAGGATTTTAAAACGTCATTGGCGTTTGGGCCAAAAAAATGTGAATAAAAAGTAACAGTAAAGGAAAAGAATTGAAGATCGTTTTCTGAGCTGTCACAGATCTTTCTGCATTTGTGTTTATATGAAAGAATGAAACTCTCTTCTTAGGCTTGTCTACACGGCGGGGTAATGTGCTCTGTGGAGGGGTGGTTTCTAAAGGCACTACATGTTGCACATTAATTGGTCTGTGTGACCGCTGCTGGTGTGCACTAGAAGTTCCCTAGTGCACTTGAATGTAGTACTGTTTCAAACAGCACTATGTTAAAGGGCACTAGGACATGTTTAGTGTCCACCAGCAGAGTCTGCCCAGACCAATTAGTGCATTTTAGAAATCACACCCCCTAGAGCGCATTCCCCCACTGCGTAGACAAACCCCTATCTTATCCCATCGTGCCTTGGTATTTGAACATATATGGTACGTAAAATGATCCACTATTCAGTAATGTTGTTGCCATATATATGTTTAACGGGGGAGCAATCACATGAATTTTCCACTTTTCACCATTGTCACTTCTGCGCAGATTTGACCATTAATATTACTTTGACCGTACTTAGGATTTTCATGCAGCTATAACTGGGAGTTATATTCAGATTATTTCAGCTGGCTGTGAGTAGTCACTTCCCTGTCTTAATGAAAGTGACAAACCTGTTTCAAGGAATCCTGCTCCCAAATGGGTTTGTTAATGTCGTGGTTTTCTTCTTCCAGGTTATTGAAGGAAAATTGGCTCCTTTCTTGGGGAAGGTAATCAAGTTTGCCACCTCTCATGTGTACAGCTGCAGCCTTTGTAGCCAAAAGGGCTTCATCTGCGAGATTTGTAACAACGGAGAGATCCTTTACCCCTTTGAGGATATTTCAACGAGCAGGTACAGTATGCTTCCTTTCCTATGTTTTACCTGCATGTCTTATCTTCTCAAATTCCAGGTCAAATGACATTCCATTTCAGCAGGAGTGGGCCTCTCTAGTGCACAGTTAAGGACGTCTGCCCTGGACTTGTGTTCCAGAGAGGCCATCCCTGAGCCTGCAAGCAGATAGATGGAGAAGGGCCACTTTGTCATTTATCTGGTTCAAAAGAGCCTAAACCCCATTTCACACAGCTCTCAAACACCTGTAGATCCCACTGCTAATGCTCAAAAGGATAGAGGCGCTCAGGGGCTGCTTTCCAGCAGGAATACTTGAAATCTCCCTGTGGCTATGCACAACTGAGTTTGCACAGGGCCCTACAAATACAAAGGTCAGATGAGGATGACTTTGTAGGTCTTTCCTGCCTTTGATTTCACTGGACCTATGGTAGAACGTACCCATGCGTTATTAGATAATAATCACCTCTTCTGAGTTACGGCCGCTCCCTTACTGTGAGGAAAGGATATAACTGATACTCTGTTGTCTGTGTGTGTATGCATAGATTTATATTGACATTCACATCTACACCCTTGCAAACATAGACAGAAATCGTCTCACCCACCCACCACTAAAATGTAGCTGCCTCTAGGTGAGAATACAACAGCTGTTTAACAATGCACAGCATGCTATATAACAGTCTGGGAACAGGAAGTGAGGAAGGGTAGTGTATCCAGTTGAAATCACATGGAAAATCTAACAAGGCTCAAGGCAGTAACCCAAACTGGAATTTGACCAGAACACTGGAGCAATGTTCCTACTTTTTCAAGAAGTTTCTTGAGTTCAGAACAATCACAAGAGGTAAAGACCTTGAATTTCTTATCCATCAAGACAATGACACCTCCAGCACTACAATCTGTCCTTTTCCAATACACCGTCATCTTAATTTATTCTCAGGTTGCATTAGTAGAGTAGAAAAAAAGTCAGAGGAGCCTACTCTGGGGGTGTCAGAGGAGCCTACTCTGGGGGTGTCAGAGGAGCCTACTCTGGGGGTGATCAGGATCAGCTTGTTAAAAATTCCGCGTTGAGAATCAGATTCTCGTGAGTTGACAAAGATCTCTGTGTCGGGAGTGGCCAAGGCCAGCCTGTTGGGGGTTTCAGGCTGACATGTCTTTCAAAGAGTATTTGCACATTCTTTCTCTGAATTCACATTCCAAGAAATGTGGAGACAAAGCGCTGGACATAAATTAAACAAGGTGTGCAGTTTTGTTTTATAAATGGTGTGCAAGAAAAATGTATCTGGAGGGAGAAGTTGGAAAGGGAAAGACTTCGATGAAGCGGCGTAAGAAGACTATTAAGACTGTACTAAACAATTAACGATATCCACAAAGCCTGATGAGAACAGAAAAATAAGTAGTGAAATAGTCGCGTAGTGAAGCTTAATTGAAGTGTGTGCGTGTACATGATTTGTCTATTGAATTTTTGATTGGCCACCAAAGCCTTGGGATTTGTAGTGTCCACAGCCTGTGAACTGAAGCCAGAGACTGCGTACCTCACACTTGTAGAATTTAAAACCTTCCTGAAACATGGAGCATTTCTCAAAAGGCTAGTGAAAGCTGAGTGAAACAGCTCCTCTCTCTATTTGTATATGCAGAGGTCAGCAGTTATTTGTGTTCCAAGTGGCACAATGCAACAAATGCAAAATAATTATTGAAGTCATGCCAGCCAAAGGAAGCTTTCTTCAGTAACAGGTTTCATTACGTCACAAACAATGAAGGGTCTCCAATATTGCTCTCCTTTTTTAGCTGTTCATTCCTTTTGCTCCCCTCCCTCCTCTTGGTTTGCTAATCCTTGCTTTTATCCCCGTCCCCAGCCTCTCCGCTTCCCCTCCTCACTAGTTTTTTTTCCTCTCCTTGGAGCAGAGCAGCAAAGAGAAACTAACCAGGTTGTTTCAATTTAATTTTCCTGCTCTGTTCCACCTGCAAGCAGAGGCAAGTGACACTGACAAGTGAGCTTGTATATTTCACTTGGGGCTCCACCAGCACATGGGGGGCAGAGGGGAGAGCAGAAACTTTGATATGTGCTACTGTGTGACACACACGACAAGGATTGCTGACCTAGCTACTCATCATGGTGATGGGCATAATATAAGGACCTACACAGATAGACAGAAATAGTTACAATACACCGAATAAACTATACCTGTGAGAAGAGAGAACCAGAAAAAGATTCAGAGAACTTGGATGCTCTTACTCATCTAAACCTGAAGACATGACTTGTTCTGTACTTTTTACTGGATTATAAAACAACAGGTCTCCTAAATCAGCTATTGGTGCAAATTTAGGGCAGGTCTACACTACAGGGTTTAGTCGACCTAAATTATGCAACCCCAGCTACGTGAATGACATAGCTGGAGTTGATGTAGGTCGATTTACTGCGGTGGTTACGCCGTGCTGGGTCGAAGGGAGAAACTCTCCTGTTGACTTACCTTATGCTTTTCGTTCCGGTGGAGTACCGGAGTCGGCAGGAGAGCGATTGGCGATCCATTTAGCGGTCTTCACTAGAGCCTCTAAATTGACCCCCAGTGGATCGATCGCCGCAGCGTCAGTCCACCGGTAAGTGGAGACAAGCCCTTAGATTTGTAACTTAGATGTTCTGTTACGAGGGTCACAAGGCTGTAATTAGGTTTCAGTTGCTGTTTTCACTTTCAGTCGCACTTTTCTGGGATTCACTCATTTTCTCATATTCTTGCGCCCAAGTGTTGCAACTCATGGTACCTATGATCATCTAGACTCTTTGGTGCCTGTGCTATAGATGTGAAGGTAAGAAGAGAAGAGCAGCTTTAACTCAGAAGCCTAATTTTCTTTGGTGTTGCATGTCGGTTTTTGAGCATGCAACTGGTTTTACTAGCAAATTGAACTGGATTCTTCGTGTTTAGAAAGAGGCACGTGGCAGCTTTTGTGGCCATCATCAGTGGCATGTGGAAGAAAAGGAGGTGTTTGGGGCTGGCTGAAAATGTGGTCACAAGTGTCCCAAAGGACCAAATTCTGCTCTCAGCTGTCCCAGTGCATAGCCATTGAAATCAATGGGATTGCACTGGTGTAGCCCAGAACAGAATTTGGACCTTAGTACTGTTTTGGCTTCTTTTTATAAAATTTAGGGTAGAAAACAAGTAATAAACTGATCTGCAGTTGATGGCAAAAATAAGTTGTTCTTTGTTCAGTGGCCCCTTCATTAAATAGTTGAAAGGCAAAGTGAGTTCGTTCGTGTGTCCTGATTTGGGTGTGGCGTTGTTTTTGCCACAGCCTGGCCTTTCTGCTTCCTACATAAGAGCTCGCACTCTTTGGAGGAACCAGAGTGACAGCTGTCATCTAGCTCAGCAGTTCTCAACTAGGGGTCCGAGGCCCCCTGGGGGCCACGAGCAGGTTTCAGGGGGTCCCCCAAGCAGAGCCGGCATTAGACTCACTGGAGCCCAGAGCAGAAAGCCGAAGTCCCGCTGCCCCGAGCCCCGCCATCCAGGGCTGAAGCCAAAACCTGAGCAACTTCGCTTCGCAGGGTTTTATACAGGGGGGCTGGAACAATGTGTATAGTGGAGGTGAGAGCCATTGAACCAAATTGTAAACCCTGTATAGGATGGAAACCACTTCAAGCCAGGGGGTGCGGCTGCACCCCAAGTTCCGGCACCTATGCTTTTATATGCAGAAAAACAGCTGTGGTGGCACAGGTGGGCCAGGGAGTTTTTATAGCATGTTGGGGGGGCCTCAGAAAGAAAAAGGTTGAGAACCCCTGATCTAGCTCAGTGATTCCCAACCTTTCCAGACTGCTGTACCCCTTTCAGGAGTTTGATTTGTCTTGCGTACCCCAAGTTTCACCTCACTTCAAAACGACTTGTTTACAAAATCAGACATACAAATACAACAGTGTCACCCCCCACATTATTACCAATAAATGGCTGACTTTCTCATTTTTACCATATAATTATAAAATAAATCAATTGGAATATAACTATTGTACTTACATTTCAGTGTATGTTTACATTCACAGAGCAGTATAAACAAGTCATCGTATGAAATTTTAGGTTGTACTGACTTTAATAGTGCTTTTTATGTAGCCTGTTGTAAAACTAGGCAAATATCTAGATGAGTTGATGTACCCCCTGGAAGACCTCTGCGTACCCCCAGGGGTACATGTACCCCTGGTTGAGAACCACTGATCTGGCCCTTTCGGACCCAGCTAGACTTCAGCTTTCGAGGGCCATAAATTTATGCACAGTCTCATGTCAGCTGAGGCAGAGGAAAGTCTCATTCCAAAATATTCTCTCCTTTGTTTTGAGTTGGAATTTGTGAAGGATGGGCCCTTGTTTAGACAGAGGTATCTAAGAAAAAAAGGGGGAAGCACAAGAAACCCCTCTTAAAGGACTGGTGTTTCGCTTGTTTGCTCACCGTTCATTTTTGTCAGTCCTTGAGCAAACAGAGTGAATACCTGGATTATGCACTCATCTGGGTTTGAATACACATATATTACATACCCTCCTCTCACTAATCAGCATGACACATTCCTTTGTTGGCAAATGGTTCCAAAACAAACACAATCAGTTCACTTAATTAGCAGGTCTGTGGGCCGTGCTTGGCAGTCTTCTGACATCCGGTTCAACAATACAGAACAACAGTTTGCTGTCTTAGCCGTGCTGGAGGGGAGGACTTACGAAGTTATAAGCTTTTTAAGGGTATTTCCTTTCTGTGGCTTCTCTTGGGAGGCGGCCATCCTGCGCAGAGTGTAATGAGGCCATAGTCCAGAAGCAGCAAAATACAAATTGGCCAATCATATTGGAAGCCTCTTTCCATTTATGTTTGATTTCCCTGTCCTGGTTCCCCTCCTCTATAGCTATCCTTTCTTTATTTAAGTAAGTGCTCATCAAGGACCTTTCTAAACTTCATAGACTCTGCTTCCTTTGGGAGTTCTTTAAATAATTAGAAATGTATTGAAAGCCCAATCAGTCATTTTAAACTCCTGGGGCGAGATCCTCAGCTGGTATAAATAATCATAGCACCACTGGCTTGACTGAAACGCTGACAATTTACGCCAGCTCAGGATCTGCCTTCTCTTTTATTGCTTGGAGTTAACATTTATTCCAGGCTTAAATTTAGTGCAAAAAAACCCAACTCATCATCACCTATTAGGTTGTTAATTTATTGACCAAAATGTCTCAAAGTAGGCTTTAATATCCCTGATTATAAATGGGTTTTCAGAGTTGTCCTCTGTTTTGTCAGTACCTGGTCACTATACATTGATATAATCTGCTATTGCTTACTCAGCTCTGTGGTAGAAAGTTTATTTCTCTTAATCCTGAAATAAATAAATCAGAAATGAAAACATAACATCCTTGTAGATGTAAAATTGTCTATAATAACTATGCTTATTTGTATTACCACCCAGAACAACCTTTTAAAACGTCAGGGCCTGTAAATCTCATGAATTACCTGGGAACATTTCATTGATTCAGAAATTGAATTAAATGGTTAATTTGTGTCCGATTCTGCCACCCTTACGTTGAGTTGCACCTTACTTCATAAGCAGTCTTATTAGGACTGCACCCAAAGTCATTACTCACCGTGAGTAGGATTGTCCTTTGTAAGGGTTTTCTCTCTTTCTACTTAGATAAAATGTTATGTCTTATGTTTAAGGTTAAGTTTAATGCTACCCAGTGAATAAGGTCCTGATCTTGCCAACACTTCTTTTATTGCATGGAGGGTCAAAAGAAACTAGATATGATGATTTTAGTCCTGTGAGTAGTCTCCTTGCATTCAGTAGGTCAGGTCACTCACTTATTAGATGACTTCGTATTTTGGCGAAATATGTTTTTGTATCTATATTTTAGAACTGTTGAGAGTGGTTCTGTTATGTCAAGGTTAAACTGTTCTAACTTCGCAAAGTTAATGTCAGGTAAGGCATAAAGTTTTAAGGTAAAAACATAAAAACTTAGGTTTAAAATAGCTGTGCTGTATCAACCAGCAGAGATGCCACTGTAAGCTTAGGCCACATTCCTGCAAAGACTTATGTATGTTCCTAACTGTACACATTGTTTTACAGTAGTCAGTGGGACTATATTCACAGTCCAGACAGCTAAATACACGTGTAATTCTTGGCAAGATCGTGGCTGTATTGTGTTCTGGCTGCACTGCCATTGGAGAAGAATGCATCTGAGTCTTTGTGGGAGTGTCAAAGATCTATGCTGAGTACAGATACTAAAATACATAGCATAGAGCACTTCCAGAAAATCGTTTGGCACTACGGAAGTGCACCCATCATTGTATTACTTCCCATCCCATTTTCGTTGGCTTCAGTTATGTTTTATCCTGGATGACCTCTCCACAGTGTCAGCTCCACTGAGCTGTGCTAGCAATTTAGGGCCAGATTTTCCAAACAGGTCAGCGTACCAACTGCTCATCTGTGGCAAATCTGGCCCTAAGTGGCACATTGGGTGCTGCTGAGTGTTGAGCACTTTTTGGTTTTTTAAAGGGACCTTTATTTAAGTACCTAAATGGGAGTTGAGTCCTTTTAACAATCTGACCCCATGTGAATCTGTCCTATCTGCTCAAAATCTTCTGGACCAAGCTTTGGTTTTGGCGTCTTTGCAGAGTTGACCAGTAACTATGTAATTGGAATATGCAACGGGAAAAAAGGTTGAATAATTACCTGGGCCTACGTAATACAGTGACTTTTCTAACAAGCCTTGTAGTTTGAAGATGCATTCATTTAAAAGGTTGACTTGAGAGTCTAGGTTCTGACTTTTACCTTTATTTTTTACCTAGACCTCCTTTACTACCAAAATTATCGTGGCTAGAAGTGTCCTGCATAAAACAGACACTGGGCCCAGTCCTGCAAACACTCAGGCATGTAAGTGCTTCACCCATCTAACTTAGTGGAACTACTCACATGAGCCGTGGCACTCATGGCCATGTTTGCAGGGTCTGGCCCAGAGTCAGGTGTACGGGGACGTAGGAAGGGTAGCAGGGACCTGGCTTCACCAAAATTTTGTTCCACACCATCATTTAAGCTCAGCGCCACCTCCTGGCTGCACCTCCCTCCTGCCTGAACGTGGTGCCCATCTCCCTTCCTACTCCCTTCTGCTTCTTGATCTGCATCCCCGATCACTCTTCTTTCCGAGACCAAATACCACTTACCTTTCTACCTCCCGTCGCAGATCTTCCCACACACTCCTTCTCCTTGTGCAGAGCCACTCCTCAGGCCATGCACCCAATCCATCTCGCCCCACTTCCCAGAAAATACACACACACCCCCGACCAAATAATAATAATAATAATAACCCCTAGCTCGGACGTAGCACCTTTCAGCCATAGAGCTTTAAGAGCTTTACAAAGCTCTATGGCTGAAAGGCGCTATGAGCCATACTCCCCAGTTTGCAGCTGGGGAAACTATCATCCTAGCAGCTCCGCTCTCTTTAAATCTTCCCTATCTCCGTGCTGGCAGTACCGCCAGCCCCAAGGGCTCAAACATCATCAGGTTGCCCTTAAAAATTATGAGATTATATTTTATGCATCATAAAGGTTGTGTGCTTTTTCTTTGTCTTCTGGTTTTTGACTACAGTGGCTCTATGCCTGCTGACACCAGCCGAGGGACTGGCTCGACGTTTTTAATTTTTGTAAATACATTTTCAAGGCCGCTTTTCGGATTTCCTGAGCACTAGGTCTGACCCCCAAATTTGTCACGTTACGCTCATCCTCAGCTTTAGACCTGCAGAATCCAGCTACGGCTGACACTTACCCCTTAATGCTCCCCGTTGAGTGCAAATCTGGAAATATAAATAGATGAGTGGGACATAAAACACCCTGGAAACCCAACGGCATTCAATGTAGACATAACTAAGGGGAAGATAAAGACAGGCTTGCTGCCTTAACCAAGAGCAACAGAAGAAATAGCCCTCAGAGCTGCAGCCTTTCTTTACATTGGGGGAGGGATAGCTCAGTGGTTTGAGCATTGGCCTGCTAAACCCAGGGTTGTGAGTTCAATCCTTGAGGGGGCCACTTAGGGATCTGGGGCAAAATCAGTACTTGGTCCTGCTAGTGTAGGCAGGGGGCTGGACTCGGTGACCTTTCAGCTCTATGAGAGAGAGGTCCCTTCCAGCTCTAGGAGATAGGTAGATCTCCATATATTACTACCAACTTTGCTTGAGCCTGTTGTTATAGGTTAATAAATACCATTAATTCAGTAGATCAACACAACTGTCATTCAGAAACATCAGTGTGTTAAAGCAAAGTGCTTTCCCTGCTGCTGAGCCCACTTCCATAGGGGACTCTGAGGTGAACGCTGTTTTGTAGCTGACTATGCCCAGGCACGCAGCAGGCACGGTTCTCCGCAGCTTTGCACCCTGCGTGGCAGTTTGCACCTGTGCAGAGTGACTCTACAACATTGCCGGCTGGGAACAGCAGGGCGTTGCAGTCAGGCCCAGTGGCGTAAATCACTTGCTGTGGTGTAAATCAGGAGTAATTCTAGTGAAGTCTTATGGATTGTCCCTGGTTCAAGCAAGATCAGAATCAGCCCCAGTGTTTGTCTTCTTATTTGGCTCCAATGCTAATTTTAAACTATAATATATTGTGTGCTACATACATTTGAGCCTGATGCAGCACCACTTGTACAGGTGAGAAAATCATACTCACATAGATCCCAGTTCTGCCATTCTAATGTTGAGTAGGACCTTGCCATACCAGTGCTCCTATAGAAATCAAAGGGAGCACTCGTGTGTGTGTTATATCCACTGTTTTTTTCTTTCGTCTTATACACCTCTACCCCGATATAACACGAATTCGGATAACGCGGTAAAGCAGTGCTCCGGGGGGGGCGGGGCTGCGCACTCCTGCAGATCAAAGCAAGTTCGATATAACGCGGTTTCACCTATAACGCGGTAAGATTTTTTGGCTCCCGAGGACGGCGTTCTATCGGGTTAGAGGTGTAATTAGATTGTACACTCTTTGGAGTAGAGACTGTCTGTGTTCTGTGTTTGCACAGCACCTCACACAATTGGGTTAGATCCCCTAGGTGCTACCACAACCGCTTATACTAGTGTAGGAGGGGCAGAATCAGGCTCTGTTTAATTTGGTTTATTCACATGTTCCATGGGTTTTGGAACTGGCCAGCATGCATCTGTGCTTCGGGTTTGCTGTCAGCGTAAACTGTTCAGTGAATACACATTGCTGGACACACATTGCTAGCTCTTTCCTTCAGTTCCTGCAACTATCAAACTGGGATAATAATTGCCTACCTCCCATGGGACGGTCTGAGGATTAAGTAGTTGTTTGTAATGTTCTTTAGCCTCAGAGTGCATTCAACCCAGAATATTATCTATAAGCAGGAAGAATTAACGTACTAAGAGCAGCCTTCATTGGATGATTGTGTGTATACTAACGAGGGCCATAATTATAATTTGTTGCACTGCAATCTGTGTTTAGTGCGGGAAATTCCAGAATATGATATCTGGGCATAGGCGTAATAACCTAGAATGGGTGCATAGGTCCAGATATAGGGTTCTATTCCTTACATGCTGTATTCTATATAGCAGATGCATATTTTTTAAAGCAGGCCTGAAGTACTGTATTTGGACATGACGTTTTCAAACAATGCATACAATTTTTTCTCCTGTCCATGCCAAGCTGCCTGGTTAAGAGAGTAAGAGTGTTGCAAAAAGCAAAGGGAGGAGGGCACTATTCTGCCAAGCGCCTCATGCAAGGGAAAACCTTTGCCTATATTAGTGCCAAGTCTCTTCCATTCATTTACTGTATTAGAGCCCGTTTTCCTCTCCAGCATGGGTCTTGGACTGGTTCCTAGGCAACTCTAACAGTGTTGCTGCACATGTGCATCAGGCATTAATTGCCTTTCGGGGGCTTTTTGTTTTGAAAGTGAATGCGAACGAGTACGTTTCCTTTTCTTTCCGTTCTGTTAACCTCGCTGAGAGTTTTGTGGGGTGCCCATGTGTTACCCGCAGCTGAGCGGTTCAGACAGCTTGCCCACACATACACGCACACACCCAGAACAAGATCACAAATGGGTTGTCTTCTCTAGCCAAGGCTCGTTTAAGCTGCAGTGTTTAGCTATGTGGGTTTTTCCATAGCTGAGCTACAGCTGAGTATGCTAGATGCAAAATACACCTAGGGCACTGTTGAGAAAATACAATGAATTGTCCACGTTCTCTTGCTTTCACTCCCCGTCTCTGTGTGAATTTTACCTACAGAGTTCTGGACAAGAGAGGACCCAATCCTGCAATCCCTAACTCACACATGGAGTCCCATTGATTTCAAGGGATTACTCATCTGAGTAAGGGATTTCAAGATCTGGCAGAGTAGATTGTTCTTTGTATGACAAAATAAAAATCAGCGGCTAGAATTACATCAGAGAAAGGATGGTCTTGTCGCTCGGCACTGGAGTGATGATACTCAGGAGGTCTGAGTTCATTTCCCATCTCTGCCACAGGCTTCCTATGTCACCTTGAGCAACTCTCTTCATCTCCCTGTGGCATCTGTAAAATGGGGATAATAATACTTCCTTTTACCCCCCTCCCCCCCCCAAAAAAAAGTGATAGCAAATTACTCTACATACTCAAGGAGCACTAAATGAAGTATGTAATCATTATTCCTGCAGTCAAAGGCAGTGAAGCCTTCCAAAAAGTGTAAAGTAGGGTGACCGTATTTCAGGTTTCCAAATAAAGGGCGGAGTACAGTAATACCAGACCAGGCCACCCTTACTTCTGCGCTGCTGCTGGCGGCGGCGCTGCCTTCAGCGCTGGGCGCCCGGCCGGCAGCCGTCATTCTCCAGTCACCCAGCTCTGAAAGCAGTGCCTCCACCAGCAGCAGTACAGAAGTAAGGGTGGCAATACCATACCATCTTGTGACACCCCCCTACAATTGTCTTGAGACTCCTTTTGGGTTCAGGACCCTTAGTTTGAGAAATGCTGATCTAGACACTTCTGCGATCCAAAGAATAAATAGTAATAAAAACTAATGCCTGTGCAGGATCTAGGATTATTTTAACCAGAGCTCTACTGAACAAATACGTGATATCGGTGAAAGAAAGTTGAAAACAATTTCTTATGATTACATTTTCATGTTCTTTATGCTGAATGAGCATGGATCCCATGGAAAAAATAATATGTGATCATGTGGTTAAAGACTCTATCATAATGCGTATGCACAAGGGGACTGAATTAAGGGTGCACAGGCAACCTTACTTCTGGTATTTCCTAACTTTTGAGTGCTTGGCTTTGCAATCTTATTGTTCTTTTAATGTGGCATTGGGGGCAATATGTAATAGTAAATAATAATAGTATCAATACAGTGCATAACAATTGTCTGGTTTTGGTTTGGGGATTTTGCTCCTTCTCTGTTATACTTTGCAATGGAACAAAGATTACGTAGAGAACAGGCTAATTCTCTGTGGTACTATACACCGATGCAAACTAGCAACCCAGAAGAAAATATGCCTAAATCATAAAATACCCTGAAGTTTCAACAGACACTGAATTGGCCATAAAAGAGCATGAAAGGAGATAAAGTACCAGAAGGAGATAAAGCTATTTTAGATGCCCTCTTAAAAGGTTGAGAGTCAGTATGAAAACAACATGCTATATTCACAAGCTCTTCAAAAGATATTTGAAGAATAGGAAGGTATCATTATTAATGTGGAACACTGCGACATCATTCATAACAAAGGAAACATGAAAGGCCTGAATAACTACAGACTCATCAGCTTATTGTCAATAGTATACAGAGCTCTCACAAAAGATGCAGGGACTTACGGCCTTCAACCATGAAAGAAGTCAGGATTCAGAAATAGTATCTCAAATATGGATTACCTATGACAATGAGTAAGGTTAAGGAACAGACAACCAAGTGCGGCAAACTGTTGCAGATGGTCTTTTGTGGATTGCAAAACATACTTTGTCTCTATGGAAATAGGAGCACTTTAGGAGCATTGGAAGACAAAAACAGTAGAACAGGCATATGTGAGAATCTTGAAATATGCATCTAGAAACAGCAGCAACGTTCAGATTTGAAAAGTTGAGAGGCTATGGGCACGTCTACATTTGAGTTGGGAGGTGTGATTCCCACCTTGTGTAGACGTACCTGTACTAGATCTGCTCAAGCTTTGTGCCTAAAAATAGCAGTGTCCCCACAGTGGCATGGGCTAGCCACCCGTGTACGTAGCCAGGGGGTCAAGTGGGGTTGTACTCAGGTGGGGTCACTGGGAGTTAGGTGCTTAACTGCCATTTGTGCCTTTGAAAATCTCCCCCAAAGACACCATAGGCCAAATTTTCAGACGTGCTCAGTCCCATCTGGGCACCTGAGCAAGTGAAGAGATTTTCAAAAGAGCTTCCTTGACATGTTGGGAGTTGAACACACATGAAAATCTGACCCCAGTTGTGGGTATGGAGCAAGTCTAGCTTTATGTCAACAAAAGTCACTTCCAGCCTGGCAAAGACTTTTGGAAACCGGGATTGAGAAGAGTAGGACCACCAAGGAAATTGGAGAGTAATTGAACAGTCTTAGATTGATGGACGGCATTCTCTTTTTGACTAAGAACCTTGCAACAAGGCTTACCAAGCTATTTTTGATGTTCATTGTGTAGATTCTGCTGATTCAAATTGTAGGCATGGTCCGCAAAATGAGGCGATTTTGACTAGTCCATGCTGTACACGCTGATGCCCACCACCAAATGATGGTGATTGCATTTACCGACAGCCATAGCATGGAGTCGAAACTCAGGCAACCCATCTTTCACAAGGTGAAGACAGATCAAAACACGACCACGGCTGGTACTAACTTAACTGACAGAATGGCATCAGTGCCAATACATAAAGATCACGTGACAGTGTCCAGGTGAAAATGATACCTGTTAAAAAACCATCTGTGCATATTATGATGTTGAGATAAGGTAAAATGTTAAAGCACGTCACAGCCAATGAAAATTCAGTAACAAAAAACGATGCTAAAATTACCTTATGACTGTAAACTCCACTAATGTTACAAACATCGCATTAGGAACCAAAGGAGCCATGTTACATTTAATTGAATTATTTTGTGTCTCTGGCCATTGTAGCAAATACTATCAGAACATTTTGCCGCACCAAATAATGTTACGTAATGGTGGGAGAATATGTAGTCCCCCTCCATGGACTTCTGTGTAAGGAAAGATAGAAGTTTTGTGTACCACTTGTAGTAGTGTAGTGCCATCACTGGTAAGTAATAGCCAAGCATTTAAAGCATTGGCCAGCATCTTTGCAAATCCCTGATACAGGCCCAGATTCTTTGCGGGTGGACCTAACACCTGCATGCAGCTGCCTTGAGGTCGGTGGGCTCTGTCCAGCTGTGTGGATCTGATTTCAAGATCCAGGCGTCTGTGCACTATAATGCTTGGACATAGTGAGACTGCGCTAACAGCTCTGTAATGACTTCCTTGCATTTTGCTGGGTCACATGATCACCTTAGCAGTTCTTTCAGGACTAAGTTATGGGAATTTTGTTCCAGGGAACATCTTTTCATCTAAAGATGCAAAGGGCAGCACGTTATTCCTGAAATCCTTTTAATATTTGCCCAGCAAGAACTGAGAAAAATCAGGGCAGGCCTGATGTATTGGTATTTACTACCCCGAGGGAGACCTGAATTTGATTTCTGGTGCTGTTCTCTTGCCCCCCTGGGAAATACTGCAGAAGCAGGCAGTGCATGCTACTCCTGGGGAAGAGGGAGTGTTTTGTGTTCCTCAGCAGTCAGCATCCATCTCAGTGGGTTGCATAAACAGCAGTATAGTTTGCGAAGTCGCATGCACTCTTCTATGAGAAGGAGGGGTAGCCGTGAAGCGGTTCTCCAAGGCTGTATGAAGGGACTGCTCAAGGCTCCAACATGAAGATCCCTTAGGATGACAGGGGCAGGGATAGAGCTATAAACGTTGAGCCCAAATCCCCCAGGAATATAAAATAACTGGCTGACCACGAGCAGAAAAATTGACCCCCAGTGAGAGAGGCTTTCTCACACACACTCACTGAGCCTCTGACTCTCATGCATGTACCCAGAATTGCTTGCATAGAAGTCTGATTTTGTTCTTCTATTCTGTCTTCTTCAAAGCAAAACGTCTCTCGTGTCATTTACTTTTTGTGGATCCCAACAATGCCTGTTGTATTTGTCCAAGGCACTACAAAGGGATCTGAGGAGAGGAGCACAAATATATATATAGATATAATTGAAGGCGGTTTGAAAAAGGGATGTTTCAGATGCGGATGAGAAACGCCCTCTCTTCTAACACAGGTGCTGCCCGTTGCCCTTACAAAATACAGCTGCAACGGATCCAGATTCTGGCCATATCTGTATGCTAGCGAGGTGGGGGGTGGGCTGGGGTGCGGAGGGCGGACGGGAAGAGGGAAATTTTGTTTCATTAATCCAAATTTTAGGCAGTGCTGTAGCCAGGATGTGAGCTGTACGCATGGGACTGTATTTGAAAGTGTAATTGGTGGGATGTTACAGTCGGTAGCTTCTGATATGTATAAGTTAGGTTTGACTTTCAGAGTTCAGTTCAAGTTCAGGGCTCACTCTTGGTTCACTGTTGAGCTGCTGTTACTAGATGGTGTTCAAGTTGTGGGGCACTTGCTTATGCAGGTGGCTGAGCCATTGCACTGGCCGCTGTATTTTCCTGAATTTTAACATTATTTGAAGGCTCCCACAGCATGGGAATTGTGTATATTTGTAGTATTACAGCTAGAAAGAGACAATAAATATGGCTGCAAAGGTTCCTTCAGCTGGACAGCGCCTCAATCATCGATTGCCTTTAACAGTAAACAATACAACTTAGAAACTAGCACAGAATCGGCTGTGGAGTCAATGCACGGTGTGTAAAGCAGGGCTGATGTTTCAGAGCATTGCAAATCTCTCGGGATACAGGCTGCCATGTTTAGTAGTGTGCTCTGGGCCAAATGTAATCAGGAGCACCTGCAAACCCCAAATTACATTAACCAATTATGGGAAATAACCCGCAAGCACTTATCCATGATTTCTGGTCTTAGGTCTCTGCCTCATGGACTTAGAGAAGGTAGAAAGATGTTCTAATTGTTAAACATGAATGTGTATCTATTGACAAATCCGTGTCCGTATGTTGTCCAAATTTCTGTATGCCAGGAGATGGTCTCACGAAAACATTGTCAAGAGGAATCACTAGGCTGGGAGTTGTTGATGTATGCTGGTAAATTAGATTTCAGTATGAAAGAAGAAGCAATGTGACTGAAATATTCGCACAAGGGATCTGCTTTTCTGTCATGGTTGGAAGATCTTTCCTAGTGAGCTGAAGCATGGTCAGTCAGTTGATATTGGTAACTATTGGTAGCTTACTTTCATTTGTATATATGGCTTGGTACTCTGGGATGCTGAAAATCATCTTTTGTATTCTAAGGTACAGTGGGCCTAATTCTGATCTCTCAGCTGTTTTGCCTTAGGGAACTCACTCGCTTTCGGTGGAGTAACTCTTTTACATCACTGCAGAGCGAACTCAGCATCAGCCCCAATCGGGGTCCCAAGAGTTTCTGTGGCAATGCTAGAATAGACGTATTGGAGGCAAACAGAAGCATCCTCTAGCCCGGCTCCTGCATGAAGCCGGAGTAGCAGTGGGCAGCCATGTTTGCCTGCACTAAATAGAGTTATTTTGAGTACAATGTTATTGTGGTCAGCCTGCTGTTGGGGCAGAAAGCACAGGGGCATTTGTGAGAGAAGCTGAGAAATGGGCTTTCAAGGTTGGCAGCGTTGGGAGAGCAAACAGAGCAATTTGTGAAGGCCTTTGGGGTTCTTAGGGATCAAAGAGAAGACCAATAGTCCTGGATCTGGATTGTGTCACTGCTGCTCACACTCCCAAATAAGTGCAGTAAGCTCTTCGGGCCAGGGACCGTCTTTCTAGTCCGTGGTTGTGCCGTACCTACCACAGTGGGACCCTGTTCTGGGGTTGCCGCAGTCCAAATAATAAATCAGAATAACGGGAAATTTCTTTCCACTCTGTTTTTGGGGGAACTGAGAGCCATTAGTTAATTTCACAAATGATCCTCATCTGAGCATGTTGCTGAGTTACAAAGCATTTGACAAATGAATTTGTTTAAATTTTGAAATCTGTAATCCTTTTTTTCCCCTCCGTTAATGACCTTTGGATGGCAAGAGCAGGTGCGGTCGGCTCCTCTGTAATCCGTCAGGCATCCATTTCAACAGCAGTGCCTGATAAGTTTTGTCACTTCCCCGAGTGCTGGGGAGAATTATCAAGAGGGGGAAGGGAGTGGCACTGAATGAACACAAAATTACACTCATCATCAATCATTAGCCTCTAGCAACTTCCAGAGAATTGTAAATCACTGACTAACCAGGGAGAATTAGCTTGATAAAATCACCATTAGTGTCAGTTTGGAATGATTTAAAGTTGTAAAGGGCATGGCTGGTTTTTTTTTCTCTCTCTCTCTCATTCATTTGTATCTGTGCAGATGTGTAATATACGTGTGTGTGTGTATGTGTGTGTGTGCATGCGTGTGTACATGACCCTATCCAGCAAAAGCACATGCTTAACTTGAAGCATGTGAGAACTCCCATTGAAGTCGATGGGACATCAAGCTTAAGTGCTTTGTTGGATATGGGTTGTAATTCTCTGTCTCTCAGAGAGTGAGGGGGTGGAGCTTGGGGCAAGGTAACATCATCCTTAGCGGGAGCGTGGGGCACATCCTCATCTGGTGTAAATTGTCATAGCTCCATTGACATCAGTGAAACTATGACCATTTACACCAGATGAGGATGTGCCCCTATAAGTCTCCCCTGGTCCTCCTCCCAGCCCTATGGCAGGTGAAAGTTGGACAAAGCTTTATAACCACGGTTTAAAGTGCAGTCAGGAGCTGAGAGGCACATGAGGAAATGGCTGTTTGTGCCTGGACTTCCCCCAGTGGTGCCAACCCCATTATTCAGAAATCATGAGCTGGCTCTAAAAAACCATCTGATTGGCTTGTTTTTAAATAAATTTATGGTTTTTCTTATTTGCCTCCTGGTTTCTCAGCCATTAGGGTGCCACTTGCTTCCCATTTTCAAGCTTTTCTCCACAATCTTGGGGGCTAGAAACTTACTCCTTTTCAAATGAAACCTGAGACTTCCACGCAATCACCTGACTCCAGCAGCTGGGGATTAAAGAAAACACCAAACATCACAAGATTTGTGATGAAATCATGAAAATTGACCACATCTCTAAATTTAAAAAATGAATTGCCTTAAGGACTCATATTGTACTCTTGTCTTCATTATTTAATACACCCACTTCATCTAAGATTATATTTCTCTGTCCCTTTTCTCATTTCGCTACAAAGCTGCAGCTATCAAGCCCATGACGTGTTCGTCCCTGCAGCTGGCTACTTGCACTGAAAAGATGAGAATTTAAAATTGCTTAGCTCTCCATAATTATTGTAATGTTGTACAGCTCTTATATTAACATGCTCCACAGCAGTACCTAATTCAGAATTAGTGTGTTGATGTAATTGTCTCTGAATGGTTAAATAACAAACCACTCATTTTGCTGGGACGTTGGATTCTTCCAAATTATCATATCACATTTAAAAAAGAAAAACACTGTTGTAATGGAGGGTGAGACCAGAAGGACCCATTACAATCCTGTAGTCTGAGCTGCTGCGTAACACAGGCCGAAGAATAACACCCAGTAACTTTCTGTGTTCCCTTTGTACTTGGTTGAATATCTTAGTTTTCTTCTGTGGTAGAAGTGGACAGCAGTTTTATTCTTCGCAGAACAGCTGGCCACTGCAGTGGAATTCCAGTGAGAAAATGTCATAATTCCATTGTCCCAAGCTCTGAAATATGCATTAACAGAAGTGGAGACAATCACTTCGAGCATGCAAACTAAATCAGAAAACTTGCCTTTTGTAAAAGAGCGATGAGAGAACACAATCTCTCTATAACAGATCAATATACCTATTCCCTAATGAGCCTTGACGTTGACACTTAAAAAGATGGACACTCATCACGGTAATAATTAACATTAACAGAGCAGAAATCCTAGGGCAGGTATACATGGGCGCATTGATTTCAATAGAGCTGCGTCCGTTTTTTACAGCGGCTGAGATTCTTGCCCCTGTGTGTACTGTGTAGTATAGTCTTTTGCTTCCTATTATTATTTATTCATTAATTCATTATTATTTATCTGTATTATCATAGTTCTAGTCACGGAACAGGACCCTCTTTTGCTGGACACAGAACAGAGACAGGCTCTGCCCCAAAGAGCTTGCAATCTAAGCATAAGACAAGAGACAACCGGTGGATACAGACAGACGGGGGAGCACAAGGAAACAATGAGACCGTACTGGTCAGCATGACAGGCTGTGCTCTCAGCACACCACCGCCTAACAATTGTCAAGTTTTGTGTAGGCACCATGGCAAATGAGAGCCGTGAGCAGGGAATTGAAGGAAAAGCAGATGTTTACGGGGAGCTCCTCCCAAGCGTGCAGGGCAGCATGGGAGAAAGCAGGAAGGTGCTTGTTGGACAATGTAACCAGTGGACGATGGAAGCTGGTGTAAAGGGCCGATCGGAAGCAAGAGTTGACCTTTCCCTACTGAATGAGAGAGAGGTCAGGAAGGGCCTTGAAAATGTAGACAGGTAGCTTATGTTTGATATGATGAAGAGGGAGCCAGTGAAAAAATGTAAAGAGAGGGGTGATGTGGTCAAAGCAATGGGCTAGGGAAATGACCATGAATGGCTCTGAGTGGGAAAAGATTGCATGTGTCAAAGCCAGAGAAGAGGAGGTTGCTGTGTTCGAGACATGAGATGATGAGAGCCTGGACAAGAGTTTGAGCTATGTGGCTGGATAGGAAAGGTCGAGTCTTAGGGATGTGAAGCAGAAAGAATCTGCAAGGTTTAGATGTGAGGAAAGGCCTAAGCTACCAGAACTTTCCCTGCTGGCCACATCTCCTGTTATAATCAGTTGCATGCTATTGGTCATCATGTCTCTTTCATTAACAGAACTAATTGGTGTTTGCAGGTGTGAAAGCTGTGGCGCTGTCTTCCACTCGGAGTGCAAAGTGAAGTCTGTCCCGTGCCCCAGGTGTGTGCGCAAAGAGCTGCAGAAGAAGCAGAAGTCCTTCTGGAGGAGACTGAATATGGACGAGAGCCTGGAAGAGTCTTGCACCATGTTCGAGCTGTCCTATCAGAATACATGACTTCCCTTAGGCACTGGCTGACAGGAAGAGATCCTCTTCTGCAGTCACCAATTCAAGCCGCTACTTAGGCAGCAACCTGATTGTAAAGACTTTGCCTGACCCTCATCCTGATTATCGCTTAGCACTGGCCAAAAGGGCCCTGAAACCTGGATGGCTTTAGAATGTCAACAGCCAAATTGCATTTTGCGGTGAAGTTGAACCACTAGATCTCATGCAAAATGTGGCTTGCTTGAAATGTTTCCGGTCAAGCCCATTAAGCGCTCAACCTTTTGTTTTCCACCTCAGGAGAAGATTTTCCTCAAGGCAGAAAAGATTTCCTGCCACGACCACATCGCTGTTATTTTTGTTGTTCTTCGGTCAGAAACAGTGAATCATCTGCTTGTTTAAGTCTACTATTTTTATTAGTCTTGGCTGAGGCTCTGGTGAAATGTTTTTCAGGAGCCGAGAAAGTAGCAATGGTACCATGCCCACCTGCTTCATCTGACGCAGATGCATGGATCATTTTTCTAATGGCTTTGGGCTTTTTTTTCCCCCTCCACCCAAAGAAAAAAGAGCTTTTCATGTCAGATTTTATTCAGGATGTTTTCAAACGTAAGACCCAGGAGAATTCCTTTAGCTGTGTGTCTATATTTATAGCCATCCCAGCAGAATACTATATGATCAACAGAGGACTAATTGCTATTTTTGGCTGGGGTGGCAATACCATTCTTGCCCTGTAATTGGAGCATCATACCTTCTGCCTACCGCTGCTGTCTACGCGAGCCTCTGTTAATGGGATGTTAGTACAAATCCCTGTTAGTTCACATTCATAGCCATTTTAAACCACCAGACCGTTTTGTTTTTTAGATCACCTTATATTAATGAGCAATGCTTTATCCGTAGGAGTGATAAACATGCTTCCCTCACCTGAATCTGCTAGAGCTACAGGAAAAGATCTCTTCTGCCTTTAATATATATATGTGTGTGTGTGTATAGTGTATGTGTGCAAAATTTCCCTAATCATGAAACATATTTAATCTTTTTCCTGCATCCTTCTTGTGCATTTTGTGTGCTGCGCTGGCCCCTGGCAGCATTATGCAGGTCCAGAGGGACTTTGGTACTTCAGTAGGAACTTGCCACGGGGAAAGGGCAGTTCTTGGAAATGTGTTCTGCCCCACATACCTGGAATATGGGGAAGCAGGAAACACAGTAAGTCATGTCTTCTGTGCAAAGAGAATGTGTGATCGATTTGATTGGGAAAACGTGTATATTTCACCACTGACAATGTCTTTCACCACCAGTGAGTCTTTGAGATCGTCTTCACTTGAATCCATTAAATATCTTAAGTTTTTCTCCGATCCCTACAGAAGTATGTATATTACATACATATGTACTCATGTGTATATTTATAGAAAGCAAGTACAGTGTCAGGAGAAAAGTTCACAGACTTGTGTGCATGTGTATTTATTTATCGCTCCTCTCTAGCAGGTTTGCTAAATGGCAGGACACCAACCTGTGCTTCTTAGATAATCGCCTGGCAGTGAGCTCTTCCCCCTCCACCCCCCGGCCACTTGGGTTTGGCCCAGATGCCCTTCCATCATGATGGAGGGGTGGCAGGGCCAAATATGAGTGAGTGGCATTGCAACCTGGCCCACAGGGTCACAGCACCACTGAAATTATGACAGAGGGGCAGCTGCCCAGAAATCTGCTGCCCTGGGCAGCTGCCATGCGTTCCTATCGCTAGAGTGGTCTCTGTGCCTGGCCTAGAAACCTCATATGGTAGCTGTTGTATTTAAGGGAGCAACCAGAGTCCTTATCATCAGAAATTTGTATTAATTGCTGGAATGGTATAAATAAAAGAGAAGAGGGTATAATACTTACAGGAAGTGGTTGGCAGGCTAAAAATTTGTCCTCTCTTCTATTCAAACACCAGTGTTTCTGTTTTCCAACCTTCGGAGGGTGGGGAAATAGCTTGAGCTGAGTGTGTCGGGGGGTAACTATGCTTCCATAGTTTTTTGGTTGGTTTTCATTTTAATGAAGATAACGCTGTCTGGTTGCCCGACCTCATAGTGAATTGCTTTTGGCCAAGGGAAGCATAGAGATTCCCTTGTTTAATGTACCTGCTCTCTGAAAATGAACCATGCATCCTTACCACTGCACAACCCCTCCTCCCAACTCGGTGGACTATAGGTGAAATGCTTTGCTTTCCAATGTGGTCCCTAGAGCGTGTTCTGTGGGAGTCCTGCCTGGCTCCATCATTTCGTGCTCGTGCACAAATGCAAACACCTGGGGAGATATGGTGGAATTACAGTCATACAAACAGGAAATGGAGTCGCATTGGCTACACAAACAATCCGGCCCCACTGTGTGTTTTCAGTGTGTGTCAGTTAGACCAGTCATGGGATAAAGCCACCAGCCCGGAAGTGAACCTGATGTGGCTGGTGCAATTTTGAATTAATTTCAGACATAATGGCAGGTCACGCAAAAAATGCCAGTTGCTGTTTCCAGACCCTAACACATTAGAACGCATGGTTGTTTACAGCGATGTTTCGCTCCTGGGCGTTAGAGCGCATTTGCACACCTTGTATGAGAGCAGAGGAGCTTTTCAGACTTCATTTGTTAACTTATTTGACATCCATGTGCAACATCGAAATGCATCAGTGCTTTGCTGGATATTTTGGGCCAAATTCTGGCATAATCCCATTGGAGTTATTCTGGATTTACATGAGTATTACTGAGAGCAGAACTTGGCCTGTTAACTTTAAGCTTTACAGCAAATGGAATAGCAGGTCTGATGTAAAGAGCAGATCTGGAGCAGCTGCCATCACCCCGACAGCAAACTACATTAGCACATCACATTGAGTAAGAGCTGCTGCCAATACCAAAGGTTTATGTGAAGTGCTGTCGGACAGCAGTCTTGGAAGGGAGCCAGTTCCTGGAATAGAGCCACATTTGCACCATTGGAACGATAGACCTAACTTCTCGTAGTGTGGAAGAAGCTTTCTTCTCGGGGGAAGTCTCGCTCCTTTCTCCATAAGGAGTTAGACCCAGTTCTACGTCAGCATGCGTGGCAAACTGCATCATAGGTTGTGTCCTTCCAGCAGGCTCACTGATGAAGCACCCAGTCCTGACTACAGGAGGAGTAGAATTGGGTCCGTATTAACTGTCAGCACCGCAAGGCAAAAGCATAACTTTAAAATTCTATTAGTAAAAAAACAAAACTGTTCCACTACTAAGTATACACTGACATCCACTGAAAAGGGGCCGATTTTCTGCAAGAACCCCGTCTACACAGGAAACAATCTGATGATGCGTGATTTCCAACAAAATCTCCCAATCCTGCTGCAGGAATGTCTTTGTTTTGGAGAGGGGGGGGGGGGGCTTCTCTGTAGTCTCTGCTGTAGCAACATAGCTACTGCTGTTGATCCAGGAGAACCATTCTTTGCCCATTCTGCCTGGCTCCTTAGACTTCTTACACATAGATGGGACTACCACCTGCTCCTTGTTTGGCATAGAACACCAACGAAAAGGACACAGGATCGTTCCCTGGAAAGAAAATCCCTTTCTCCCAGGAGTATATAACTCCAATATTTGTGCTTGCGAAATTTGTGCAGAAACTTTTCATTGTGAATCAGAAGTAAAATGCCCTGACTTGTCTGCAACATGAAGAAAACACTCTTTCTGCTGCGCGGGCAGGGCCGGCTCCAGGCACCAGCGGGGCAAGCAGGTGCCTGGGGCGGCCAGGGAAGAGGGGGCGGCACGTCCGGGTCTTCCATGGTAATTCGACAGCGGGTCCCTCAGTCCCTCTGCGAGGGAAGGACTTGCCGCCGAAGAATGAAGCGGCGGCGGTAGAGCTGCAGTGCCGGGATTGCGATCGCGGCTTTTTTTTTTTTTTTTTAATTCCTGCTTGGGGCGGCAAAAACCCTGGAGCCGGCCCTGTGCGCGGGGGAGGGTTATAGAAGATGTTCTTGATGATGCATCCAGTTATCACTGTTATAAGCTTGTACAGAACTAATAGTCACCATAGAACTAGTGTGCTTTACTGAAACAACTAGATTATAGCCTGATCCTTATGACTACTTAGAATACTTTGAATCTTAGTTTAGTTAGCCTGAGACTATTTTTAACCTAGTACAGTTTGAAAAAAAAAGTATGCAATTCTCTCCCCCTGCCTTATGGAGTAAAGACATAGCTAGAAAATGAAAGCTGCAGCTTTTTTATATTGTCGACCACTTGAACGAAATTTCCCAAATCTTGCTGGTCTTGATTGTGTGCATTTGAATCAGTCGGCGTCCTAGTTTCTGCTGCAAAGTGCATTTCTCCAAGCAGCAGTTTTGGTTTTGACTGGTGTCTGTTCACAATTTTGCTCCTGCGACCTTAAGTTTTTAGTGCTTTTGTCACATATGAGAAACAAAGGATTTCCTAATGGATGGGTTTCACCAGGTGTTGCGTTTTTTCTCTTACATGCTTCTACGCCCTTCCTGCTCTTTGTCAGTCTCAACTGATGAGAGTTGATTTCTCCATCATGTGACACGGTGTCCAGGCTGGCACATACCGGCCCAGCCTCGTTTCTCTGATGCGAGGAGCTCGCAGTTGGGTTGGCTTCTGAACTATTTGAGCTAAGGTGCTTTGGGCGAGAACTCCGGCCTTGCTCACCCCTTGAGGAGTGGGGATTGAGAGAGCTGCTCATGGCAAGTCTTTCTCTTAATATTTAAGATCAGTAGCTGTGAACATTCTAATGTATTGATGTCTTGCAAGTTAAAAAAATGGGAAGCCTCATTAAAATTAAATGGGGAACCTGAGAGCCTTCAGTTTGCTTTCTCCCTCTGGAACAGAACCTGTCTTTGGGAAGGTCACATCCAGATTGCAGCTGACTGTTGGTACCTATAGAAGGGATTTAATTGACTAATCATTACAATCTTAGCTCTTGTTCCCTGCTGCACGCTCTCTCTCTCTTTCTCTCTCTCTTTGTCTTCCTGAGCTCTCCAGCCAGACTTCCAGCTTCGTAGCCCATTGTATAGCTATTGAACCAGTGGAGTCTGGTGGTTCCGTATTCATAATTTGCCTTTCGATTCTCCCTCCCCAGTAGGAGTGCCTTACAGTGCTGTATATTAGTGTCTTTGTTCCTGTGTCATGGTTCCTGATGCAAGCTGCTGTTTGATTAATTTGTAGATCTCAACTAAATCTTCTGTTAACTTTCCCTCGCGCTCCACCCCACCCCCCGCAGGATCCTCACAGACAGGATATACCAGCTCTGCATATACCAAGCTCCATGTAAACCTTTCACTTTCGCTTAACTGGGTGCCTTAATTTCCAAAAGTGAAGGATCCCTGTCAGAAATGCGCTGTCACAATTGAAAAACACTTTGGATTGGAGCTGTCAACCGTGGCTGACGTCGGCATCCACTTTACCAAGAACTGTAACAATGAGGTTTTGTAACTGCCTGCACTTTGGATGGGGATGTTTTGTCCGGGGAGGTAACTCACTGGTTATTACCTGTGATCAGGAAAATTCCACTAGCGGGCTTCTCTTCACGAGACAATTAGGTGGTGTTAGAACATGAGCTTGAGGAGTCGTGTTGACCAACACCTCTTTGTAGTGCAGACCGGGACAAGTCATGTTTAACATTGTGCCAGCCAGTCTTTCTGGAACCATGGGCTAGGCCAAGGCCAGCTGACAGTGTCACACATGACAGCCCGTCTCTGCTGGTGGATTGACGTTATCCGAGAAAGGCGGTTAAACTGCTTAAGTCCCGGCAAATAAGCAATACGCCCTACCAATGTGTGCGCCAGCCTGGGGAAAAGCCTGCTCACCTGGTGTGTCGTTTTAAGCCCATTATCTAAACCACTGGCAGGAATCCCATTTTAAAATGGCATTCTTGTCCCTGTAGCTGAGCAGAGAAGCTGTCACTTCCTAAGATCACATATTGACTTAAAGTGCTGGTCTCCTCTCAGTCCCTAAGGAGAGCAGTCACCCACATCACAGAGCCACCAAATATTCTGGCCCAATCAGGAACCTCAAGAGAAACCCAGGACTAGAAAGCCAGAGTCATCGCTGGCCGGAACCAATGTGTAGTAGGGCAGTGGTTTGCAAACTTTTTTTCTGGCAACCCAGAACCAAGAAAATGGTTGATGCCCGCGACCCAACGGAGCTGGGGATGAGGGGTTGGGGGGGGCTCAGGGCTGGGGCAGAGGATTGAGGTGCGGGGGTGAGGGCTGCAGGATGGGGCTGGGAATGAGGAGTTCAGGGTGTGGGAGGGGGCTCTGGGCTGGGGCAGTGGATTGGGGTGCAGGAGGGGGTCAGGGCTCTGGGCTGGGGGTGCGGGCTCTGGGGTGGGGCCGTGGATGACAGGTTTGGGGTACAGGAAGGGGCTCCAGGTTTTGGGGGGGGCTCAGGGCTGGGGCAGGGGATTCGGGTGCGGGTTTAGGGCACGGGCTTACCTCGGGCAGCTCCTGGGCAGTGGCTCAGCAGGAATGCTAAGGCAGGCTTCCTGCCTGTCCTAGCACCACGGACCACGCTGCGCCCCGGAAGCTGCCAGCAGCAGATCTGGCTCCTAGGTGGAGGCACACAAGTGGCTCCATGTGGCTTTCGCCTGCAGAGCAGAGCTGGTGCTCGGGGCGGGGGCCGCACACGGAGCCCTGTGGCCCCCCCACCTAGGAGCCGGACCTGCTGCTGGCCACTTCCGAGGCACAGCACGGTGTCAGAACAGGTAGGAACTAGCCTGCCTTAGCCGGGCAGCACCGCCGACGGGACATTTAACGGCCGGTCGGTGGTGCTGACCAGAACCGCTGCGACCCAGTGCCTTACATTCCAGTACTGGGTCGCGACCCACAGTTTGAAAACCACTGTATTAGTGGGGTGGCTTGATTCAGTTTAGCTTCAGGGCTCATCTAAACGTAGGTTTACGCTGGTTTAACAAAAGGTCTGATTTCAGACCCATTCTAGTGACATTGGTGCAAAAGGCTGTGCAGATACTCAAACCAGTTTAAATCTGGCTTATGCCAATTTAGCGTAAATCAATCCCTTACCTTCTTACACTAAACCAAAATAAGAAACTTACGAAAAGAATTGAGAGCATTTACACAGGGCTCTGCACCAGTTCAACTAAATCAGTTTCAAAACCAATTTAAGTTAAACCAAGACAACTTTCTTGGGTAGACAAGATCTAAGAAAAGCCAGTGTGGGAAGGCTCCTACAGTCTGCATTAGCCTGAACCCACTCCCTCGTCCATGAGCTCCAAATTTACCTACAGTACTTAAGAACAGTGGATTTTACTGATGGTGGTGTCTCTTGAGTTTGTACCGCCTTGTTCATGGACAGTCATCGTGGTCTAGCTGCTAACCTGTATGTGACACAATTGTTGTGTTTTTTACTTTTGACAATGATTTTTTTTTAATTATCCGCAACTGTTGAATCAATATCCTTAATTTATGATCAGCAAAGATAATAATGTTACCATTTAAGCTCAGTGAGTTGAATTATATGTTGACAGTGTACCTAGGTGGGCGTTATTTGTGACATAATTTCAGAGCATCAGTCCCTTGTGTATAAAGCTAAAGCTAAATAAACGGTAAAAAAAAGTCTCCTTGGCACCATTTTTTCTTTGATTGAAACACTGCGGCATGAGTAGGGCAGACTTAACATTGGGTGATTGTTCAGGCCTTAAATCTAGTCTACTTTCAAACCCTAGTGCACTAGGGAAAGTCCTCTAGATTCTAGCTAATAATAATATTTTGCTCTTTTTGGGTCAGATCCAATGCCATGGGTACACTACAGAGACTATACCAGCATAGCTATGGCACTGTCTCTATGCCGGCATAACCCTGTAGTGTAGACGCAGTCTATACCAAAGGAAGTGGTTTTTCCATCACTGTAGGAACACCACCTCTCTTCATGATGGTAGCCAGGGCGACAGAAGCATTCTTCCATCAATCCTAGCCACATCTACACTGGAGGGTAGGTTGCTATAGCTACATCACTGAGGGGTGTGGATTTTTCACACTCCTGTCAATCTAAATTTTAAGTGTAGACTTGGCCTAAAGCTCATTGAAGTCAATGGATTTCACTGGGCTTTGAGCTTTAGTCCCTCCCATCTGAGGATCTCAAAGCACTTTACAAACGATTAATGACTGGATTTTCTGAGGTGATGAGCACCTACCACTCCTTTTGCTATTAATGAGAGCGGTGGCTGCTCAGCAACTTTGAAAACCAGGCCATAAATCTCTCACTGCTACCGTGAAGTAGAAAGACCACGTCACCCACTGCTGAAATGCAGCCACCTCTGGCTTGTCTGCCTTACAGAATGTTACCATGTTCAAAGACCGTTGTGAAGACGTCTTAGCCGACGTGACGCTGACAATGACTGAGCAGTCAGTATAGGCAAGGGCAAATAGTTTTCACCACTGAGTCAGCTGGTGTCATGATCAGACCCCGTCCTCACCTGTTCCTTACTGCTGTAGCCTTCTCTTGTGGGAGAGCAGGCCTCATGGAGAAATAAAGAGCGAGATTTTGGAAATAGGTGGCAGGATACTTTAGTCCAAGGGTTTGTCAGAACTTGGTAATACACTGACCTTTCTTCTTCAAATCTTGCTTTGGGTCACAAGTGAGAACAAAGGCGATGATCACATTGGTGTGCACCACAGAGCACAATGAGCTGTCTCAGGCCAGGACACACCCCTGGAATTGCCTCAGCTGTTGTGCATCAGCAAGAATACGATGACTAAGCGTTTCTCAACTTTTAAAAGACAACATACATAAAAATGCCCAGTCCCTGGCTCTGTGGATGATGACAATGTTTTAATTTGCTGTCTTATGCTAAAGTGCGCTTGGGTTCATTTCGGTAAATATAATGTTTAAAAATCTACAACCAGGCAAAGGTAAATAAACTAGATCGGCCTTGGCGAGGTGTGGGAATTTGAAATAAACAAGATGGAAGCCCGGAGAGTTTACATCCCATTATGATGTCATGGGACTTAGGTGCTCTAGCATCCTTAGGGCCAGTAGCGAGACCAGGAATTTAATGGATATTCAACTACCCTGTCACCTCTGGAGGTGGTCCCTCCAGGTCAAGGTTAAGGCAAGTTAACCTTGTGGGGAAGTTTTTAGTGCCACTTTCTCTGCTCTATCAGGTCTGTGCATCTGTGCCCCGGGGATGGGAAGCCAGAGCTTCTTGCAAGCACTAAATCCACTATTTAAAATAAAGGAAGAAAAAGATGATGAGAAAATGGACAAGAAGGGAAGTGCCTCTAAACGTCTACTGGTGACCCTTGTGTTGTCACGTCTTAGACCAGAGTGATCCCTCCCCCACCTCCTCCCACCCAACCCTTAAAAAAAAAAAAATCAATCAGGAGTGTAAACCCTCTACTCCTCAGGTGCCTTTGGACTTCATCCCCCTGATGAAACCAGCTATGATAAAGAGCAACGAGTTAATGTTTGACTGAAACCAAAGGAGCCACACATGTAACCATGTTCCTGATAAGACCTCCTCTTACCTCCTTATTTGCCTTACAAGGTGAGTGAGTTCTGTTTCTACATCTTCTCCTTCTTCCCCCCCCCCTTCACCCCCTCACCTTTTCAGTCAATAGGATTAGACACGGCAGGAAGTTTTGGCTCATCATTAGGCATCAGTGGGAAGCAGAGAGCCTGATGGTTGGAAAGCAGCTTTTTTCCCATCATGCCCTTTTTCATTTTATGAGCGTTTAAATGAACCACGTTGGCAAAAAATATATTCCATCCGCTGTCAGGGGCCATTTGGGGTAGGAGGCCTTGATTTCAGTTTGGGTCAATAACCTCATAGCTGTGATTTTTCCTGCCCCCTCCCACCCTGTGGTGCATAGTAAACACTTTGGAACTGCCTCCTTGCAGTAAAGTATAACTACTGCAATAAAATCTTACCTTGATGGCCCTTGTTTTCCTTGCAGATGGAATGAGCATGTACTTAACTGCTACTTATATTAACCCGCTCTGTTAACTACTCAGCAGGGCTGAGCTTTACCGTCTTCAGCCCAGGCATGGAAGGATGTAGAAATGCCCTGTTGGGATACTGTGAACTCTCCGGGCCCCACAGGAACCAGTGAGAGCACAGGTGCTGAGTACTAGTTGAGATCAGCAAGATTGGGGCAGTGTACCTCTCCCCTCCCAGCGTGCTGTCAGTCAGGGTGCTGTGGGCCATAAATCAGTTCTCTTTCCCTGAGAGGACCTCACGAGGATAAGGCTGAATGAACCCCTGACCCAGCCACCCTTCTGCATTGTGTTCCTCCTCGTGGGTTCATTTATATCCCTCATCCTGAGGGCATACACATGTCTAGATGCCCCTCTCGCTGCTCTGGGAGCACTATATCGCACACCGGCGCTGGGCTGTACCTCTGAAGTCCAATCTGCTGGGAGAAACCAGCTGTTAAGGGCATTTTTGCCCTTTCACGCCCTATTTGCACACGCGGTGCTCTACAGTAGAGTCAGCTGGACCAACTCAAGATTCTTTGTAGTCCCCGCCCCTGGAGGAGTCACCTTATAACCACTCACTAATACTAATAGCATACTAATCTACACAGAAACACTTTTCCTCATTCAAAATTCACCCTTTCCGTGCCTAGGGCCGAACGATTCTGCATTGGGTTGCGTAGGCGAAATGATCCCAGCACTGTGCTCCAGGTCTGATCCGGCACCTTGAGATAGTCATTTGCTATCAGTGCGAAGCGGGTGTCGCAGGCTACCAAACCAGAAGGCGCCGGTGTAAATGACTAACCCAGGCTCAGGGCAGTGGAGAATTGGGCCCTTCTTCGCTAAGGCCTGGGCTACACTAGCGGGGGGGTTCGAACTAAGATACGCAACTTCAGCTATGCTATTCGCGTAGCTGAAGTCGAAGTATCTTTGTTCGACTTACCTGGCCGTCCTCACGCCGGCAAGTCGACTGCCGCGGCTCCCCCGTCGACTCCGCTTACTCCTCCTGCCGAGGTGGAGTACGGGCGTCGATTCGGGGATCGATTTATCGCGTCCAGACGAGACACGATAAATCGATCCCCGATATATCGAACACTATCCAGCGGGTAGCATAGACGTACCCTAATAGTCTTTTCGTATCAGAATTGAAACCGTCCACCTACAATGTGAATTTGCCATGCCCAACTTGCCTGCATTACGCAGGAGGTCAGACGAGATAGCTGGTCACAATGGTCCCCTCTGGCCTTGGAAGCTATGAACTTTAATAATCTTTCAATTACTCATTTTTTAACAGGCAGTCCACATAGTGGAATTAGAATGTAATTAGAATTTGAATGTAACCAGGTGTACGTGACCACAGCAAGGGCCAGGTTCAATGAGTCTACGGGAACCTTTCTAAAATAAAAGTAATGTGTGGCTTGTGCCCCCACCCAGAGCTAGACCCCAGCTCTAGGGAACTAAAATTTTACCTCCCTCGTCAACTTCCCTGGGGTTTCTTTCCTGCTTGCTTGCCATAAACAGTACAACAGAAATAGGGCCCTGCCAAATTCACGGCCATGAAAAACGCATCACGGACCGTGAAATCTGGTCGTTTGTGTGCTTTTACCCTCTACTATACAGATTTCACAGGGGAGACCAGCGTGTCTGAAATTGGGGGTCCTGACCCAAAAGGGAGTTGCAGGGGGGTCACGAGGTTATTTTAGGGGGGGGTCACAGTGTTGCCACCCTCACTTCTGTGCTGCCTTCAGAGCTGGGCGGCCAGAGAGCGGCGGCTGTTGGCCGGGCGTCCATCTCTCAAGGCAGCACCCCTCCAGCAGCAGCACAGAAGTAAGGGTGGCAATACCGTACCAGGCCATCCTTACTTCTGCGCTGCTGCCTGCAGAGCTGGGCGGCCGGAGAGTGGCTGAAGTGAGAGTAGCAGTACTGCAACCCCCCCACAATAACCTCGTGATCCTCCCCCACAACTCCTTTTTTGGGTCAGGACCCCGACAACGACAACCCCGTGAAATTTCAGATTTGAAACAATCATGAAATGTATTATTTTTTAAATCCTATTACCGTGAAATTGACCAAAATGGACTGTGAATTTGGTAGGGCCCTAACCCTAAAACTCTGGATCGAAATGCACTGGTGTGAAATTACAGGTGTAAATGAAGCCAACTAGAGCTAGGACGGGGGAAGTAGAGAGTTCCAGCCCTCTAACCCGTCTAGCTCTGAGACTGGCAGTGACGTTGTAGGAAAATGACCAGTGAGGGGTGGGGCTGAGAACTGCAGCATGAACCAATATGCAAATCATCTCTGGGAAGGGAAAGAATTCCTGGGGCTTTGCGAACACAGTTATGGTTTGTCTTTTAAAAGGGCTCCTGTTTAATTAAACAGCAGCCAAAATAGCATTTCAGACACCAGGTTAGTCAGGAGGGTCTTGTGTTACCATTAAGGAAAAGAGCTGAAAAGCGCATCAGCTAATTGGGTGTCACAAGTCAAACCAGACAAGGTCTTCACAGCGAGTAGGAGTAAATTCCAGCCATTTGAAGCACAGACAAATAAAAACCTTGGCATTGGGGTGGGGAGCATGCTGAAGAGCTGTTTCATTGCCTATAGTAAATGACTCTTGAATTTCTGCCATTGAATCGTTCAGACACTAAAAATGAGGTTAGTCGGTTCATCTGGAAAGAGAAATAAGGTAAGGGCTTGTTTCAAGAGTTGCACTTTCCATTCGCTAGAGAACTCAGAGTTGCTCACTACGTACAATGTCGTAGCAAGTCAATAGCGAGAACCATATTAACAAGGCAAGCGCTGTGTAAATACAATGCCTGCATAAGGACATGTAGTTACTTGACCCAAGTAAGACAGCCGCGGGTAGAAATCGAGCGTACGTATGTAACAACTGAAACCAAGGTGTCCGTGTATTAAGCGCATTTGTTTACAAGCTAACCGCACTGGTCTGTGACTAATGCCAGAGGCAGGTACATAATGTGCAACTGCTAAGCCAAAGTGCGCTGAGAATCCAGTGTCTGGTTCTGCCCCGCTGCTTTCACGGTGAGTAATACCTTGTGCTGAATTTTTGTCACAGAGTCCAATGGGCACAGATCCTTGCCCTGAGTGATGCAAGCATTCAGCCCTCCGGCACATACGTGCGCCTGCTATTGAAATCAATGGAGGTTGGACGTGCACAGCTGTGGGCAAACTTTGGCTTTAAACATGCTGAGCTGCGGCCAGATTCCACACCCTGGAATAGCACCTTACTCTGGGCATGGGCTCTTTGCTGTCAGTGGCAGCAAGATTGGGCCCGTAAACAGAGACAGATCCCAGTGACGTCAGTGGAAGTGGCAGCAGCATGAGAGAGACCAGAATCGAGCCCACAGCGTTTAGAAATACAAACTGTAGCAGTTTACAAGTGTGGCAGATTCCCGGTAAAAATGAAGCAGCGGCACGTGTGTTTGGTCCCGAGTTAACACTAGATGATACCAGGTAAAATAAGGAGGGTGCAATAGACGTACACAGTAGTGACATTGTTAACTGGACCTGCTGCACAGCCATAAAGCACTTTGAAGGGGTCAGGGCAAAGGGACAGCTAGAAGAGTCTCACTAAATAAGGCCCTTATCCAACTCGCGCAGAAATCAACACCAATCTTTCCAGAGAATTCAGTAGGAGCTAGATTGTATCCTACAAGGGGAAGGGAAGCCCAGGTGGCTTGTTGGCGACATTGACTGCATGTAACTAACCATGTTCTCAGCAGTTCTGGTTTGATCAGCTCCTCTCCGCCTGTGGCGGGTGCTGGAAGGGAAGCATGCCAAATGGGACGGGGGAGCGGTTGTGTAGCGCCGTCTGTGCTGGACGGTGGTGGCTCTAGTGGCGAGGTGTGTGTCTCTGGGTGGAGGAAGCAAAAGTATGCCATGCTAGAGACCAGCGTTTCATTTCCTTGCTTGTATGTTATGTTAAGGGCAACCTAAACTCACAAACAATGCAGTTTTTGAGGGTACTAACTACTAGGGATCACCACCTTTTCTTGTGCTTCCATCTCACGGACCCCAGGCCTATGTACAGTGTAACCCTAGATTTTCAAAGGAGTCTAAGGGTGTTAGGCACCCAAATACCATGGAATTTCAGTAGGGGTTGGGTCTCTAACACCCTTTGGCCAGAGGCAGCACAGACCACGCTAAGGCCAGAGTGGAACTCTTGTCTGTGTCTCCCAGCGTTTGTGGTTTCAAGGCAGAGCCTCGCTGATACAGAGCTACAAAGAAAAAGCCAATGAGAGCACAACTGGTCGCGGGCCAGGTTTATGGCCCCACCACTGCCAACAGCACACGCTGTTTGGTAGCAGAGTGTCAGAGCCATACTCCAGTCGCTCTCCTGGACAACTCACCACACAGCCCCCTGGGCTGGCAGTACTGAGCCAGCCTTGTGCTGCCTGGCTTTTATTTAAAGCACAGCATTGTGGACATGACTGTCCCCAGAACCTGGGGGTTCAGATCCAGACTTGACAGCTGAACCTCATTTTTATAGTGGGCCAAACCACAATCCCAGGTCCAAACACCCTGATTTAGGGGGAAGTTTAGATCCAAGCTCAGTGTGGGTCCATCTTGACTAGACATTTTTGCATCCCTTTGTATGATTATGCCAACTTTTCTCCTCAATTTCTTCGAGACAGAATTGGAGCCCTCCTTCGTCTTGCTTCGGAGAGTTGCTGGTCTCCCACAGGCTGTTGTTACTAGTCAGAGGTTTTGCTTCTTTCTCCGGGTAACTAGGATAGGTTTACAGCAAAGCTTTTAGCTGAAACGTCCCGTCCTCTAGCCGTCTTGCAGCTTCCCACTTTGGGGGGGTTGGCTCCGTGCTCGCAGTCTGGTGGCCTGGTCCTGGACTATGCTTCTCCAAAACCTCCTAGGCTTCCAAGAAAATCACCTAGGTATTTATGGGGCACTTGACACAGCGGAATGAATGTCTCATCCCAATGTGCCTGTGAGGCAGAAGGTGGCATCCCAATTTTACCCAGGGGGGACTGAGGTACAGGGGACGCACTAGATTTGTTCTGAGAGGGAGCTGATGAGGAGGGTTCTCAATGGGGCCTGCTGGGTGATGAGTTCTTTAGCCTCTACTCCCACATCACTTGCCCAAGGACACACAGGCGGTCTCTGGCAGAGCCTGAACCACCAGATTGTCCTTCCTTTCCAAGCCCATCAGCCTTTTTTCTTTCTCCTACCCCCATTATTGTTGCTACTCTCCTATTCCAGATGATTAGTTTGGAGATGTTGGGTTTTGATCTCGAACCTGCCTCTCACCCATCCGGACAGAACTTCTGCTGCAAATGCCGGGGCAGATTCTGATCTGTGCCAGATCAACTTTGTTGGACTGAACGGAGTTACTCCCCAAGGTATGTGACATGAGAATCTGACCCTTACCCAATAGTTACAGGAGCGGCCTCGCTCCCTTGGCCTGTGCCCCTTCATGTCGTATCGTTTCATTCGCCTGGGCTTGGATCGCAGTTGAAGATGACACCCAGGTGTGTTCAGACTTTGTCCCCTATGGTTCTACTAGCCCAGGAGTTGCCATGCCACAGACCAGCCACCCGTCCTCCCCGGCCGTACACAGTAGAGCACTGTCGTCCTCAGTCACCTCTTGTTTCCCATTGGTCCTAGGCAGAAAGAAGAGTTTGAAAGTCCAGTTCATTCAGGGCTTTTTTAAACACAGCAGGGCACCAGGCCCCACTGGGTTTTGTTTGTGTTCTTTTCCCATGAGTATTTAAGTGGTGCCCCCCCCGGTCACATACGCTCTTCAGCCGCTGGGATCTTGAGACTGCTTGGCAGATTGAGACATTCCCTTTATCCCCCCCCCCCCCCCCCACGCACCCACTAAAGATAATTATTTTTACTCGTATCATTATTAATTTTCTGGCAGCTCGGGCGCAAACAAGCCAGCGGCGTAGCTTGTGTGCGTGTCTCTTTCGCTCTCTTCCCCCGCCTTGTCGTCGTCTTTTTATTGAGGGGGCGCGCTGATTGGAAAGGCCCGCCTGCCCCCCTCCTCTTCCTCTCCAACCGCACAATTGTCACCGCCAATTAGTGCATTGTCCGGGCACACAATGGCGCTGTAGCCAGTGGAATGGGCCGCTTTTGTGCTTCTCCAGTCGGCCGTGGGGGCAGTCAAGATTCATTTAGGGCCTTACACAACATGGACAGAAAATGCTATCAGAAAAGCAAAGGGAAAAAAGAGAAGAAGCCGGGAGGGGGGGAACAAGCAGTGTAGAAAAAGAGAGCGGGGAGGGGAATCGGCTATTCAAGGGTTAGGCCAACCTCATGAAAGGCCCAAGAGCCAGCATCGCATTGAAGCCACCCCTTGGAACACAAAAAGGAACTAGGGTTTAATAGTAATTAGTGGGCTAACTGTGCAAAGAACACTAGGCCTTTTTAGTGGATTGTTCCAACTTTTACTTCTTCCCCCCTCCCTCCCCTTACAAATCGGGGGGGGGGGGGGGGGCAGAGAAAAGCTACAGGGCTGGGAGTCGGCGGCACTTCAGTGCTCACCACATTCCGTAGAGGGCCATTCAGCGCTTCTTTTTGACAGGTAAATTGGATTTTATTCTCTGAAGCTTGTAGCCAATTACGCAGGGTATTTTGCAGCCGGAGCGCGACATATGGGTACGGTTTTGGAGTCAACGTTTGGCTTGTTTCAAGTACCTTGAGAGCCGCCCCGTCCCTTTTTGCAGCCTGGGGAGATGCACGCGGTGGCCAAGCCTCTGCCGCTTTTAACCAGGGCACATTCTTGTGCTTTTAATCAGCGCGACGTGCTTCCGGGGGCTCTTTTTTCCGGAAAATACATAGATTGAAAGTTGGGACTTTTACGGAATTCAGCTGGGGCCTGAGGTGGCAGCAACACCAATCAGTTTAGTGGCCATAAAGGATCCACTGTGGTTAAAAATGAAACAAACCGAATCCCAGCTCCTTGTAGGGCTTTGTATGCATTTGCTCAGCATGGAAGCTGGCTGTTTTGTTTTGCCCTGAGAGTCTCTCCTGAGATGACCCATCTCCCCCTTTTTTACATCCCTTCCCCAGCCACCTCTCACTCCCAGTAGGACTCAATGGGTACATCTACACTGCCATTAACCACCTGCGGCTCACCCATGTCAGCTGACTTGGGCTTGCGAGGCTCCGTCTACAGGAGGCTCCCAGAGGCCACCCAAATGGCTACCCAGAAATTAAACAGCCCCCTAGCCACCCGCGCCCACGTCAGATGAAACGGGCCAGCCGTGGGTGTTGACTTGCAGTGCGGCCGTACCCAGTCTGTGGTCGCTGAAATGCTCTAAACCGCAGTTTGCCTGAACTTGTTTCGGTTTGCTAGGGCGGCCAAACCACGTTTACATTCTCTTCTAGGGTTTCCAAACTCAGTGCGTGGCTAAGCCGGTTCCTGGCCAAATGTAGACGGGGCTTCAACGTACATCTCCACTGCAATGGAAAACCCACGCCATGGAGTCAATGGGCTCAGGCTGCAAGCCTGACAACAGCAATGTGGATGTTTGAGTTTGCGCCAGAGCCTGGACTTTGAGACCCCATGCAGGGGCGCTGGCACGGAGGGGGCCATGGCCCCGTCACTTTTTACTGGCCATAAGGGGGAGCGATGGGGGGAGGGGGCAGAGAGGAGCAAGTGGGGGGCGGGGCCTTGGGGGGAAGAGGCAGTGTGAGGCAGTGTCTCGGAGAGAAGAGGGGACACGGGGGGGGGCAGGGCAGAGTTTGGGTGCCGGTGGCCCCGCACACTTTTAGGGCACTTCTGCCGGTCCTGACCCCATAAGGGGAAGGGTCTCAGAGCCCGGGCGTCAGCCTGAGCCCAAACGTCTACACTGCAATTTGTAGCCCTGGGTCAGCTGACCCAGGCCAGCCGCACCATGCCACAGGGTTTTCATTGCACTATAGATGTAGCCACAGAGGCAAAACCTTTCCTCGGGAGCCCATTACGGCTCCTCCTTCCGTTTACCAGCAGGAGGCACTAGGGAACGATGCCCTCCTCCCTCTCCCCCCAGGGCTGAGTGCACTGGGATAGATGCTGAGCTCCTTTACACCACTGGAAAGCCAGACTAAATCCACTGACTTCAATGGAGTTGCTCGGATCTGAGCGCAGCAGCTGACCTGCTGTTTCTGCAGAATTCTCTCCCTGTCCCTGAACGGAGTGTTTGACCTTAACCTGAACTCTCTCCTCGGCGAGTGGCATCCTGGGTTAGACTCTATGTTAAAAGCACATGTTGAGAAGCTGAAGTGTCTGGTCTTAGCAAGAATGTCTAAAAGGTCCTAGGAGGCTGGTTTGGGAACACCCTATGCCTGATGTTCACTAACTGGCTCATCTAAAGCCTCAGTTGAAATACTGCTAGTGTGTGTGTCCTCCCCTCTAGATGGAGGAAAACACACAGGTCTAGATTTTCGACAGCGACTGGTGATTTTGGCTGCCCCTGTTTTTGGATGGCCGACGTGAGACATTTCCAGGGGCCTGGTTTTCAGGAGGTGGGTGCCCTCTACTTTCTGAGACTCGGGCATCTTTAAGGTGTCTCAAGATGGGCGCCCAAAATCACTCAGCCCTTTTGAAAAGCTTGGTCGTAGCCTCTTGAAAGAGCTAGGGTATAAATGGGGCCAGCGTAGGGCTTTGTTTATTCCTCCTGTGCGTGTACCAGATTGTGACATTTTTATGAAAGTAGGGGTTGAAATTTGGTTTTCGGAACATGGTTTGCATCCACGCTCAGCTATGACAGTTGTTAATACCTTTGTCTTAGATTTGTATAGCCAGAAGGGACCATTGGATCAATTAGTTTGACTGCCTGTATAGCGCAGACCATAGAATTTCATTCAGTTACTCCTGGACTGGCCAATAACCTGTGTCTGGCCAAAGCATATCCTTCAGAAAGGCATTTGAAGGCTTCAGGACATGAAGAATCTATCATTTCCCTTGACTGTTTGTTCCTCTGGGTTAAAAATTGGTGCCTTATTTCTAATTTGAATTTGTCTGGCTTTAACTTCCAGCCATTGGTTCTTGTTTTGCCTTTCTTTGCTGGAGAAGAGCCCTTTAGCACCCAGTATTTTCTCCGTGAAGGTGTTTATACACTGCAACTGAAACCGAGTTTATTTACGCCTGAGTATAACGCATAGGAACATAAGCACATTGCCAAATATTCTGGTCTGAAACATGGTACGCAAAGCCTTGTGCCACAATGGAGTGGCTGTGCATACTTGACTCAAATAAATTGGTGCTCATTTGTAAGGTAGAGGAATGACGAGAAAATAGCTATTTTAGAATGGTTGTTGGTCAAAAACAACTTTGGTCTAAAAATATAGCAGGCAATAATTAGCTTATATTATTATCATCTCCTAGAGGGACTGGATAGCACCAAGATGGAGATAGAGCTTTTTGCCTCTAGATCCTCAGCTGGTGTAAATCAGTGGAGCTCTTCGGGAGTCAATGGAGCTATGCAGTTTAAAACCAGCTGACCATAGGTCAGCAATTCAAATCCAGCCCAAGTCTGTACGGACCAGGACTTGTTCCCATCTGACGGCTGCTCAGCAGGGTCTGAGAAATGAGCCAGTGGGTCTCAGTCCAGTTCCAGAGAAAAGCTCCACCTCATTGTCATTCACTGTCACCTTGGCAGGACAAAATTTTGAGTGAACCATGGGCACTGAGCAATTCGTTCCCCCCGGGAAGCAGTCCTTGCTGTTCAGACACATTGATGGACAGTACGGAGCCAGGACTCTGGAAAAAGCTGTTGGAGTTCGTGCTTTCAATTTGGCAACTTTCATGAAACCCCAAATTCACTACAACTAGATTTTTAAACATACACATTTCTACCCACCACAATCCCCCTTGCTGTTTAAAAATCCCAAATGAGCAAGCTATTTCACATTGCAAAGTACCCAGAGCAACCTCTTTTCATGAAACATTTCACTCTATGTAGCAATATCCATTTCAGAACCCATCCAACTATGTATTTGAACACTCATTACAGTCTTTTGGGTAAATAACACATGTTTTTAAAATGTTCTAAATACACAATAGGCCCTAACCCAATAGACCCTAATTGCTTTGAAGGAGCCATTAGATTCTATCAAGTCAATAGACTGGGGGGAGGGGGTTAAAGTCGCTCACCATCTAGTTACATAATCCACAATTTTAGTCCAAAAATACGTATTTACACAATGAACACTGAGGGCTTTGCAAGAGCCATAATAATTTATCATGTCAACTTCAGCATGGAGCCTTTTCTCTTTTCCAAGGGCCAGTGTAAAAAAAAAATTTTAAACCACAACTTGATGCACCAAAAAGTACTACATGAAGAATGTCAGGCTGTGATGCACCGCAGCAGGGTAGCCAGGAAGATCAAAGGTAAAGCTCGCATGCCGTCCTTAGCGCCCACGTTGTTGTCTTGGTCGGCTGTCCGTCACCCACCTGGGTGAAATGTCAAGAACAAAGCCAGCTGCCCTGTTACTGAACGTGGGACTCCGGCTACATTGTTCAAAGGTAATGCAGGGCCTTGGCTTCGTATTTATAAACCATTCTCCCTCGTTCAGCTGAGCAAAGTCAGGCTCTGCACACAAAGTGCAGGTCTCCCAGCTCAAGGTCTCACATCACTCAGGTGGTCAGAAGCAAGGCCATGCAGTGAAACAACACTTGTGCAGGGAAGCCCGACAAGTGCAATTATTTAGGTACAATCTGTACATGTATTCCAGATACCCATGTGTTGAGAGTTTAGATACAGAAAATGCGGGTCTTCCAAGACATGCATCTGATTGATACATATGCATTATGGAAAAATAAAACAAATCATGCCTAACAGGGCAGAGCCCAAGGGCCCAGCAAGTGTGCTAGGCATTGTGCATACACAGTAGGGGACAGTCCCTGCCCTCTAGAGTTTACAGTGTAAATAGACAAGCCAGACCCAGGATGGGGGAAGGACACACAAGCAGAGTGAACAATGTGCTGGCAGCCAATGGCATATAAGGTCCAATTTGCGGGGGGGGGGGGGGCAGAANGGGGGCAGAAGCGGGTGGTTAATGAGGCCGGGATCAGCATTTAGAAAAGGGAGGGGGACAAAGTTGGGGAGAAGAGGCTAAGAACGGCAGATGTGGCATAAATGTGAGGTGAAGAGATCGTGATGGGGGCCAATCAGCACAAGGCTGAGACAGACCAATCAAAACTGTAGGAAGTTCTCCGAATGTCCACTGGTCCTTCCCCCCTTTGGTGGCTTCTGCTCTGACCTGCTGGAGTCGCTGGCTAACTCCTCTCTGCATTTTCCCCCCAAGGCAACATGGCAGGAGGGAAGGGAGGCACTTATTCTCCTCTGCCTTGCACCTGGTGTTGCCATTTTCACCTGGGCAAAGAGGGTGCAATGTGCTACCAAATCCGCATAGTTGAGGTAAATGACTACCCAGGGGCCGGGCAGTGGAGAATCAACCTCAGCAGCCTTGTGTAACTGGAAACATTTCCCCCCACTGCTAGCACTAGTTCTGCTGTACTGAGTTTAGCAGTGTTGGGCTTGGCCTATCGTAGATGGGCCACTCACGTTTTTAGCACCATTTCAACTAACCCTGTTTGGAGCAGGTCTAATTGTCATGGTACTTAAAAAGATGGTGGCAACCAGCGAACCATCTACACTGCGGTTTCCAGCGTTAATGCCAGTGGAGCTGGCACAGTATTAACAAATATGGGCAGGGTCTGTAAAACTCCGCTAGTGTAGACAAGGGGAGTGGCTGGTAGCTTCAAAAAAAGCTAAGGGAATTAGCCATCCAACTGCCTTAAGTCTTTTTGACAACCCCAGCTGATATGTACAAAAATCCCAGGATACCTTGTAGGCTAACAAAAGATCAATAAAAGCATCAAATACAGAACTGCTCACCAGTTGATGTGTCTCATGCTTTACCAAGCTCAGTGGTAATAGGGATAGCTCAGTGGTTTGGGCATTGGCCTGCTAAACCCAGGGTTGTGAGTTCAGTCCTTGAGGGGGCCACTTAGAGAACTGGGGTAAAAATCTGTTTGGGGATTGGTCCTGCTTTGAGCAGGGGGTGGGACTAGATGACCTCCTGAGGTCCCTTCCAACCCTGATATTCTATGAACTGTGCTCTCAGTGAGCAGAAATTATCTACACCAGTGATACTCAGACCTCTGGGGTTCAGGAGCCAAATTAGTGATCAACATTACCTGAAAGAGCCACAGTTGTGTCAATTCATTGTTTCATTTACTATCGATTGATGGATCTATCTAATTCTCACAGCAAAATGACTGGCCAAGTAGTCTACAATTGGTTAATATAGTAAAAGCATCCTGGTTGGTTAATAACTGAGATTGGTTAATAATTAAATCACACAGTTTTAATATCATGTGCTGCAAAGAGCCACAGGAGCCATATTAAAGAGCCACTGGTGGCTCCTGAGCTTCAACCTGCGTATCACTGATCTACAATGACAAGGTCTATCTCCAGGAACTCCTATAGTGTCAGCCTAGGCTAGCAGTCTCCTGGAAGGAAAGAGCCACATGACTGCCAAACAGAAACTGCTGGTGGGTGGGAGATACACCAACATCTTTATTAGATGGACTAAAGGTAAAGCGCTACGTTATTAATTCACACTATTTATCAACCACATACTCCCTTAGATTGTTAAACTCTTTGGGGCAGGTTCTGTCTTTTTGTTCTGTGCTTATACAGCGCCTGGCAAACTGAGGTCCTGGTCTGTGAGGGATTCTGAGGCACTACCACAATACAAATAATTGTGGCTGGGATNAGCGCCTGGCAAACTGAGGTCCTGGTCTGTGAGGGATTCTGAGGCACTACCACAATACAAAGAATTGTGGCTGGGACAAGGCATAGCTCAGTGGTTTGAGCATTGGCCTGCTAAACCCAGGGTTGTGAGTTCAATCCTCAAAGGGGCCACTTGGAGATCTGGGGAAAAATCAATACTTGGTCCTGCTAGTGTAGGCAGGGGGCTGGACTCGTTGACCTTTCAGGGTCCCTTCCAGCTCTATGAGATAGATAGATCTCCATTTATTTAACATTATAATACCAACATATTTGTATTTGTTTGTAGTGCATTAGGCTCACCTATAATACGCTAGAGGTAAATCGTAATCCTATCGAATGTGCTTGCACTAATCCTATTATGGATGGTCTGCTATGTATTCATAAAAAAAAAAGAACAGAAGCATAGACAAGCCAACAAATGCCTGCTAGATTTCATGTATCCCTGGCGTAGAAAATATAGCATTATTTACAGCCAGGCTCTAAGACTTAGATGCATCTGGAGCAGTGGCAAAAAACCTGCAACAAACTAACAGCGGATAGAACATCTGGGAAGCCAGAGCTTCGCTGTTTCCCCTAACAACACGCATGTACACACTTCCCAGGACAAACCGACGCGTGGCCCACCAGGGAAACACTCATAAAAATAAAAAACGCTAACAGAAAAAGAAGAGAATGCCGTGGGGTTACATCCAGCAATTCCTAATTACACAGTAACCAGCACAGAAGAAGGCCCTCTGCCATCTATCATATTTTGGAACAGGAACCAAATGCCCTACTGACATTTCCAATGACTGTTTACTGCCAGTCTCCTAATTTACAGAAACTCTTGATCAGGGGAGAATTAAAAAGCTGTGAGTCCTGCAAAGGAGTGTGCTATTGTGCTTCAATGAGAAGGGTGACTTGTAAATAGCCACAGCCCGCTTCTGTATAGCTTCAGCACAGGCAAAACTTAGCTTAACAGAGCGCCATGGATGTGATTTGTCATTGTGTCAGTGTAGAGAACCCAGCAAATGCTACACGGGCCCAAACGATGCTGAGTTACAGGTAGGATTTTGAAAGCACAGCCTAGCTCTCATTACTACAAAACTTGGCCTGCCAGGGACTAAAACGTTTAAATCAACACTGGATGGCTGCTCTAGTTCAGTTACAAGCAGGAATTACGGGATGAAATCGATGGTTGGTGTTCTGCAAGTGTTACTTTAGATTAGCTGATCATAATGGTCCCTTAAAATCTGTGAATCTGTGAACATTTTGACAGCCATGACCACAGAATCAGCACTAAGGCACTACACTAATGGGCATCATAGAAATACCGACAATAGGTAGAGAGATGGGCTAGCTAATGAACATTTTCCCCACCGGAAAAGTGTCACGGTAAGAAAAACTCGGTGAACGAAGGAATTTCCAGATTTAGTCTCCGAACCTACGATCTGGTAATAGGCTGAGCACTGAGGCCAGTGCTTCCGTCTGAGTGAAATAGGCCAGGGTGACACATGCCATGCATGTCCCGTGGCACGTACCGTGCACTGCTTGGCTGGGGCACTGCGAAAACTATTTCCAGTCTGGTAGCCAATGGGCTGCCGATTTTACGTCCAGAAAAAGGCAAAAGCTGGATCTTATTTTGCATCTGGTCGCTGTTTAGACTCTCCTGGGGGTGTGCCTGGGAGGTCAGCAGTGGCTTGAAGACAGAGGGGGGAGCTGTCCCCTGCACAAGCAAAGGCGGGGAAGCTCTGGGGAGGAGCATGGCTTACCCAAGCCGGATCATTCGGGGGTCAGTGCTGTGAGGCCCTCCCCCTGCCCTGAATTGCTATCAGGGGCCCTGCTGATCCACACAGTCAGCAATGACTTCCTAACGATTTCCCAGCCGTGCAAGCTGGTGTTTCCCATTAGCTGGCAGTGGAGGATTTGGCCATATCTGTTAAACACACTGTGCACACATTTAATAAATAAATTAAATAAATGCCACCTTTACAGCATTCTGTCAGTTGATGATGGTGCAATTGACCCATGTCATCAATGGCTGTACGCACAGCTTGCAACAGGAGCAGGAAATTCAACTACTGCCGCCACACCTAGGCTACAAAACCGGCAGGGGGTAGTTTGTATTAAAATGATGGACGACGAAGGGAGAAGAAACACGAGGTAGCTGTGCAACAGGCCAGTTAGGAAAGACCCCTCCACCAGCCAGGTCACTGCAGTGCGGTCGGGGTGTGGGTGGGGGTTATTTATTTATGGAGTTTGATTGGCCACAGAGGCCCTAACCTTAGGCTGGATTGCATACACGTAATTTACGACATACAATTCATACAAAAACTCAGCTCAACCCAACAGCCTTCGCCCTCCCCACACAGCGCCGGCTCCAGGGTTTTTGCCGCCCCAGGCAGCAAAAAAAAAAAAAAAAAAAAAAAAAGCCGCGATCGCGATCTGCGGCAGCAATTCGGCAGGAGGTCCTTCGCTCCGAGCGGGAGTGAGCCGAATTGCCGCCGAATACCTGGACGTGCCGCCCCTCTCCGGAGTGGCCGCCCCAAGCACCTGCTTGTTAAGCTGGTGCCTGGAGCCGGCCCTGTCCCCACAGCAGGCAACCTAGGGTGACCCGATGTCCCAATTTTATAGGGACAGTCCTGATATTTGGGGCTTTTTTTTATATGGACTCCTATTAGCCCCCACGCCCTGTCCCCATTTTTCACACTTGCTGTCTGTTACCCTAAGGCAACCAGGCAGATGAATCCCAGAATACAGTATTTGAAAAAATGCCCCTGAAAAGCTCAGCTAACCTCCCCCAAACTAGGCCAGGGACGATGCCTGCGAGAAAGGCGGGACTGCAGGGCCACGCTTGTTTCATTTGCCTGAAGAGGGGGCTCAGCTTTGCAGAGGTTCCCAGCAGCAGCTGCACCACAGTCTTTCCTGCCATATAGGGAGTACACCCAGGCAGCGGGAGGGGAGCTGAGAGATTACCATGACCTTTGTACCAAGGCTGTGGTGTGATTGCAGTTACAAAGCAAACAGTGGTCACTGCTGACTCACCCTGGCTCCAACACCTTTCCCCCAGCACTACTTCCTGATGATTTCGCCAGGAGATGGGCTAGGTTGGGGGCCATGAAACGTGTCAAAAGTCCTGGGGCCCTGGGTGGGGGGTGGAGCAGCAGGACTTAATCTAATGGCTGTGAGTGGGCGTGAAAAACAACAACTGGGGAAAAGGCCATTCTGCTGCCTTTATGGAGAAGTCCATATTACGAGGTGCATGAGAACCTGCACTCCATAAACACCACCCTTGTTCGCCAACACCCAGACATAGGCCAAATCCTCCGGACACGTCAGAAGGGGAGAGGAGAGAAACAGACTCGAAAAAAATCTCCCAGTTCCATCCATCGCCACAGGACAGCTTTGTTCTCTTTTCTATTGCTCATCTCCGGTTCTGGGCTATTCTTTGACCACCTGCGAGAGCTGTCGCTTCCCACAGAAAATCCAAACAGATCCACCTGCGAGTGAAACAACAAAATGTTTAAAACGGGGACCAGCGACACCCCAAGAGGCACTGCTGTGAAGGGGATTTTTCGAGAGCGAGAGGTCTGTTTGGTGGAGGGGGGTGAGTTAAAATTCCTAGAACGGACACGGAGGACAAAGGCACATGTTGAAAGGTTAATAGGTTAGACAGCACCTTAACCTTTTCACTTCACTGACTTCTTGTGCCCCTTCGCTCTCAGCCAGGCTGCTTTAAACCAGTCTCCTCAGCATTGCTACTCGGTGTGTTTATGAGCAGTAGACTGATGGAGCAGTGCGTCTTTTCCCAGCTGTGTGCCTAGCGCCCTGACTGGGCAGCGAGGGTTTAAATAAGCAGCGTGTAATACGGTATGCAGCAGTGGAGTCACCTTTTTAAAGCAGTTTTTATATCACGTGCAGGGTTGTTTTGTTTGGGGAGCGAATAACAAGTTATTGACAGATGCAGCAACACAGTTTCGTTCGCCCCCTCCCCTTCCTTTTTGCAGGCTAGCCAGACAGGCTGTCCATTGGGCTCAGCAGAATTGGGCCTTGTTAGTGTTGGTCAGGGGCCCTGGAGCAGGGCGGGGCCAAGGGGCCATGGCCCTCCCACTTCTGGAAGTGGACAGGCCTAACACGCCCCCCCTCGCCCCCAGACAGGCCAGAAGCTGGAGCCCAGCTAGGGTAAGAGCGGCCCAGGGAGCCCAAGCAGCTGTGGGGAGCCGGGGACCCTCCACCTGCCCAGGGTGGGATGGCCCGAGAGCAGCCCCTGGCCAATGTTCCCACCCCCCGGACTCCTGCCCAGGACTGGTGGAGGGTCCGCAGCTCCCCACAGCCCCCTCTTACCGTTGGCTGGCTGTGGCTCTTCGGTGCAGGACGGGGGGGTTGTGTCACTGGGCAGCGGAGACGTGAGGCGGTCACGTGTCTTCCCCTTTAGATTGTGTCCCTGCAGTACGGGGAGGCACGAGTCGTCTATGCATCTCCTGATGGCTTCAGTTCAAGACGGGACACCTGTCTGGAAGGGTCAGGGCTTGTCTACATGTCAAACACTACGGGCGGCGCAGCTGTAGCCTTTCGGTGTAGACACTCACTGCAGCAATGGGAGGGCACATTCTCCCATTGCTGTAGTTAATCCACCCCCCCAAGAGGCGGTAGCTAAACCAACGGAAGAAGTCTTCTGTTGACCTAACACTGTCTACACCAGTGATTAGTTCAGCTTAACTACACTGCTCGGGAGTGTGGATTTTTCACAGCTGAGTTGACCTAACTTTTGAGCGGAGACCTGGGCTCAGTCACAAGGTATTAGGCTCAATACAGGAGTAGCTGGATGGACTTCTCTGGCCATGTATGATCAAGCTACATGATCTAATGGTCCCTTCTGGCTTTTACATCTATGAATTTACACTACATAGTTATGAAGTAGGGCTACAAGACCGTGCCATTGGTTGTGTTTGGAATTCCAAAATGTATCTGCAACCCCCCCCCCCCAGCTGTGCTCCCCCTGTTAGGGGCAGCTGCACTGAATGGTGGAGGGATTAGTTGGGGCAGCTTGGCAGAGCTGTGCCTGTGATAGGAAGGGAGGTACCGTGAGAGATCAAGTCTGCCTTATTTCACCGCTGGATTTTGTAGGCTGTGCCGGTAGAGATGTCTTTGTGCCATGGGAATTGTCAGCAGGCCGGGGTCATACATGACAGTGGGCTGGGGGGCTCAGTGAAGGCAATGTCTCCAAAGGACTCCTCAGGGCAATGTGAAAGCGTGGTTACATTTAGCAAGACGGGGGTGATTTAGCTGAAGTCAGAGTTTGAATGTAGGTCAGGTGTACAGGACCGGCTCTAGGCACCAGCAAACCAAGCACATGCTTGGGGCGGCACAATTCCAGGGGCGGCATTCCGGGTTGTTTTTGTTTTTTGTTTTGCTTGGGGCAGCCAAAAACCCAGAGCCGGCCCTGCAGGTGTAGGTAGCTCCTGTTTGCTCTGCTTGACCTAAACCCATGTTTTGCCTTAGCAAGGAGAAGGTGTCAGTCTTTCAGTGTTCAGGCACTCTGTTCCCAACATGTTCTGCAGCGTCTGGGAGGGCCTAATGCTCCTCTTTCTGTTACTGGGAAATTGGGGGCAGCTCTCAAAGAGGGCAGAGTTAAGGTTACATAGTGGGGGTGGCAGGTACTGTGTATTTCCTGGTTTGCTGAGGTTTACGTTTAGCTGATCTCCACATTCTCCGAAGGGCACAAAGCACCACCGGAGAAACAATGAAATTATCGAGCTTTTCATTTCCTGGACTTTTTTTTTTGTTTAATAATTTCTCCACAGCCCCATGCACCACAGCCTGGCTTTCCCCCTGCACTGCCTCTGGCTCCTTGGCAATGATTGCCCCAGCCACCGAATGCACCGGCTGCATGTAGGTCCCCTCCCTGCCCCTCATCTCGTGTCTCTCTGCCCGGCGAGGCAGGAGGCAGCAGGACTGAGTAGCTGGGGAGAGGCTGAAGGAAGAGTGCTGGGATGAGCATGGCGTGCGTGGGGCTCTTTTGTGCAGGGAGAGAACAGAAATGGGGGGCATGGATCTGGGGTTTTTGGAGAGGACAGAGATGAATCCCCCAAACATCTCCCACTGCAGAGCTTGGCCCCCACTCCTTTCCACCCCACTCTTCCTTGTTCCAACACCTCCCACCCAATCCCCTTCACTGCTCTGACCCTCCACGCCCCCCCCCCCCACTGCTCCAACTCCCCCAACAGGCCCTTCATCACACCCATTGCCCTGCCCAACCCCCTCCCTGCCACTCCGCACCCCCCTACATACACCCCCCACTGCCTCAAGCCCCTTCACCCACACACACACCAGCTCCACCCTCCTCCTTGCACCGCATGCCCCTGGTAAGCTGGTTGGGGCTGTGGGGAGGTGGTGGGGCTGTGCAGAATGCAGGAGGAGGCAGGAAGGGGCAGGGGATGGAGTGGCAGACACCCTACCCCCAATCTAGATTTAGAGCACTAGGAATAGCCATCTTTTAAACAATCAGCGCCTTGCCACCTAAACGAAAGCAGAGCGGCCACTCCGCTATCGTTTTCATTCAAACACATTTTCAGTGTGAACATTTAAAGGAAGACTCATGTGCCTGCCAGTCGGAGTTCTCCTTTGATGATGCAAAGAGCGAGAGAAAGAGTCTGAAAGATTCGCAAGTATCTAGTGCTCCAACTTGGAAACTGGCATGGAGCCAGTACTAATCGGAAAGTGACAGCCTGGCCATTTGGTGAAAACCGTTCCGGATCCTGCGCGGCTTGCTGAGTAAAACACAGATCCTGCTCTTGTCTTGCATGTTGAGCTAGGATTTTTTAAAGTTGTTTTTAATTCGCTCTTGCTGCTGACGATCACTGTCTATTTCATTATTGGCTTCAACAGCAAGACCCTAATCCTACCCACTCTTGCTGATTCGCCAACACAAAGCGCGGGGGTGGGCTTCATGGTCGGCGCAGGGCCAAGCACCTGGTCAAAATCCTCATAATAGGGGCAGGCTGATGGGGAGCGTCTCGATATGCCGTTGGCATCTTCTGCCTTGCGGTACATGCCCTCTTCCAGTTTTGTATTCTCTTCCTGCACTGGATTGCCATTTGCTTACTCCCCTCTTCCTCCAGCCTGTTGCAGAGGTGCAGGTTTGGGGTATGTCTCCCAGAACCGTGCTGCTTACTGAATGAACACCAGCACTCCACCAGGATACGGCTGAGCGTCACTGGCCAGCCAGCAGCATGCTGGGGTGAGGATCTCCCAGATAGCAGCTTGGCTCTAGCACTGTTTGAGTGAGCTGAGCTGTGCAGAGGTAGAGCAGGATGCGCGGAATGAAGGGTTTGAACGCTGAGTACGGGTATATCAACCGGCAGGTGGCTCACGGTACAGAGGAAGCCAGTAGGTAGAAAAGCAGGAAGAGACAGCCCCCAAGGAATTGTGGGAAGGCATTGGAGGACTATCACAACCCTAGCTCTGTAAGCTGGGCTTCAACTCCATCCACACTGGAAAGTGGGTGGGTTAGAGCCCACCATAAAGTAATACCTGGGTTCTAACTTATACCCCAAGCCAGGTAAACAGCCCAAGTTCAAAGCACATATAGACCTGGCTCGAAGGGTTTTGTGTGTGGACAGCAGAGGAGTTTGGACTAAAACCTGGATAAGAGCCTGAGTGAACTCTCACACCCTAAGTGGTACTAGCCACAGCAGATCCCTGGATTTCGCTGGGGGTAGGATGATCCTCAGGTAGTGCAGAGTTACTGTAGCTCCTCTTAACCACCCCCGCTGCTGGCTTGGGGGCATAGCGGGGCAATACGACTCTGGCTATGTCTACACTGAAAACACTGCAGCGGCACAGCTGTGGCAATTCAGTGTAGACACTCACTACAGCGACGGGAGGGGTTCTTCCATCGGTGTAGTTAAGTCACTTTCCCCAGAGGCGGTAGCTACGTGAATGGAAGAATTCTTCCCTTGACCTAGCGCTGGCTACACCAGGTATTAGGTCGGTTTAATTACATCATTCGGGCGGGCGGATTTTTCGCACCCCTGAGAGATTTAGCTGTGCTGTGTTCTAATTTATCCCCCCAGTTTTCAGTGTAGAGCAGCCCTGTGGCTGCACTGGCATTTTTGGAGAACCCGCTCACCTTCTGGAGAACTAGTGTAGACAGCGCACAAGGGTAACAACAAACTGACCAGAAGCTGCTGCTAATGAAGTGAAATGAAAATCCCCAGTTGCTTCAGTCCCTTTTCATTGGACTTTCACAGCTCATCCTGTTCCCTGCCTAGGCAAATCCCATTGTCATTAACAGCACTTAGCACCTGCCCAGGAGGTGCTAAGTGCTACTCATTGACAATGATTAGCACCTCCTCCTCCTCCTGCTGCTTTCCCTGCTCTGACAGGCTTTGTGTACCTTGAAAGCTGTAGGACCAACTCCACTGTTATTCTAATACCAGGGCAGCTCCAGTGGGACTGGGAACGGTGGGAGCTGTGGCTGCTGGTGTTTTTACCAGCCTGCCACCTCGATCTACAAGTTTAGTCAGTCAGGCAGTTTTTCCTACCAGGGTCAGATGAAATGGGATCTGATCTCCCAAAGAGGGCTATTTTATTACTGAAAAATGCTGAGGTGGACTCCAGTGCTGAATTCATAGACGTATTCCTGCCACCTGGATCGCAATGATGGCTACAAATAAATTCATGATTCCAGTGCAATTGTTTCTCTAAAACTGCAAGCCAAACAAGACAGTATTTTCAATCTGGGGCCCAGCGGGTACATGCGCCTGCATTTGCACATGTGGGCTGTCTTTGCATGTAACTGGGACACCTACCTGCACCTTTGCTCCCACAATGCTCTGATTACACAGGCAAATACCGGTTTGCATGTACAAACACTCAGATCAGCGGGCACACCTCTTACGCCTGCATCTGATCATTCGGTCCTAAGTGAATGAAAGTGACAGCTGAGCACGTTCCGGGGGGGCAGGGGCTCACAATTAATGGATTAAAATCCCTCAGCTGCATGGAATTTAATTCATTTTTTCATTGTTAACAATAACCAAGAAATATACATGATAGGATACCTTAGTCTAAGGTCCTTAGACCAACTACCAATGGAAGTGGTAGATTCTCCATCTCCTGATGTCTTCTGATCAAAACTGGATGCCTGTCTGGGGAACATGCTTCAAGTCAGACACAAGTTATTGGACTCAATCCAAGGGTAATAGCCTGTGATATGCAGGAGATCAGACTGCCTGGTCCCTTCTACCCTTAAACTCTGTGAATGTATGAATGAATCAGCTTTCCTGGAAGCAGCAACATGCTGTCATTTTCTATTGTTTCACTCCCATCCTATCCCATACCACTCAATGCCTGACTTGGTCTTTACATGCCTGTGTAGTTTTGTTATTTATCCAATTCTGCAAACCCTCACTCACACATGCAGTCCTTAAGGTTTTGCAGCTATCAGGTTGCCAGATGATTATTTAGATTACAATCATGACTAGAGACCCATTGTGTTAGACAGGGTACGAACCCAGAACAAAGAGCTGGTCCCTGTCCCTTACAGACAGCATTCAATGAGCTGCAACAGACAGACGAGGAGACCACAAGGAAAGAATGAGCCAATAATGAGGTTGTAAGCACTCTGAAGATGGGACCTGGTTGCTTTAAATCCCTGCTAGCACTGATTTAAAAAAATAAATCAAAAATTTTCACCCAAAAAGGGACAATTTTTTTTGCAATTTCCCCCCCTTTTTTCAGCCAGCTGCAATAGCTGCAAATTGCTATTTACACCAAAGGTTGTGTTATCCGTATTACAATATTGATGACTAACTGCATTCAGTTTTGGAATGCTCAAGTGGCTGCAACATGAAGGAATCATAGCATCCGCTTAGAGAACTGCCCTATTGATATGAATAGAGAACATCCTCTCTAGCTGCTAACGCTCCAGAACTCTAAATTCTGTGAGCAGCTTCAAAAATTCTAGGAAAAGGAGCTCATTCTCTCAGACATTAGGCTTAGTTAGTGTCTATAGAAACAGATCGGTTTCTTCCCTGTTAAATACTATAGGATGTTTCCATAAGGAGCAGTGAGATTGATCTTGAAGAAAGAGATTTAACAGGCTTGTCTAGTCCACGTCCTAATATGTTAAGCGCTTGTATAAGTATCAACTGATTATTTTTTGGTAAAGTGGCAATTTTATACGTAGACAATAAAGGGACAAAAAAGAACTACTCACTATTATTACAGGACAGCAGTTATTAATGCTTAGATTGGTGGTTAGGCCCCAAACGTGCAAATATTTATGCACGTGCTTAATACTACACACCAGTGCTCCCTTTGAAGTCAATGGAACTAGTCCCATGTGTAAAGTTAAGCAGCTACTGAAGTACATGTCTACGTACAGACTTGTACTGATTTAGCGAACGGTAAGGTGTTTAAATTGATTTTGCTAAACTGGTGCAATCCTGTGTGTAGGCACTCTTACGTCAGTTTAAATCTGGTTTCTTTTGATTTAGTGTAAATCAGAAAACCAAAACAGGGTTAAATTAATGTAGGGCCTTGCACTGCTTTCAAGAAATCGATTTAAAAATCCAATTTTAGCAAAACTGGTGCACGTTTTGTGTGTAGACAAGGTCTAAGTGTTTGCAGAATCAGAGCCTTGTAGGTGGGATTCACAAAGGTATTTAGGCACCTAACTCCCATTGACTAGTTGGGAATTAGCACCTAAGGTGACAGGCACCTTATAAATACAAGAACTGTGTTTGTTATAGTATATTGATTATAATATAGATGAGATAAGATGAACCAGGAGCTGGCTTCTGTTTTGAAAAAATATCAGCAACTTCTTGCTTCTTCATGCCACTCGGGGAGCTGGATTGAGACAGCTGAGTGACACTGCGTGGGGCTAGCGTCCAGCCTGTGGTAGCCAGGAAGGTGACCACGGATATTTTCCCTGTGTACACAGGACCCAAGGTGGGCCAATGCCACGGCTGCTGTTCCCTGGTGGTACTAGGGCGGTGGAACCAGGAGAAACTGCTGACAGTTTCTGCATGCAAGGGTGCTCTATTGCTACTCAGACTAAAGCAAAATATTCAAGGGGACACCCATCTAGAAGGAGAAGGGATGGGATGTCGGAATCACAAGGTGCACTCCGGTTCATCATTTGCGTTCTCTGGGCTGAAGCGCTGGTCTCCAGGGCAATGCGTGGGCACTAGGCCCAGGGTTTTGTATTCAGGAGGCTCTATGTCTACACTAGAAAGGCTACGGCAGCACTGCTGTAGCACTGACACTTACAGCATCGGAAGGGGTTCAGCCTCTCCGTGAGGTGGCAGCTAGGTCAACGGGAGAATTCTTAGCGCTGGCTACACTGGTCGGCTTACATCCGTCTCGCAGGGGGGGGAATTTTTCGCAACCCTCAAGCGGCGTAGCTGGGTCGACCTAACTTGCTGGTGTAGCCCCGCCCTTATTTTCTTTGGGAAAACGAATTGGGCAGGATTCTGTCATACTATCTAATCTCTCCTAGGAGGGGAAATAAAATGGGATGATCCAGCTCCCATTGAAGTCAATGGGAGTTTTGCCATGGTCTCCAACAGGCGCCGGATCAGAGCTTGTGTCTGGTTATACAGAAGTGAGAGTGTAATGGGATGTACTCTGGGACACCTTCCAAAGGGAGCTCTAGTCTTCCTGAGGTAGCCTGGCTTCCAGTTCAGCAGCGGTTCACTCCTGAGACATCCCTAGCTGCGGTGGCCCAGTCTCCAGCCAAACCATCATTATGCATCTGCAAAGTAGGTACCACCCCCCCAGACCTTGACTAAGGAAGGGCTGTTTACATGCATAATAATCTCTTTTAGACACAATTACACAGAGCAGACGTTGCAACCTACATGCTGTTTCTGTATTTGTTTCCTGCTCTGGTTCTTTCTGGTTCAGTGTAGAGGGGGCTAGTTTAGCAGACTGCCTAGGGAAACAGGCGGTTAGCAGTCAGATTATTAACTGAAGGCCTGGAGACGAGGGTGGGTAATTTATAGTTTGTTCTGTGCTTGCAGGTTATTAGTCCCCGGCAGAGGACACTGAGTGTCCAAAACCACCTTCTGATTGGCTAGTTGGGTCTTTTTTATTATATCACTGCTGTACACCAATTCCCACTGCTTAATCTTACATGCCAAAATCCTACTCCTCTTGTGTTCAGTGGGAAAAGTTAATGGAGGGAGCGGGACAAAGATACTGCACCTTTGAGGGTGGGAAGTGAAGGGGGCAGTGAGGAGATGAAGGGGAAAAAGTAAGTTTCAATATCTGCTTCTTTCCTGGGAGTGCCAAACTCCCCATCGAATAATAATCTGCGTCAGAGGCTCAGCACTCACGGTCTGGTGTCTAGCAAAACTGGGAGCTGTTCAATCAGCTTTTTAGCAAAGAAAGTGAGCTGACCCGCTCTGGTAGGGCCACGCGCTGCTGCTGCTGAAAGAGCAGCTGGGATTCTGCCGGGCCAGAAAGAGCTAGATGAGAGTCCAAGAGACCAGCGACTCAAACAAGAGGGACCCAGTTAGATTCCAAATAGCTGAGACAAGGGGTTTATAAATGTTTCTTTGCTGATCCTATTACTGGGAGCTACTTTTCATAGCGGAAGGATATGTTGGAGAAACATCCAAAAACTGTTTGTGAGTTTTTAACTAAATGTATAATTAATGAGCTATCGGTCTCTCCAGAGTATGCATTAGGAGGTTATTGATGCACTAAGCACAAAGCCACAGCTTATTTCTGTCCTGTTCCTTCACGTTCTTCACTTCACTTTTCCCTTATGGGTTTGTTTCAATGAGCTCCATTATCCCAGTCCACCTATTGCCAAGTTTATATATAAGGTCATATAAGCTATCTTTGTGTACATGGATGGGGTGAACTACATCTCAAACATATTAAACTTATGAGCCTTCTCTAGATGTTGAAATATTAGCAAATAAAAATATTAGGACACCTAGAATGTTTTAAGAGGCAGTGTCAGTTTACAAATCCTAGGCTGAGATTTTTAAAATTCCTCATCTGTGTTATTAATCAACAGTCTTGACTGTGACGGCTGCATTGATGGCACAGATCTCTCCTCCTTATAGGGTTTGTTTACTATTTATGTTTGTGATGGCTGCAAAGAGACTCTCTGCAAGTCAGTTTCGCGCTGTGGGTCTCATGCACTAGCACAGTGCTGTGATGTCCTGCAACCAGGGCAAGGGAAGGGACACATCGCAACACCCACCTTTGCATTTGACACTGCAAGTCACTTCCCCCGCCGGTGCCTGTGTCGAGGTGAAGGCTCGGGTGCTCCAGGGTGGCCTGGATGGGGTGCTGTGCCTGAGGACTGGCAGTGGACTCCCCGGTTGCTCGGGGAAGGGCCCCGTTTAAGCAGATTCAGAGGTGGGGCCCCCCCGCCCAGCGCTGGTGTGTGCCCCAATGGGAGGGAGGGAATGAGACGCTCCCTTGGGGAATCACCGTGGGGAGTGGGTGGGGCTAAAGACGGAGAGGCGCGGCATTCAGCAGGGGGCGTGACCAGCAGGAGAGGGGGCGGGGCTGCAGCCCGTGCATTTGAGCGCAGGTGGCCGGGTCCACGGCTCCACTCCGCCCGCACCGGCTGTAGGGGTGGTGGCGGCTGCAGCGAGTGCCGGGGCCGGAGCCCGCGGGCGGCAGGGCGCAGCAGCGGCTGAGGGGGCTACACGGTGCCGGGCGCCCGGGGCAGCTGATGCCCTGCCCGCCCGGCCGGATCGCAGCGGCCGGGGCCTCGCTCCCCTTCCCCTTTCGCTGCAGGTGGCTGCCCGCGGCCATGGAGCCCGGCGTGCGGGGGCAGCGGGCCGGCTGGGGCTGAGCGCCGAGCCGCCCCTCGCGGGCGGGCCATGCCCCAGGGGCCGGGCGCGGCGCAGGGACCGCTGCCAAACTTCTCCGGGAGCCGAGCGCCGCCCGTGCCTAGGGAGCGCCCCGGCCCGCCGGACTCGGGGTCCCCGCCGGCGGCGGGCGCCGGGGAGAGACTCTGCGGCTCCTGCCCGAACTCGTCTGCTGCTGCCCCGGGCCAGCCGCGGCCGGTGCTGGGGCGCGCTGCGCTCACGATGGTCGGCGCCGGCCGGGGGCTCCTGAGCCTGCTGCTCCTGCTGCGGCTCCCGCGCTTAGCGGCCGCCGCCGCCAAGGCGCCCGTGTGCCAGGAGATCACGGTGCCCATGTGCAAGGGCATCGGCTACAACCTGACCTACATGCCCAACCAGTTCAACCACGACACGCAGGACGAGGCGGGGCTGGAGGTGCACCAGTTCTGGCCGCTGGTGGAGATCCAGTGCTCGCCGGACCTGCGCTTCTTCCTCTGCAGCGTCTACACCCCCATCTGCCTGCTGGACTACGCCAAGCCCCTGCCGCCCTGCCGCGCCGTGTGCGAGCGGGCCAAGGCCGGCTGCTCGCCCCTCATGCGCCAGTACGGCTTCGCCTGGCCCGAGCGGATGAGCTGCGACCGGCTGCCGGCGCTGGGGGACCCGGACACGCTCTGCATGGATTACAACCGCAGCGAGCCCACCACCCCGCCCGCCGCGCCGCCCGCCCTGGCCAAGCCCACCCGCGCCTCCAGGGGGCCCCAGAGGAGCCTGACCCCGGACTGCGGCCGGGTGTGCCGGTGCACCGAGCCCTTCGTGCCCATCGCCCGCGAGTCCCACCCGCTCTACAGCAAGATCCGGACCGGCCAGGTGCCCAACTGCGCCGTGCCCTGCTTCCAGCCCTACTTCACCCAGGACGAGAAGACCTTCGCCAGCTTCTGGATCGGGCTCTGGTCCATCCTCTGCTTCCTCTCCACCTCCACCACCGTGGCCACCTTCCTGATCGACATGGAGCGGTTCCGCTACCCGGAGCGGCCCATCATCTTCCTCTCCGCCTGCTACCTCTTCGTCTCCCTGGGCTACATCGTGCGGCTGGTGGCGGGCCACGCCAGCGTGGCTTGCAACCCGGAGTACCGCCACGTGCACTACGAGACCACGGGCCCCGCGCTCTGCACCATGGTCTTCCTCCTGCTCTACTTCTTCGGCATGGCCAGCTCCATCTGGTGGGTGATCCTGTCCCTCACCTGGTTCCTGGCCGCCGGCCTCAAATGGGGCAACGAGGCCATCGCCGGCTACTCCCAGTACTTCCACCTGGCCGCCTGGCTCATCCCCAGCGTCAAGTCCATCGCCGTGCTGGCCCTGAGCTCGGTGGACGGGGACCCGGTGGCGGGGGTTTGCTACGTGGGCAACCAGAACCTGGACAACCTGCGGGGCTTCGTGCTGGCCCCCCTGGTGGTCTATCTCTTCACCGGGACCCTCTTCCTGCTGGCGGGCTTCGTCTCCCTCTTCCGCATCCGCAGCGTCATCAAGCAGGGGGGCACCAAGACGGACAAGCTGGAGAAGCTGATGATCCGCATCGGCATCTTCACCGTCCTCTACACGGTGCCGGCCACCCTGGTGGTGGCGTGTTACGTGTACGAGCAGCACTACCGGGAGAGCTGGGAGAAGGCGCAGAACTGCTCCTGCCCCGGCGACCCCAGCAAGCCCAAGCCGGACTACGCCATCTTCATGCTCAAGTACTTCATGTGCCTGGTGGTGGGCATCACCTCGGGCGTGTGGATCTGGTCCGGGAAGACGCTGGACTCCTGGAGGCAGTTCACGGGGAAGTGGTGCCGGGGGAGGAAGCCCTCCGTGTACAGGGAAGCCAGCTCCGCTTTGACAGCGAGGGCTGGGGGCGCGGCCGCCGCTGCCTACCACAAACCAGTCCCGCTTTCTCAGGTGTGACGAGCACCGGGACCGCGCCAGACTCCCCCCGGGACCAGGGTTTGCAAAGCAGGAGAGTGGGAGCTCTGCGGCGGGGGCCGGGAGCTGCTGCCTCCCCCAGCACTTTGTAACGAGGGGGATCCCGCTGGGAAGTGCCCGGGGGTCCCTCCAAGCGTGTGGGGCCGCCGGTCTGAGGGGGGAGAGCTGACTGCTCAGGCCGGCCCGCTCCGAGCCGCTGTACAATACCTGAGCTCGCAGGTAACTCCAGCCTAGGTATTGCTCCCCTCTTGCGGGGACCAGCAGGGACTGGCTGGTAGATTTCACTCCTAGCTGCCCACGGGCGGATGTCACAGGAAAGGGAGCCCGTTGAACGGAGACTTTTTAGAAGATCAACGCACTGGAAGATCAACTTCCAGGGTAACTTTTTATTCAAAAACCCTGGGTGGCGGGGGCGGAGAATAAACACGGGGTGTTCATGCCCCTTTGACCGCTACTTGCTGCCTTTTTCCGCGGGATTCCTCCCGTGGCTGAGTGGGACGGGCAGTCACCTAAGCATGACTGGGCTGGCCAGAGAGAAAGTGTGAAAAATCAGGAGGGGGGGGGGAGAGAAATAGGCGCCCCTATAAGAAAAAGCCCCAATATCAGGACTGTCCCTATAAAATCCGGACAGCGGGTCACCCTAAGCATGACAGTTCTTGGGCTAATCCCTTGTCATCTCCTGGAGCAGAGACAGACCCCAGGATTTGGGGTGAGTTGGATTCCTAGGGTGAAACGACACGGACCCCTCGATTTTGAAACTAATTCCTTTGGGCAACGGCTCCCTGCTCTGAGGCCAGACCGCGCTGGTTGTGGCTCTAGGCGGGACGCCCCCGTTACACAGCGGGGCTTTAATCAACTGCGTGTGAACGCAAATCCCCCGCGCTGAGTGCTCGGCCCCCTGCCCATGAACCAGACAAGCGCCCTGGGCCATGGCAGTCACCGGGAATCCTGCCCCCCCCCCGGGGGGGGGCGAGTTTAAACCTCAGTGAGCTCTTGCGAAGCAGAGATTCGTAGTTTACAAGGGGCCTTTAAAAATCAGCCTGTTTAAAGGGGAGTCAGTCCCCCGGGTTAGTAAAGCAGGGGCGAGGGAAGCAAGCGCAGGTTGCAGTTACAAAAACCAAGTGTCCTTGGGGGGGGGGCGCTTTTCATCCTCCCTGAAAGGGCCCCTGGCTGCCAGAGGTCGCTTATTGGCGCTGCGCGCTTACAGCCTAACCGTGTTTGCAACCTGGAAGTTTTGCCACCGTCTTGAGCAGGGCAAAGATCTGTGCCTGCCTCTGCCTGCCAGGGTGGAGTTTACTGCCGCCTTTCCCCCACTTTCCCGCCTGTTTCTTGCAGTGGTTTAGGGCCCAATTAGCTGCTTTGCCTAAAACAGGCGAGGCGAGGCGAGGCTGCCAATCGATAGCCAGCGCTTAGCAGAAAGGATCGATCTCCCCCAGCCGGGCCGCCCTTTGCCCTTTCCGCGGGGGGAGATGCGCAGCAGCGGGGGAAGGAGCATCCTTGAGCCTAGGCCACTGCCTGCTGCAGTAGCGCTGTCCTGCTTGTCACTCCCCCCGGGGAACGAGGGCCGGGGGGTTCCTATTGAAACCGGCTTTGCCATTTCCTCCGCCGCTCTGGTCTAGGCAGGGGGCCACCCGCCCGGGTGTCCGACTTCAGCAGTAGGGCTGGGCAGCGCTTCCCCCCTGGCCGGGCAGTGGCCGGATTAAGGCAGTGGCCGGATTAAAGCAGCGGCCTCCTGCGTTGCTCCAGCGGCTGGGCTCTGGCAGGAGCTATCCGCCCGGGACGCGCTGGAGGGGAAGGCGACTTTCCACCACCGGCGTTAACCAGGCGGGTGGCTGCCCCTGAATTGGACACACTGCTCTGGGCCCAAGCACCGCCCCTGAGATCCCCTGTCACAAAGGAGAGGCTTCAACAGGAGCACGTGTAGATTTGCCTCCGCTCATGTCAATTTCACGGGCTGCTCCTGAGACAGGCTCGCTGAGCGGTCAGGGAGCAACAGGCCCGCTTGCAAGGGAGAATGATCTCCCCCCCTTCCCGTGGCAAGCTGGCGGCAGTGGCTCGCTGCTCCCTACTCATGACTGGTGCACAGGGGTACAATGGATAGGGGGCTTCCCCTCCCTCTGCAACTGCCTGAACAGGGACACAACTGGAGGCGTTTGCTCCCCATAAAGTCAGCCAGGGCTCAGCAGTGCAGAGCAGGCCGCAGTCACAGGTTGGAGGAAGGAGCTATTGCCAAACTGGGCAGTCAGCGTTACCCAGGATCGGGAGTTGGCTGCTAAGGAGCAGGAATTACCAACTCTATCAAAGGAGCAGCCCCCCCTCCCCACTGCTAAGTGCAGCTGATTTGAGTTTCCCCAGAGGAGCTGCTTCCACTCCCTGGAACTAAATGTAGGAATAAAGCCCCAGGGTGCTCTTCATTCTCTGGCAAGCCGCTGCCTAATGACTTCCCAGCCTCCAGCTTCGATGCAATGTGGCAGTAGCCCAGCACCTGCTTTTGGACTATAAAGTGGTGCAGCTTTAAAGCTGGCACTGGCCAGTGAGCACGCAGTCAGCAGGACCCTCGCTGGTAAGGGGACAGGGCTGGTGCATTGACCTGCACTCCCCAGGCACAAAAATGGACACAGCCCCCTCCCGCCAGCAGCAGGAGGACTGAGGGGAAAAGTTCTAAAAACCCTGATTTCCCCAGAAGCAGCTGAATGCACGTGGTCTCCTCTGAGCTGCACCACCTCAGATGGCCACGGCGGCGCCAGAGAGCACCTGCTCCCTGAGATGGCCAGGCTTTGAAAGCTCTACCCCTCTCCCCCCTTCCTCCCAAGGTAGCTCTGGAGACAAGCTCTACCCCCCCTGCTTATCAGAAACAAAGAGATGGAAAGCGAGCCTGCAGCCAGCCAGAAAACCAAGGATGGCCAGGGTCTTGCCTGTCCGGTGGTGGTGGGGAATATGAACAAGCCCCCAGCAGCTTGACAATAACCTCCCCCAGCCCAAGTTAGCAGCAGCTGTGACAAGGGTCCTGCAATGCAGTGAGGGTACAGTACTTCACCGGGAGATAGTTCTCTTACACGCTGTAAATAATTGTACTAGGGAATCTGGTCTGTATATACTCGAGTTTTAGTGAACTTTGATACGGGTTTGTTCTCATTAAAGCCGCTTCAGCCTAGCTCCACTGGGGCTAGTTGTGGGGTGTAGTCAAATTCATGTGGTCAAATTCATGCCCAGTCTTACCTGGGTCTTGCTGTAGGGGCCTTGTGGAGGCACAGCCAGACACGCTTCATTCAATACCTTGAACAAGACCACATCAAAGGATTTTTCTTCTTCAAGTGTAACTGCCTCAGTGTAGTTGTTTTTTGTTTTGTTTTTTAAAATCAGCTGTAAACTGTGGTCTGCTGAAAAAAATGTGAGCATAGTTGAAGCAGGGGTCAGGATAGCTTTGGGCTAGTGCCATCTTTGCTACAGACAACCATAACGGCTGAAACTTTACTTGGCCTGGCTTTTAGGATTCTTCAAATTTTCACCACTGCACTGCAAGCAGCAGCAGCAGCAGCAACTAAAAGCAGATGTTATTTTGTGCCCAGGTGGGCAGGGCCCACACTTATACGCATTAGACTTCACACACTTCAGTTGCTGACCTTGTGACTTTTTTTTGTTTAAGAAGTAACTTTGTATGTATTCTATTTTGTGAAAAGTTGAAGAAAACCTGAGATTTTATTCAAAGAAAAAAATATGGAGATTAGCTATTTATGAGAAAACAAAAGTGTCTATTTTTATTTCTTTGTTCCTGATAACAGAGGGGGGAAATGAGAACGTGCGGGAGAATGTTTTCCCCCCTATTTCTTACCAGCAGGAGGCACTGAAAGGGATGCGCAGAGACTAGCCATGAGGCAATGAAATAGGGCTTATAGGAGTAGTGCTTAGCTCCATGAGGCCCTATTTCCACATTGGGGACTCCAGGCATTATTATACAAATAATAAACATGTCACATTTCCCTGCAGGAAATAGGAATGCAGCTAGTGGAATCCCACCAGAAGTCCTCACGCAGGTTATAAACAAAGCCTTGTAAGGAAATGTTACAGAAATGGGCGGGGGGAAGCTTAGGTCTGTTCTGTGACTTTAAAAAAAAAAAAAAAAGGGTAAACACACTAGTAGATCAAGAGTTGCTTTCAAGGCAAGCATTGCTGTTGGCTTGTGTCCATAACAGCTCCTGTAAAGTGCACTGCCCTGACTGTTCAAGGTAACACCCCATAGTTAGAGCATAGGCCTTACTATAAAATGTACGGGTCTTTTGACTTGGAATAGTGTCAGGTCCTTATCCAGCAATAAACTCAAGCACCGTAGACCTGTCCTTCGGTACTTACCAGTTAACACAGTCAAGCAAGTCTCAGTCAACTAGGAGTGTATGCCAAATCTCAGTCCTATGTCCAGATTTGGTGCAGACCCACATAATCCACAAGACAGACCCTGGAAATCTTCCTCTGCAGGAGGTAACATCTCATTTTGCAAGGATTCAGTCTAAAGGTACCGATGCTGTAGGAAGAGCATTTAAAATAGGGAGGCACGGGGTTAACACTTGCTCACTTGTCACGCAGCACTCAGCTATCCAGTTAGCTTTGAAGTGTGCACACCTAGCATCGGCTGGATTTCTGTCACCCAAACAGCGCTATCAGAAGTGATCATGGACAAAATACAGATGCTGACCCCCAAGATTACGATTCCAAGGCACCAATACCTGTCTGGCCATTCTCCATCAGTGCAAAGAAGATGGTCACAGGGTCTGATCCTGCCGTGCATCAAGATCCACAACTTCCTTTGGGTAGAGAGCCTGCAGCACCTCTCCGAATGGGGCCTTTTCTAATAAACTAGGGCACACTCACTTAAATACACCCTTTAAAACACACACTGGGTCTTGCCTTGTTCCAGCCTTCCCCTCTCCTGGAGTCTGCCATACTCTGGGATTTGGAGGCCTGGATCTGCATGGGGAGTTAGAATGCGTAGGTGAATAGGTGGTGTGCAGAAGTGGCACACCAGGATTCAGCACAGCGCTGGCCCAGAGTTCATCCCTACAGGTGGGGAAGGAAGCTGGTTACTGTAGGTGGCAGGCTGCTAGTCACCTGCGCTAGTCAGTCCCTTACTAACAAGTAAGGTATTGGAATAGTTTATCCCACGATTAGGCATCTCATCACTAATCTAGGTCCCCCAGGGTGCGTTCAGTCCTTATCTGTCTACTCAGACTAGTCTCCTCAGGGCAGCTGCTGCCTCTTCCATTGTCTTGCACAGCACCAGTCACAGCACGCAAGAGCTGGCAGGGAACAGGTGCTGTCAAGATCTTAGTCTTGTGAGCTGAAAAAGCTGCCCGTAAGTTTAGGAACTGCACTACAGGGGATAAACTCATGTACCTTAGATTAGTCTCCTCCTCCTGCTGCCCCCCCCCACCCCCCAGCTGTTTTAGAACTAGGCAGCGCCTTTACAGACTGACAAGTTAGCCTAATTCTCCACCCCCCCAGTACAGCAAATCAGCAGTAATTCAATGGAGCCACAAAGATGTGTGAGACAGGAAGATCAGGTCCAATGACCCAGAGCGCTTACAACTTCTAAGATACCATGCACCATGAGAAAGGAAGGTAAATGTGGTTAGTGTTAAGGACAAGAGTGACAACGCTCTTAAGAAAAGAGGGGTGTAATTTGGTGCACTCTATAAATCCTCTCTGCATTGATCTCTGGTATGCCACTTGGCAGGAGAACATGTACCACATAAGGATGGATATTTCTTACAGAAACAGGGTACAGGTCACTCAAGAACTACATGAGCGACAGGGGATGGATCACTTGATGATTACCTTTTCTGTTCATTCCCTCTGGGGCACATTGGCCACTGTCAGAAGACAGGATACTGGGCTAGATGGACTTTTAGTTTGACCCAGTATGGCCGTTCTTGCATAGAAATTAGGTCTGAAGAGATACCACCGCTTCCTTTCTGGTGGAGCTCTCTCCACTATTCAGATCTACACTTCGGCATTGACCAGCAGCCATCCCTACTTAAGTGCTTGGAACATACTCTGTAGCACGTACTCACCTCTCCTTCAGCGCTTGCCTCAAATCGCTCCCTTCTCCTCCTCCACTTGCCCACATTATGCCTGATGCCTTTTCTTGGTAAAAATATGGGTGGTGTTGACATTTATTCTATCCCAGGAGTACTTGTCCTCCTACCCGCCAAACCCACTTTAAGTGGTTCTCATACTAAATTGCTGTAGCAACAAAACACACAGTTCCTGTATCCAAAGGGCAAAGGTTGCGCTGAAGCAAGTTTGCATTCTTCAGCTGGGATTCTATCAGACTAAGCCCGTATCAATGACTGGTTGGCAGAGTGTTGATCTCCACCTAACACTACTTGTGGATGGGAGCAGAGTTGATTCTAACTAGCCTGCATTGAAGCAAGCGCATAGCTGGGCAATTTGCTGCCAGCGATTGAGTGTCACAGCTACGACTAGAAGATGACCGGGTTGCAGCTCAATAAAGATTTAAGTATCCAACTGTTGGATTGGTGGGCATTTTTCATTGGGTTATCTATACCCAGTACACATAGCCCAATGCACACACTGATCTATCCTGCCAGGCTGGCTCTTAGGCAGAGAGAGAAAAAGAATTAACTTGTCCTCTACAATAAAATCTCATTATTGTTTTTAAAGGGACATTTCCAGTAGTGATTATGAATAAAGTCCCTCTTAGCAATAGCTTGTTTTTGAAACAGCACGGTTGACACCTTCTAGGGAGCCTTTTCTAAAAACACCAGGCTTCCCGAGGAAAAACTGGATGAGATTCCCTTTGAAACACGCAGATGCTGTCTCTCCTTAAGGTGTCTTACAGCACCAAAAAGCAAAACCCAACTTCTTTGCTGCTTCTACGTATAAAGGTCCAAAAGATTTAATATCCCCGATTTCTCTGAGGTTGAAGAGCAGATTTTAAAGGTTTGTCTTTTGTGTTTTTGCTGGAAAACTAGAGCACTGGAGTGGGAGTTCCATTCCCCTTTCGTTGAGGACTTATGTTGCCAGCTTTAATTTCTCACAAGCGGTTGTCAGTTTCTTTTGTTAACTTCTATTTAACTGTTTTAAATAGATTAAAAATCACTTCCCCCTCCTCAGTAGCTCAGATTTCAGTTTGGTTATAGCAAAATCTCACTAGTTCTCCAGTCAACCACCGACTCCTCTTGCAAAAACAGGGTAGTAAAGACTTGCTTTTCCAAAGAAAGTTCTAAAAATATTCAGGCCTTTATACATCATGAAGCAGCAAAAAGAGCATACCTTTTATTCCTCCCTAAGTCATTTTCAATAGCTTTTAATGCAAAGATGTAAACCAATGGGTAAGGAGACTCAAAGCATCTATAATATACAAATATGATCACCTACACCTAAAATGAAGAACACTGAAATATCAGTAGAAATGCAGAGAGCCTAGTAAGAGATGATTCCACACAAATATCTTACTGTGTAGAAATTTCATACAAGGTATTTTTCACAGGTTGGAGAGACAAGGTGGATGAAGTAATAGCTTTTGTTGGACCAACTTCTGTTGGTGAGAGAGACCGGGCTTTGAGCCACACGGAGTTCTTCTTCAGGTCTGGGAAAGGTCCAATAAAAGGTATTACTTCACCCACCTCGTCTCTAATATCCTGGGACTGACAGCTAGAACTACACTGCATATGACATCTGTAGGGGTTGGTCACCAAAGGCTGGGGGAGGTGGAAAGGAGAGAATGAGCATTCTGACTGGTAAGTAGCAATTTGTTAGCCAGTCTGTCAGATTAATGCATCAATGAAAGTTGATTTTTAAGGTAAACTGACTTTCAAATTCAGATTTTATCTATTTTGCATGTGTTGTCAGATGCCCCATGCTGTTGCAGCACCACATATCATGCATGATACTTGGTAACTTAAAATGCCACTGAGCAAAGGCAGCTCCTAATTTCAGTCTGGTTATGAGGAGTCAGATGCAATGAGAGCCTGTACTAGCTACACAAAAGATTAGCAAGACGTCCTGCAGATTCAGATTACTTTGTGGGGAGTTCTTTTCCGATTCTCCCACACTGTTAGGGAGATATCTATTGATACATCCTAAGATCGGTCATGCGCCTACAAACCAGGATCATAAATCTCTTTTCTTACTGTGTTATTACATCCTTCACTATTTCATCTGTCAAAGAAAAGGTGAATACCAGGCACAGGTGATGCTTTCCTGAGAAGTGCCAGAAGGCACCTGCTACGTTTGTGAAAGCTGTATAACCAATCAGCAAAATAAGCACAGGAAAAGTGTGTTTATATCCACCTCAGAAAGTTCAAATCAGGTTGCAGAGTATTAACTAAAACACAGACTTGTAAGAATTAGGTTACAGGTCAACCTGAAAAATCAGAGACTGGAAATTACAAGCAGCTAACCTCGTTCCAGAGTAGATTCAAAAGGGAGGACTAATGCAGCAGTGGGAGACAAGTTACCTCCAGAAAGTTTCCTTGCATTTAAACCAAAAATCTACCAGTCACCGTTAGTTACTTAAACATTGTTGTTCACAAATGTTAACAATAAATCGGACCTGGAATCACAGAAGTTGTCATTCAGTCATGCCCTTCCTTCAGCTTAACACACACAAACTGCAGTTGACTGCAAACTGTATGACCCCCCCCCCCCCAGCACACAACTGTTTGAAACCTCTAATAATATTCATTTTTGGCTCCTAAGGGATATTTTCCAATAAAGGTGGTAAGACAAAACATTTAATCAGCTCATATTGGGGTGGATTTCACACAACATAGGACTAAGATTTGGTGAGATTCTCAAGTAACCACACAGGGCCAAGTCTTCATTTTAATCCGTTCAACAAGTTATTTGCAAACAAACTCAGAGAAAATGGTACAGAACACTCTAATCACCTTTAGCTTTAATTAAAATAGAGTTTATTATTAGCTTCTTTTTTTTTTTTTTTTAATACAAACATGAGAAAGGAAAACCACCTGAAGATGTAGCATTATTTTCAAAATTGAATCGTGATCAATACCTGAAGTTCCAAGTTCCATGGATTGCGGGCCTGGAGCTGGTAGATTTGCAAACTTTAAAATACTATACATATTTAAATAGTCTGAATGCTGCCAAATTGTTATACTCAGAAGTCCCTAATCTCAAAGGCATGGGGACCTGATAATTTACTGGACCTTGGATGGAAGCAGGGTTGAACAAAATTTGTCCTAGGAACTAATGTCATTCAGTATGGCACAAAGTGCCTAGAATCTATCTAGAACTGGGAGAAGGAGGTATATAAGGGTTAGTAACAGGAAAAGTCTGTTAATACTTATCCTGTTTAGAGTTTTGAAGTTTGAAAGGAAACTTCATCCCAAATTCTCATTCTGGAGGAGTAAACTCTATCTTCAGGAAAAGCAGAGTTACACAAGCTATAATGTTCACTTCTCCAAAAAATAAGTCTGACAACTTATACATTTGGGTTTTGTTTTTTTTAAGAACTCCTTTGAACGAAATCTTATGTGCTAATTGGGAATAAGTATCTACCCCTATCAGTGAGTCCAGGATCCTCAAACTCACTACTGTCCCACCACAAAAGTAAACCCCCATCTGAAAGCAGGAAGTCTAGGGGAACCAAAACAGACATGATAATCTTAGCATCAACTTTGTCAGAACTCCGCTGCATAAAGCACAACGGGTCTGTAGAGGAAGAATTCAGAGAAGCAATGCAGTAGGCTATTCATCACTGGATTGCCACATTGTTTGGGATAGTGACATTGTTTCCAATACAGCTCTCTCATATTCAGTGCCTCAGAAAGATATACAGGATGCATATTTTCCTAAGCAGTAGTAAAAGTATTAGAAAGTGAGAAGCACCATAGTTCACAAGAAATGCAGCATGGACCCTATACATCTGAACAATCAATATGTAACACCATTTCTCTGCTTCCAACCAAAACATTCAAAATCCTTGAACAGTCTCTACCGGAATGACACTGCTGGTACAGTTATTATATCCTGCTCAAACAGCTTCTTGGTTTTGAACTCATCACCAATAATAGCAGCTTTTGAATAGCAAAACCCTTCAACACTTATCTATGCTACCATTTCAAGCTCCAGAGTGGCTTTATACTTCGTTAAAGTCCTCTTTTTTTTGTTAACACTGCATTCACTCTGAAAGGCAAACGCAGCAAGATTCTGGATGACAGGGAGAAGAGGGAAGAACATTGTAACTATCGTCACGTGGTTAGTGTTTAAATTCTAAAATTTAAAACTACTCATTATTAAAAACCTCATCGTTCACAGCTATAGGCCTACACAGTAAGCAAACATCTGTGGGGGGAGGTGGGGAGCTTGTTTTTGCACCTCTGGATACATTAGGAGAAGCACTGATTTGACAAGGTCCCATTTTTTGAATGGAATATGCTCCTCAGGCCCTGGGGTCCCCTTGGCTGGTTTTATCCTTCCTCCCCTTAATGGAAGACACCATCACTGCTGGCTTATGTGCATGGAGTGGTGGTATTCCTCCGGTTCATACGTACGCTGGCTTCACGGTGCTGCACCCTTCTCTCTCCTCAGGAGAGGATGGCATTAGAACGACGGATACCAACTAAATTATCAGCACTGAAAGATCGTCTCATAGCAGCTTTGGACAAGTCTTTGTATTTGTCCTCACAGAGCCTGGAGATAGCCTGTAAAATACATTCAGATACAAAAGAATGAACGCGTGAATTAGAAGCATTCAAACATTTTAAGAAAGCTCTTACAATGGCAACACTAATGGACCAAGCACTTACAGTGCCTCTCTCTTTCAGTGCCGCTACTGGCTGCTGCCCTGGGTATGCCATTACAAAAAAAGCCTTTTGTTCAGGGAAAACATTAAGGCGCTGTAGAAACTGCATCTTTAAGGATCTCTCCCCATGTTCACCCGTATCATTATTAGTCACAGGAGATTATGATTTTTAAATGCAGTTCAATCTCCACATCTCTAAGCAACTTAAATCTTATACCAGCCTCTACAGCTTAATGGAAATCTTGGATCCAACTTGAAGTATGTGTGTTCATGTGCAAATTCCACTCAAAACTCCATGTAAATAGATGGGGTTTGGAGCCCAGGCTATGGATATGAGGCTCAGGAGGGATGCTAGAGATTCCTAAGCCCTGAAGGAAGAGGTTACAGGCAGCTGCTGGTCCCCCCCTCCTGCCCCCGCCCTCTCAACATAACCATCTAGGATTCTTGGGGTGTATAGTGGAGAATTTGAAAGGGAAATTTATTAGGGCTGGTGCTTTTGCACTTCCTGAGCCAGTCAACTTTTTGCTGACGTTTGTAAACCAGCACAAAGGGTTTGTGAATCCAATAAGGAGATCCTGGTGCTGGACTGTACAGAGGATGTGGAAAAAGCTGATGTACTCAATGCTTTTTTTGCCTCTGTCTTCACGAACAAGGTCAGCTCCCAGACTGCTGCACTGGGCAGCACAGTATGGGGAGAAAGTGACCAGCCCTCTGTGGAGAAAGAAGTGGTTCGGGACTATTTAGAAAAACTGGACGAGCACAAGTCCATGGGGCCGGATGTGCTGCATCCGAGGGTGCTAAAGGAGTTGGCAGATGTGATTGCAAAGCCATTGGCCATTATCTTTGAAAACTCATGGCGATCGGGGGAGGTCCCGGATGACTGGAAAAAGGCTAATGTAGTGCCCATCTTTAAAAAAGGGAAGGAGGAGGATCCGGGGAACTACAGGCCAGTCAGCCTCACCTCAGTCCCTGGAAAAATCATGGAGCAGGTCCTCAAGGAATCAATTCTGAAGCACTTAGAGGAGAGGAAAGTGATCAGGAACAGTCAGCATGGATTCACCAAGGGCAAGTCATGCCTGACTAACCTAATTGCCTTCTATGAGGAGATAACTGGGTCTGTGGATGAGGGGAAAGCAGTGGATGTGTTATTCCTTGACTTTAGCAAAGCTTTTGATACGGTCTCCCACAGTATTCTTGCCGGCAAGTTAAAGAAGTATGGGCTGGATGAATGGACTATAAGGTGGATAGAAAGCTGGCTAGATCGTCGGGCTCAACGGGTAGTGATCAACGGCTCCATGTCTAGTTGGCAGCCGGTTTCAAG
>QXTE01000015.1:12168136-12208535 GCA_003942145.1 Platysternon megacephalum | reverse complement strand
GGTCGGTCCTGGGGCCGGTTTTGTTCAATATCTTCATTAATGATCTGGAGGATGGCGTGGACTGCACTCTCAGCAAATTTGCAGATGACACTAAACTGGGAGGAGTGGTAGATACGCTGGAGGGTAGGGATAGGATACAGAGGGACCTAGACAAATTAGAGGATTGGGCCAAAAGAAACCTGATGAGGTTCAACAAGGACAAGTGCAGAGTCCTGCACTTAGGACGGAAGAATCCCATGCACTGTTACAGACTAGGGACCGAGTGGCTAGGCAGCAGTTCTGCAGAAAAGGACCTAGGGGTTACGGTGGACGAGAAGCTGGATATGAGTCAACAGTGTGCCCTTGTTGCCAAGAAGGCTAACGGCATTTTGGGCTGTATAAGTAGGGGCATTGCCAGCAGATCGAGGGACGTGATCGTTCCCCTCTATTCGACATTGGTGAGGCCTCACCTGGAGTACTGTGTCCAGTTTTGGGCCCCACACTACAAGAAGGATGTGGAAAAATTGGAAAGAGTCCAGCGGAGGGCAACAAAAATGATTAGGGGGCTGGAGCACATGAGTTATGAGGAGAGGCTGAGGGAACTGGGATTGTTTAGTCTGCAGAAGAGAAGAATGAGGGGGGATTTGATAGCTGCTTTCAACTACCTGAAAGGGGGTTCCAAAGAGGATGGATCTAGACTGTTCTCAGTGGTACCAGATGACAGAACAAGGAGTAATGGTCTCAAGTTGCAGTGGGGGAGGTTTAGGTTGGCTATTAGGAAAAACTTTTTCACTAGGAGGGTGGTGAAGCACTGGAATGGGTTACCTAGGGAGGTGGTGGAATCTCCTTCCTTAGAGGTTTTTAAGGTCAGGCTTGACAAAGCCCTGGCTGGGATGATTTAGTTGGGGATTGATCCTGCTTTGAGCAGGGGGTTGGACTAGATGACCTCCTGAGGTCCCTTCCAACCCTGATATTCTATGATTCACCCTGCTTTAGAGCAGGTAATGTCCTATTAACACAGGTCTGAGAATTGTATTTAGTATTTGAACTGCTTTAACTAAACTCCGTTTATTGAACGATTAAAGCAGCATGTACACTGGTGCAGTTATTCCAGTAGTGAGATTCCCATTAAATCTGTGTGTCAATTAATTTGATTAGAAACGCTTCAGGACAGTGTTTCAAGCCCTGATTGGGGCCTCCAGGGGCCATCATAATGCAAATAAATAAATACAGAAGGGTGTCACTTTCTATTTGTATGCTGAGCCATTACTATTAGGCTCAGAATGTCAGTTGTGAGTATTAACTTCCATTAAAAATTTACCAGCATCACCAGATGAGCTTTNGGGGGTTGGACTAGATGACCTCCTGAGGTCCCTTCCAACCCTGATATTCTATGATTCACCCTGCTTTAGGGCAGGTAATGTCCTATTAACACAGGTCTGAGAATTGTATTTAGTATTTGAACTGCTTTAACTAAACTCCGTTTATTGAACGATTAAAGCAGCATGTACACTGGTGCAGTTATTCCAGTAGTGAGATTCCCATTAAATCTGTGTGTCAATTAATTTGATTAGAAACGCTTCAGGACAGTGTTTCAAGCCCTGATTGGGGCCTCCAGGGGCCATCATAATGCAAATAAATAAATACAGAAGGGTGTCACTTTCTATTTGTATGCTGAGCCATTACTATTAGGCTCAGAATGTCAGTTGTGAGTATTAACTTCCATTAAAAATTTACCAGCATCACCAGATGAGCTTTCACAGCTCTTCATTCAGTAAAAAGACTGCACCTTCCCTCTAGGGTAGCACCCATTCTGCACAGCCCAATATTCTCAAAGTTCAAAAGGTGAGCAGCGCTTCTCAGCATGAATGGATTGCTAAGTGTATTCTAAAATAATTATTTACATTTCTTTCTGTCAACCTCCTTCTGGAGGCATTCATTTGGCTCAAGAGTGGCATGCTTTGAGACACTGGCTGCACAAGCCCCTGCTGCAAGACCAGACAAAACCTCTCTCTGGCATTAACGCTAGCATATCCAACATAAAGGAACTCGTGTGTCACATTAAGCCCCACTCCCCCACATGGTGCAAATCCGTTTTCAATCTGCTGGAATACTAATTCACTGCTTAAGACAAGCTCCCAAACTGACCTTTCTGTGTTTTTAAGCCAAAAGCAGGTTTGTTTTTAAATTCAGAAAAAACATTTAGCAAATACTTTGTAAATTGTAAACGTTTTAAATCACAGAATATGCAGTAAATATTTTTCATACATACGCACATTAGTGAGTATGTTGTGGCAAATCATATGCTGTGCTGAGAACCATTCAGTGAAGTAATATTGAATAACAGGCACCCAAATATTTGCAGCAAAGAAGTGCAAAACTGGGGCTCACGCCTGTCCAGAAGTCATCCACTTCTGCCTATGTACTGAACAGATTAGAGAACAATTTTCTGAGGAATAGATTAGTAGTAGTATTATTGGCGTGCTCAAATATAAAAACATTTATTATTTGTAGGACAGTAGTACCTGGAAGCCCCCGGCCTGGACCTGGACCCCGCTGTGCTAGGTGTTGGTACAAACAACTAAAAAAAGACATTCCCTGCCCAGAGCTACACTATAATCACAGAAGCAGTTAGTGACAGTATTAGCTGTAACGTTACTTAAAGGTTAAAAAACACAAGAACGAAAAGCAAAACAAAATCTGCAGAAAAATCACCAAGTGATATAGTTCCATTTTTAGGCACATCTTGCCTACCGTTTCAAAGGATCAGTAAGTGATTACACCTAACACGCTTCTGAAATGCAGCCATTTCTGAACTGGAGTTAAGAACCCAGCATGCTGCACAATTTTTGGGGTGTGGATGAAAAGTGGTTTGGGCCATGGATGAAAAGTTGTTTGGGCCAAGAATAACGTAGCAAAACTATTATGAAAGGGGCTATTGGACCTTTTAGTGTCTACACAGAGTCTTTGTTTTTAAGGTCTCAAATTAAAGACCAAACTGCATGGTAGTCAATGTATCTACCTCAGAAAAAGAAGGGATTGAGTTGACCCTGACAGAAGTTTTGCCTGGGTTTCCCATGTAATGTATATGTCGTTCAAATGGTTCTCCTTGCATAGTACCCTAGCATCATGTTAAAGCAACCATGAAGAAAGGTTTGTGCTGTGAAAAGCAATGTCTATTTTAATTAAGTGAGCTTAAATACTAGAGAACAGTAATGGAGCTCTTGGGTAGTCATAAGGACTCTCTGGCAGGGGGTATTTTACTAGCCAAGTTCTGCTAGGTCAGTGATAAAGGGATATTAGTTCCCAGTGATTTTTTTCAAGTTGTGAAATGAAACCACCACCTCCACAGTTGCTACCAAACATCCAGTTTAATAAATCATAATTAGGAGCATTAAGAACTCCTTTAAAGCTCAAAGGAGCTGTGCACTGGGTGCTATGGAAACCTGAATTTCAACAGGTTTGAATAGGATGTTTTAGGGCGCTTGGAAAGGAGAAGTGACCAGGGAAAGGGAGAAACACAGTCCATTACGAATACAGCTTTTACTATGAAGCGGCCTACCGAACTACAGTTCCAGAAACTAATGCCTCGTGTTTTATTTAAGGACCTAACTAGACTGTAGCCCCTCTTACTCCATCTCCTCAGGATATTTGCTTAAGTTATAAAGCACCAATGTGTTTTACAAGTGATAACTCCCATTATTAAGGGGCTAAACCTCTCTAATACACTACTCTAAAAGCTTTTTAGTTTTGCTAATCACCACATAATACAATTAGCCAGAGAAGCTGTTATTATGCAGACACAGGAGTGCCCAGCTCACCAAGTCTCAAGCCATTACCTCCAGTTTCTGTGCTCTCTCTTTACTAAGAGGCTCCAGCAGAAAATTCAGGTTGTTGTCATCTGCTAAGGAGCGAAGGTCAAAGTAGTATTTGGCATAAACACTGGCAGGAACATTGATATTAAACTGCAGCAGCTCCAAGAAGTGTCTTTCCATCTCATTCCTAAAAGGGGTAGCAGGGAAACAAGGAAATGGGATTCAACATTTGCAACCACGCCAAGCTGAACAGACCACGAATCACTTTCAAAATTACCGGTTATACAACAGCCCTTCAAATTCTGTACTGTACTATTGTTTTCAAAACGCAATGGATTAATTCACTAGTGTTCAAAACCAGGTACAGCTTCTGAGCCCCAGCACCTCCAGCTTAGGGAGAAAGGTCATTGCACTGTTGCACACTCACTCTACTGACTTAGAAGGTTCATTCTTCAGACTTCCATTTGGAGTAGGAATTGTACAGCTGCCCTTTCTCATTCTCTCAGAAGGCCCTACTATAGCAATCAGATGAAAGGAATGATGTATGCTGTTTATTAGCTCTGAAGAACTTGCAGACATTTTCACCGGGCTGATAACAGGAAGGGGGGTTTATTGAAGTAGAGGCGGACCAACAAAAGGAGTAGTCATATCACCACGGCAACAAATGGATCTATGAAGAGCTGCCGCTATTATCTCAGAGAAAAAAGCCTCTTGAGGGGACATGGATTCATCTCCAATAAGTAAATAAATAAGCAAGCAGCATTAGGTGGGAAAAGGAATTTTCTTCTCAGTGGCATTAGCAGGATAACAAAGTACTCTGTCACAGCACAGGTACTAGTTTTGACTCTACGCTATCTGTAGTGTCCAAATCATTTGGGGGGAGGGAAGTGGGAAGCGGCCTGTTACATGGGGGGGGGAAAAAGCTCTCTTTGGCTATTGCAGGTATCGAACAGACCAGAAATGTCTTACAAAGAAATAATAAAAGTTTTAAACATTAACCTAAAAAATAAACTGGTACCTGGAATAGGCAATTAAGTTCAACGCTAACTGAGAACAGCACCATAGTTCCCAAGAATAATACACAAGTGAGCAGATGAACAAACAAACTGTGTGCAATTTGAAAGGTAAGTCACAAAAAATTCAGTAAGTTGTTCTTGCTCTTTGGCAGCTTTTAAGATGGATGTTTTTAAGATGGCCCCACCAGAGAGGGAAAACAAATCGAGGAATCATCCAGATTGTGTCTTGGGTTGGACGGCTGGTCTCATAATGTGAATAGCAGCTTTGTGTTTCTTTCTAGCAGGGTGGACTTGAGTCCCATTGAACCTACTGCCAAAATTAATTTCCTGTTCCTATGGTCATAAGCCTATAGAAATGTAAATCAGATGTTTTGATGATCAGCTGATCAGGGCTTGATTTATCCCATGAATAAATGCTCTTCATCACCCCTTTTGTTCTTGCGACACTAATACATTTTAATTGTGTAAAAATACAATACTTCATAGGATTAACAAGTCTATTAATAGCAGTTTAAAAAAAATCCTAGCAAAAGCATAATACCCATGTGTTTTCTCTACAAATGTAGGTAGCCAAAAGAATGAACAGCATGTTCCCTCTTTTGCACAATGTAATTCACAGGATTAGCAGCTGCATGGTTAATTTTGTCACTGATTAGAGACAAACTCCATCAAGGCAGAAAAGTTTATAGCAAAGAAGGGTTTCCAAATATCAAATTAATTTTCTTTTAATTTTTCCATTAAGAAATTAAGAAAGTGTCTTTAGGTCCAAACTTTCTGCTGGGGAGATCGAGGTGAGGCAGAGGATGATGATACGCAGAATGTTGATGCTTTACTTTTGGTCATGTTGCCTCTCCATTTGCCCTTCATATCAAAATTAAATTCATATACCCATAAGAGGACTTCAGGTAGCGTTCACTTTCCACAGCTCCAAAAAGCTAATTTTCTAACAGCTAAGCAATGCATTTGGGACCCCAAGTACCGTACCACACTGCAAAATTAAGCACTTCAGTGGCGTTATAAATAGTGGAAAGTGAGTTTATTCCTGCAATATGCCTTCTTCTGTGGCACTGCCTACTTGGTTTATAAGTGGCTATAGAACTGCAAAGCATCTTTTTCATCAGTTCTGCAATTACCACTCTCAGGTAGGTAGGGGTGTGAATGAAAGATCAACCATAGTCCTCGATCTTCCAAATTTCAGCTCAAAGAGAAAATGAAGCACACAGGCTACTAGGAATCAGCTAGGTCTAACAGCTGTAGAGAGTGAAAGGCTTTATTTGCACACAAAAGATGCACCAAACTGATTTAAGTGGAACTGGTATAAACCCTTGTGACACTCAAACTGATTTAAGAGTGTCCACACAAGGAGTTACACCAGTTTAGTTAGATCGGTTTCTAAATTGATTGAGGGCTTGTCTATACAGGGAAGTTTACCAACAGAATAACTATAGCAGTATAATTATTTAGTATGGGTCCACTGGTAAGTTTCCCCATTTAGACAAGTCCTTAGTTAAAATCAGAGCAGCTTGTGTTTACACATGGCCCAAGTGTTTGGAAAATAAAAGTTGCACTGGGACTGGTGCTCTGGCGTCACTCAAACAATAAGGCTCTGCTTAACATTTGCAGCCAACTTAGCACTTGCCACAAAGCGGTCTCCAACATCTGAACATAACCATTTCTGAAATTCTTTCCCAAGTATTTCGCTCAGTAGGATTAACATACAAAAGGACTTAATTCCCACTATTGGAAAAGTAGTTTAAAAATAGCAGAACAGCTAATACTGGCAAAAAAATACACTGCCAAGTACTAATTAAAGGGACACGGAGATTGAATTGGGCCTAAGTTAGGTTTGGTTAAGAGGAAATCACTTACCAGTAGCAGTTTCCTAAAGATCTAGATCACATTAGGCCACCACAATTGGGTCTGTTCTGCACAAACTCCAACTTCGGAGTTCTAAGCTTCTAGTTTCAAGCAGGGGCTAACCCCCTGCAGTGAAACATAAGCCATCTCCTAGAATGCCAGCTCCTTTCAATCCAATGGTGGAAAGTTTTTCATGTGCACGAGAGACTTGATCAAAACGATCACAGACCCTTCAACTCAGCAACTGTCCACACGAGGGAAAAACATCTTTAAAAAATTAACTTATTTTCAGCCCTATGTCAATTCAATTTGCTCTTAGCAGGGTTAGAGGATGAGATGCTGATTGTTAACAGTCAGCAGGATTCCCCAGCATTGCCAACACCAGTTCAGCTGTACCAGGGATACCTGTGTGAAATTTTTCAAGAATGCCGTTAGTGTAGACAAGTGCTTTGAGGTAAGATGAATGGTGATTTATCACAGCTGGTATCTGCTAGAAGAACACCAGTTCAACTTCTCTCCTCCAAAAACAGTCAACAGAGCCCCATTCTTGAAGACCAGTCTGCAGGAAAGGGGTGTGTATAAAACAAGCAGACAGAGTAAAAGCCAAGGGAAATACTTTGAACAGTAACAAAGGAATGTTTTTGGTGTGAAGGATGATAAACACAAGGTTGGTTGGTTTTAAAAGGATCATTATCTCAAAACACTTTTCTGATATTTTATTCTTTGGAAAGTACAATTACTATGTGGGAAGAGAAATGTGTGACCCAAGTCCTCGGAAAAAATCCTTGGGAAAAAATCCTGTAAAACCAACAGGTCAAATTTTGAGTCCTAGTTTGAGGCTGAATCCAAAGTACAGTGCTTAGGAAACATACGCAGAGTCCTTCACATTTCTGCATTGTAAATCTACTACTGAGAAAGAAACCAGACGCCTACTGTTATAGCACACACAACTGCCTTATACTGAATAAGACTGAACATGTACTTGGAATTATAGCTCTATCAGGCTGTTAATTTTTTTTGTTAACACATAGAAGAGCTAGCTAGAACCTGGGAGAAGTGAAGCACCGAATCCAGTGTGAAGTTCCCTATGTACAATGCTTTGTGGATCCTCTGAGGTGCTTAGATAACAGGACGATAAATAATTGAGAACAGAGATAAAACCAAGATTAACTAAGAAATATAATTAAACTGCGGCTTCGATGATGTTCTCTTGGAGACCGAGCCTATTGAGGTGTAAATTGAAACCAAGAGCTGATGGGTTTTGAGAGCTTAAGTCCTCGCCATATAAAAGCCTAGTTACATTGGTTTTGGGGAAAAGGGCCTTCTCTAGAACATTAGCAGGTTGATTAAAGGTAGCAGTTAAAACCACCTTAGTAGGTAATTTAGTATTTGTCCTAAGCACTGCCTTATTTGAATTAAATAAAATGGATTAGTCCCTGGAGCTTGATGTTCAGTTTGACATGAAGTCACTTCTACGAGAACAAAAAATATGTAGAACACAAGCTCATGGGTACTGAGTAGATGTCAATATCATCAGGATGTTCATATTAATATAAAATGACATGCAGTTTAAGTGCACCAATCACCATACAAATCCAATAAGGAGGGGTTACAGAAGAAGTGACCTAGTTTTAATGTTTGTGTAAAGCCAAATAGCTGGCCAAGTGAATTCTTTGGAACATATTCCAGGAAAGGCCTCCTAGTTATGCAGACAGATAGCCACATCAATTTACCTCAGTCAGATTGCCCCACACATCCAAAAGAAATGTTTCCTCTGCTCATTAGCTACTCTACCTCCCTGGGTTCTTCATCTGCTTCTTCTCAATCTACCCACAACAGGCAGTTCAGTTGATATCCTGCACTGGCCTTCATATTGCTGCCCTTAAAAGGCTGGTGGGGAAAAGCAGCAAGAGGAAGAATCTTCCAGACTGAGGACTCCCACCTGATGTAGACTCTCTCTCCTGCAACCTGAAGTGTTTAAGACTTCAGATGCAGGATGGGCCTCAGCCTGTCGTCATTTGGGGAAATAGGAAAGCAACTCGAATAAAATCTTCCCCTTTTCTGATGGCCTTTCAGGAGGGAGTTGTTGCCTATAGTCTCAAACTGCATTCGCCAGGGGACAGCTTGGAGAATTCTCTGAAGCTAATTAGCCCGCTAGCTAATGCCTAAGAGGCACAAGTCCACAGCAATGCAAGCTTACTGGGGAGGTGGAAGTAAAAAGGCTTTTGGTGTCTTTACAACAGAAAGATCAACTGAAAGAGAGATCCCGGTAGTCTGGCTGGTTTCCCTACCTCAGGAACCTTGATGCTATTTCTTGTCTTAGGGTCTCGGAACACTTTGGCTTTTCACAGGAAGGCAGAACACCAGTTTTGGATGTAGTAAGAAACCCTGCAACCAGACTCTGCCTGATGCAGTCTCTTTATTCCATACCTGATTGGAAGAGGACTGGATGACTGAGCTTAGCATCTGCGACTAGCCTTTAACTTTTGCGTAAAAGACGTTCCCCATCCATCTTTTGGCAGATCCTCGAATCTCTGCTGAACATCTTTGTGAAGTCTTAAAAAAGGCAGTCTTGTTCTCATGGAAACATCAATACTGTAAATAGTTTATCATACTGTCATCTCACTGATATCAAAGGAGATAGATACCACTGCTGTCTCCATACTGCCAAATCAGCTTTTTGAGAACCTTTATTCTGTTTGGGAAGAGAATCTAACAAGTGCCTGGGCTGTCTAACACAGCTCTAGTTAGCATCTGCCCATGAAGTACAGGTAGTTTCCAATGACACCTGCCATCGAGGTGAATTGGCAAATCTTCATCCAAAGGTGTCCCAATGTTTCTGATTATGGTCCTGAAGTGCTGTACCACATGTCTAATCTGACAGTAGCAATCATCAGAACCAGGATCGAACAAGGAGTGTGATGCAACCATTTTGGTGTTCCTACGCTGAAGGTACTACTTACCTACCATCTTTGACCCAGCTGGGGTTGCAGGACACAGAAACATCAACTAGCCCAGAAGGAAGTGGATGGGCACTACTAGCCTATCCCCAGATACCCTAATATGTATGCTTTGTATCCTAGACGGTCTCCAAATTTAAAGGACCTTATCTTCAAGTCTGTAGAAAGCCAAATCCAGAAAGTTAGTATTTTATCTGAACATGAAAACTACTATGTAAACATTAAATATCATCCTGGAAAGAGTTTGCTTACTGTCTTCTTCCCCAGCAACGAAATGCTTTGCATCAGAAGAGTCCTCTTCCTCCTTAACATCCAAATCTCTCAAATCATTTTTGAAACTGCCTTAATCCCAAACAGGCATTGCAGGTTTCTGCAAAAGCAGGAGCAGCTAAACTACCAGAGTAAGCGTGTTAACACTAGGACCATCACCGCAGGCTTAGCCATAGACAACAGCCCAGAGACCAATGCATCTTGTGGGAGTCCAAACCTCTACTTCAATATACTCAATGCTTCCACAGCACTGGAGACAACTGGGTCTCAAGATACCATGTCATAAAATGGTTTAGTGTAGAAATCTGATGCAACGTGAGTTCAGAACAAAGAAGAAGGCATCAGGCTGATCAATGCTTCCTGTTGACAGAAGCTGAGGCACCTGAAGGTTTTGACCAGTTGCTTGCTGAAGTTGAAGTCAGCATAGACCAGTCTTAATGCATACCCATCCTGCAGCTCAGAAGAGGAGACATTTCGCTAAACAAAGAGTCTGAATCAATCACCGCTGAAGTAGTATGAAACTTCAGGACGTCCTAAGGAAAGCAATATACTGGGTCTTTCTGGCCACTGAGGGCATCCCAATCTTTCAGCTCCTATTGATGGGAAAACACACAAGGTGCCAAAAGAACTAATGACCAGCTGGTTCACACATGGTCAAGAGCCTTTAAGGCCTTCTGAGCCAACTTGTTAGGCCAGAAGAGATTCAGATGGTCAGGTCCCGACCTGAGCGCCTCAGGTAACATGTGAGGAAGTGTCATAGCAAAACCAGTCATGAACTGCGGTGAGGCACAAAATACAAGTCAAGCTTCTACATGGGGGACACAGTGACTGTTCAAAACATTCACATTGTTTTGTAAACCAAAAAATTTATTACCCCCCAACCCAGCTCTTCTCCACACATTGTGCTCCATCAACACAAGTACAGAATACCACAAGAACACAGCAGGAGCTGTGGGGCTCAAGGCCTGTGTGTAATAACCGAGGTGGTTCACGGTTTCCTAAGATTTGCAATTGGAGAACCTGAGGCAAAAAGAATAGGCAAGAGGAACACGTTTATTTGTAGGATGAGCAGTACAGCTGAAGAACTGATTGCAGAGATCACAGGAAAGTGCTTTCAACAACTCATTCAGAAGAGAAAGGCAGTCACAGTATTAGGGGTGCCTATGTGCCACAGAAGACACCTGCTTCTGGAGTAAACGGAAGAGGGTGTTCATGATTTGGCTGAAAGTTGGAATATGGATCCAGGAGTGAGAAATCACAACTAATCCTGAAAGCTCTTACAAAAAAATTCAAAAGCAACAAAAAGTATTTTAAATCAATCCTTAGTTTAAATTTCAATGGATTTTTTTTAAAGATGTCCATTGTGTCTATAAACCAAAGATTTCTTTATTGCACTAGCAAACAGAAACCTGAAAGTGATATCGATTAGTGACTAGCTTGTTTTTTTTATCATCAGGCTAAGGGAAGTGAAAATGGCAGACACTAATAACTTTTAATAAATTTTTGCTAACACCAATATGGACTTGTTCTTAGAGAACGCTTTTATCCGGAGTTTCCCTGTTAACAGACAGATTATTCTACTTTCAAGGGAACGAAGCCTGACTACATGAACTATTTCAATTCTCCATACTGCACACCAGCCTTAGAATGGACAACTTTACAGTAATGGCAGCTCTCCAAAAAAACATTGTTTTTAAGAAAGCAGCATATTGACCAAACTTGCAACTTACATGTCCTCAACCGTAATGTCCTTCAATATTTGGCAGTAATCCACATTCCACACAGCCTGATCATCCCAAACCTTAGAAGCCAGCAGAATAGCTCCTAGAACTATTCTTTTCCAGTTACTAGGACAGATGTCAATCTCCGCATAGGTTAAGAGTCTTTCCAAGTAAACCTACAGAAAGAGAACTCATCTTAGACATCTCAATCTGAAGTTTGAGTTCCAAACAAGTGTTCAGTCAGATTTAATTAGACTTACCAATGTTCATTTATTTATCCCAAATCCATTAAGCTACCAGAATTAGCGGCTATTACTGAATTTTAGCATTCAGACTTTCAAAATGATTACACATTCCATTTTAAATGCAAGACATTAAAGGACTGAATGATCCTGAAGTGCAGAACACAATGCATGAAGTAAAACCAGTTTCTAACAATAAGCTCTGCTGTACCAGTAAGACTCATAATGGAAGTCATTTACAACAGTGTGACTTTTCATTAATGCCAACCCAGGATTATTAACCACTCCACTCTAATGCATTAGCCTTCTCTCTTCATGGCTGAGCTGGTGTGTTTAAAGCAAGATAGCAAGTATCGCGGCCTGCGTTTCACAGCCTTAAGCTGTTTTGCATCTATTTGCCGCCCCATGCCCATCATTGTGGTATCCAGGTTCCATCACATCACAGCTCCACTTCAATCTGCATGAAGCAGATTGTTAGCACCGCACCCACATCTCAGTCAGCGCTGCCCTCATGTCTCAGCTTGCCGCACTGAGAGGTAGCGGGTGACAAAGCCTCAAGTAGAAAACTGAATTTCAAAGTTCCCAATGGATTTCCTACCTCCTCACATACGATTTCTACCAGCCCCCCAGCAGCTTGAATCTCAACTGTTTCCTTACAGACACTGCTCTTCCTAGAGGTACATGCAGGTTTACTCCAGGGCTACATGTGCCAAGCAGCTGGCACTTTTATAGAAAAAAAAATTACTTTTGAAAAAAAATCTACTTGTGAATCAAGATTTTAAACTCCATTCACAAGTGGGTGTGAGAGCCTGGAGAGAACTATAGCTTAGTGACCTCAATATGTTTTCAATATTTTTTCATCTATTCATAAAGACTTTTTTGAATGGAAAAAATGGACTCAAATAGTGAATTAACCTTCTGCTTGTACCCTTAGACTGGAATCCCAGAGGTTTTCAAATAGCTAATAGAGCCACCTACTGGCTGAAGTCCACTTTTTAAAAACAAACTTCTTCAGATCAGGGGAAATGCTAATTTCCAAATATTTGTATTGGCCAGAATGCCTGAGGTCAGACGCAGCCTGCCCTGTAAAAATGCGTGCGTGCTTTAGGAAAGCAACACAAAATGCTTGCAGAGTTTCAGTAGCTCAATGTCGTTATTTAGCCTTCGCAGTCACAATTTTTATTAAATCATTTCTTAACTTTAGGAGTCTGCTTCTTTGCCACGCTCAGTTCTGTTATCTCTTTTTGGTTGTAATTCTTTCCTCCTCTACTCATCTCCGCATTATTTTTTCCTCTCCCAGATGTGAAACTAAACTGAAATTACCATATAGTTTTATAGTAGGCAACTAAAGCCCAAATTTCAGTAGTCCACATCCCCAGAATAAATTATATAAATTAGGAAGTGTTTTTTGGACAATCAGTGTCAATCTTCAGTTTCTTTATCTGCCGCACTTTTCAAAGTCACATGGCAGGAACATAATGAGATGGTTGTATGTTTTGGGTGGGGTTTTTTTAAGATACTATCAAACATACCTGGAAGCAGCTATTAGTCAGAGGACTAAATTTAACAGCTGGATATTGATAAAATGGGAGGAGGGGCTCCAGCATTGCAATGGCAAGGCGGCTCAGCTGCTGGGATTCTTACCAGAGTGCTGTTCCTGGACCCACTTAGGGGCTCTATCTTCCACATCAGTCTCTGGCTAATATACATCTGATAAATTAGAAGCAGCCCACCTCCCTCAACTGATGGAAGGGAAAAGGAGTTAATTACCCCCAACTCTAGAGGTGTTTAGGGTGGTGGTCCAATACTATCTCTTCCTCTAAACTCCCAATTTCTGCAAAAGGTCTCTACTATATTATTATACACAACCACATTTTGTTTCTCCGCCACCAGTAAATAACTCCACCGCCCCTCTAGTATCATATGCAGAAGCAGAGTAAATAGGACCTGGTCAGTTTTACTGTTGCTCATAGGTTTTTGAATAAACCAGTTAAATTCAGTGCACTGTGGCTTGGAAAAGTCATGAGCAGCAAGGACTCCACTGCTTCAATTTACCCAACAGTGTATCTTAGTCACCATAAGGGCAAGCAGCTTATTTTTAAATGAAAGCTTAAAATGCTCTGAAACGGATTACTTAAGATCCCTTTAGAAAAGTTTCACTGCACTCCAGGGAAATTAGCCTATATACCACCGGTGAGTGGATTTTGAGAGCCCAGCCTGCATACCTCAGGTGAAATGAGACGTGATGTCAAAGACCACTGGCCTTCAGCCATATTGTAAAGGAAGGTCGTTGCTACATTTGCAGTTAAGAAAAAGTAGGGAAGTCTATACGTGAATTTGAAGTTAATGTGCCTGACAGTCCTGGAAAACAAATACTGCAGATACCACATGGGCAGACATCGCATGCTTCATAGTGCTTCTAGGATTTAGACAGAAAGTTCAGTCAATTCAACCCTAGGCATCTGTGCGATGAGTAAGGACAATAACTTTCTAATGTGGATATTTCCCTTAAGAATTATATTGAAGCCACAACTCGGTTCTTATTGGCCAACGAACGACTATTCAATAGTGGTTGTTTTTAATCACTACTGACGGGCTAGATTCAACCTGTGTCCTAGTGGTTAAAGTGCCATAACCCCTTCACCATTCCCCTATAATTGCATCTCACTAGTAACTATTCACTTTTCATTAATTTTATCAAATTGGAACAAAATGGTTCATTTTACAAACTGACCAGACCTTGCATATGCAGACACAGGAAAGGAACTGCAAGTGCCATTCCTGAAATATCAGAAAAATTATAAATACAATTTTGCAGCTGATTGATAAACACTGATTTGCGGTTATATCTGCATTATGTCCAGGCAGACTCCTTTTTCAATTTACGTATACCTTATATTCAGCAGAGTTTAATCAACTTGTTCAATGGAAAAGAAATGTTGACAGCTTGAATCGAATGATCGAGCATGGCTTACCAGTGTCACTATTGCACATTCCGCCGTCAGCTGCGCTGCACTAAAAAGCGTCCGTACAAAACGGTAAATGTGCTTGTGATCAGGGTCATGCTTGCTGTAGTCATTTGGAACTTCTTCCCGCTGAAACAGAAAGCGCCTAGAGTTAGTCACTGTACGTCTAAATGTTACTTGGCACTGCTTTTTACAGCAATACACTATCGTTTCCTTTCACCAATCTGAAAGGCAAATCTACACAGACTTTTGCTTTGGAAAGAGAAGGAACAAAATCCTATACAAAATAGAAAGCAGCACTGGCCATACAAGTAAATATTAGAAGAGTCCTCTAACAAAAAGCAATAGTTTTACCTGGTCTTTTGTAGTCCAGTTTTAATTCACATTTTGCTCCTATAAGAATATAGGTTTGAATGAAAGGCAGACTACTGCCTGTCATCCCGAAGTTACATTTCTTGGTTATATCCTTGGAGTGATGATTAGAAGTACGTAATCTTGACAGGCGAGATGGTGGGTAACGTTCTTGGCATATCAATGTCCATGCTGCATTCTTCTGTATCCACACAGCAATTACATAACATCAGGAATCCCGAGGCATTCTGCTTCTCAGAAAGTATCATGCAAGATTTTCATTGCTCTGCATGAGCTACCTAGCATGAGGCAAGGGAAATTCTAAGTTCTGAAAAGGTAATTCTTCTCGAAGGGCTGTGGGCAAGAGCATGAACCACCCCCATGGGGGACTAACTCATTCATGGAACTTTCCTATTTAGCAGGAAGCAAAAATTCCATCCCCAAATAAGCCACAATCACAAATATTGGAGGCGCACTGACTTTTCAAAAGACAAAGTGAAGCTCCATACAGATACCTCATAAGGTTCCCCTCCAGGCTGAGGGGAGGGTGGTGGATGAGAGAAAATCCTGCAAAATGATCCCAGAAAAACAAAATTAGAAGGTACCTATCCCTTCTTTAAAGATACCATCCCTGAAGGATTCGTACTCCTGACAAAAAGGAAGTTTAAAGGAAATCCCAAAACAGTTTTAGTAAGACAAACTAACAGCTACAGCAAGGCCAAAGCCAAATATAAAATGTTTTTGAATATGGGAGAAGACAGGCATAAGGCTTAAGACAAAAATAATCCAAGTCTTCAAAAATTTGGCCAACTCACATAAAGGACATCCTGGTATCCAAAACTTTATGGTTACGTGAGAGTGTTTGGGCTCTGCTATTTTAGAAACAGGTTTTGCAGGACTGAGATCGAAGAGAGTTCGTCCTCAAGTCCAAAGCAAAGCAAAAGGGCAGCAAATGTATGGGATGAGAACTGAACGCCTGCTTTGCATGTGTCAAATAGCAACAGCCTTAACGTAGGCAAGCAGAGGCTGGTCTGTCTCAGATCAAATGATCTGACATTCACCTGGCTGGCTTGAAACTAGGCTTAAAAAAAGCAAAAACAAACAGAAAGTCAGACATGGTGCTCTTACGTAAGAATGCTGTCCAGTGAAGAGATGTCAAAGAAACAAAACTGATGAAAACAATTCTTGCCAAATAGAAACCCAAGACTTTCTGACAAACCACACATGGAGAAAGGCCTCTCCAGAATGGGCATGCAAACATGGGAATAATACTGGCAGGATGTTCATCTGCATCAGAGGCCACGTCACGCACACCTGATGCTGAGCCAGGCTCGGGCCCTCATGCACGGACTTTGAGCTCCTATCATTTGTCTAGTGAAGCAACAACCTGGTAAAAGGCCTCTGCCCTGAGGTCCACCTGCCTTTTGGCCATGAAGGCCCAGCTGTCCATAACTTAACGTTTTACTGCTGCATACTAGTTAACCTGTCAGAACCGATTCCTGTATCAAAGCTCAGGTTTCCTGGGCACAGTACTATAGCTTCTGTTCTTCCCTCTGGCCAGACCATCCACAACCAGCCAGATTTCAGGTACAAGGTGGAAGACTTAACCAGAGTTGTGCTCAGCACAATATTTTCTCAGCTGCATTTGAGGCAGGGCCAGTGGAGAGAATTATTTACCAAAGCTTCACTCATTGGTTTGAAATAGGGTACAACTTTATTGGACAGGGACTTCTAACCCAGGTATCCCTTGAACCCAGTTCCTGCGAATTCCTGGACTGGAACCCACTCAAACTGTCAACTCCATTACGTTTAATAACTTGGGTATAGTGGAATCCACACATGCAGAGTCAATAGACTACTAGTCCTTTGCATTTTTGAAATATACTGGAAAAGGACATATTTCCAAGTATCTTGACAGATTAGAAACCATGATCAGCTAGAGCAGCATCATGATCAGGTTCCAGAATGCCAATGCTGATCTTAGCACAAACAGAGCTCTGATGAAACACCATGTAGAGCTCTGATGAAACACAATGTAGTTTTAAGGAGAGCATCGAAGGTGGTACCGCACTCTGAGATGGCTAGGTCTCTGGTTCTGAACTTGTACAGAGACGGGAGGCTGGAGTCTTTGGGCATGTCTACACTGTAGTTAGACACCTGTGGCTTGCCCATGCCAGCAGACTCAGACTTTTAGGGCTCAGGCTAAGGGGCTGCTCAATTGCAGTGTACAGGTTTGGGCTGGGGCTGAAGCCGAGCTCTGGGACTTGCCCACCTCACAGGGTCCTAGAGCCTGGGCTGCAGCCTGAGCCGATACGTCTACACTGCAACTGAGCAGCCCCTTAGCCCGAGCCGAAGTCAGCTGGCACAGGCCAGCCTCGGGTGTCTACCTGCAGTGTAGACATACGCTTTGAAGCAGAGCTACCCTAATAAAGGCTTTAGCGGCTGTGAGTCAAGGGCAACTAGTCACTTGGCACCTCCTGCTGATGCTTCATTTGGGAATGTAAAGTCTTGTTCAAGACAGACAGACAGACCTCAGCACTACGGACTTAAACAGACCAGAGGATATTAGGGACTCTGCAAATGGTGGAGTTCCTATCTTTGTAGGGGATGATGTTGGACTCTGACCTCTGGGCTGAAAGGGAAGCGGAGTGTGTGAGGGCACAAGTAGCACTGGCACAACCCAGGCGTCCAGCTGTCAAACCTGACTGCCACACAATTCAAGGGTTTCTCCTTCAAATCACTGAGCCAAATTCATAAGTCTCTGGGGTATCTAAAGGAGGGAAGAAGGGATGCTTTTCTCCTGTCCTAAGTGGCTGAAACAGAGGAGGATATCCTAAACCAGGGGTGGGCAAACTTTTTGGCCCGAGGGCCACATCAGGGTTGCGAAACTGTATGGCGGGCCAGGTAGGGAAGGCTGTGCCTCCCCAAAGAGCCTAGCCCCCGCCCCCATCTGCCCCCTCCCACTTCCCACCCCCGACTGTCCCCCTCAGAACCGCCGACCCATCCAACCCCCCCGTTCCTTGTCCCCTGACCCTAACCGCCCCACAGGACTCTGCCCCTTGTACNGCCCCCCCCCCCCCCCCAGGACCCAACCCACTATCCAACCCTCCCAGCTCCCTGTCCCGACTACCCCGACCCCTATCCACACCCCCGCCCCCCTGACAGGCCCCCCGCCTATCCAACCCCCCGTTCCCAGTCCCCTGAGCGCCTCCCCCCCTCAGGCTCCAGGCAGGACGGTCCCCGTGGGCCGGATGTGGCCCGNGGGATGCTTTTCTCCTGTCCTAAGTGGCTGAAACAGAGGAGGATATCCTAAACCAGGGGTGAGCAAACTTTTTGGCCCGAGGGCCACATCAGGTTTGCGAAACTGTATGGAGGGCCAGGTAGGGAAGGCTGTGCCTCCCCAAAGAGCCTGGCCCCCGCCCCCATCCACCCCCTCCCACTTCCCACCCCCAACTGTCTCCCTCAGAACCCCCAACCCATCCAACCCCCCGTTCCTTGTCCCCTGACCCTAACCGCCCCCCAGGACTCTGCCCCTTGTACTCTGACCGCCCCCTCCCGGAACCCCCCCCGTCCCTAACCGCCTCCCCCCCCAGGACCCAACCCACTATCCAACCCTCCCTGCTCCCTGTCCTGACTACCCCGACCCCTATCCACACCCCCGCCCCCCTGACAGCCCCCCCGGGACTCCCACGCCTATCCCACCCCCCTGTTCCCAGTCCCCTGACCGCCTCCCCCCGCCCCAGAACCTCCGCCCCATCCAACCACCCCCTACTCCCTGTCCCCTGACTGCCCCCCTTATCGAACCCCCTCCCCTCCTTACCATGCCGCTCAGAGCAGCAGGAGCTTGCAGCCACGCCGCCTGGCAGGAGCGGCGGGTCAGAGCACTGGCGGCGCGGCGAACTGAGGCTGCAGGGGAGCGGGGGACAGCAGTGGAGGGGCCGGGGCTAGCCTCCCCAGCCGGGAGGACGGTCCCCGCGGGCCGGATGTAGCCCACGGGCCGTAGTTTGCCCACCTCTCTCCTAAACAGACAAAGTAATTCTAGAAGCAAGTAGCAGTGAAGTGGGTGAACTCTAAGGCAAAGCTACCTGAACTGCCTGACACCGGAAATAAAACACAGGACACAGAAACAAGATTCCTCAGAGGCTGCTGGAGCATGGAATCCTACTGATGATCTTAGACCAGCAGATTCAGGAGGGAATAAAGGGGGAAGTGAAGGAAAAAGAGTTATGATCTGACTGGAAGGCAGGGAGGGCCATGGAAAAGGATACCGGGAACAGTCAAAGCTGGACAGGATGAAGTGGTACTGAAACATCTGTCAAAGAGGTTCAGTTCCTATAGGGAGGACCTTTCTTTGCTGACTGAAATCAAGCAGGAACGGCTGCAAAAATTTCAAAAGCTTAATCTCCGTGGTGACGAGTGATCAACAGGCAGAGGTGGCTGCACTCCTACTCATTATCACGGTCTTTAGGGACAGAAAAGATGTCGAGCTTGCAGATTTCTGCAGGCCTCACACACAGAGTTGAGACCCTGGAGCAAGAGACTCCTCTATGGAAGGTATCTTTACAGAATAATTCTTTTGCCAAATTAAACTTCTTTTAAAGAAGTTTTAGATACTAGAGGTCAAACGCTGCCGCTCCACAGACACTGTAAAGAATGATTTGTAAAGTTACTTTAAAAAGTATGAAGCTCAGCTAATATAAGTCAATACACACACCCCCACACCAGAAATATGTATATTTTTAACTTTAATAGTAATGTTAATACTAAAGCATATTTTTAGGATCTGGCAGGAAGATTAATCAAAGCTTTATCTGTTTAAATATTTGAAAGGCAAACTGAATTTTATTTTATTTTTTTTAAAACCACAAAAGTCTTTTAAACCAGCACAGGCACTTCTAAGTTCAATCCTGATGAAAAGGAAAACAAAGTAAACGATTAGGACAAGGCAGTCATAACTTGACACCACTCAACAACTGCCCCCTGAAGCGCGCAGCCTTCAGCTCAAATCTACTATCAGGTTTTGTACCTTAGAAGATTGTCTGTAAACAGGAGCATGAAAACTAATAACTTTAGAATATGCCGAATGCCCCAAACTGCCAGGGTAAGAGACGTTAAGCGTATTTACTTTAAAATTTTGCCTTTCGGGTTCATTAAAGGCCAGACTCACCGTCTCCTGCTTTGTGTGATGCTTCATGAACTATGTGCTCCTATTTGCTATCACTTAAAGGTTAGGCACAAAGGCTGTAAAGGTAAAGCATGCTTCCTCCAAAATGATTATACAGCCTCAGCCAAGTGCTTGGCACGAAATAGTGTTAAAAAAAAGCAGACCCAGGGAAGAAAGAATAGTAAGAATCAGAATAAACACGGAACGAACATGATGCATGTTAAATGTCACCACTTCACTTTTTGTTGCATCTTATTCTTCAAATACCATGAGGAAAAGTGAAGACTATATTGCAGTTTGCCTACTGACATAATAGTTGATCATCTATTCATAAACTAATTTGGTTTTAGAAACTCCAAGAGGAGAGGACCATATATCTTTGCCTGCACTTAGATCTATATTTACAAAAAGTAATTTAAAAGAAGGTGATTTTACTCTTTTAAAGTGAATGCTATTTATACTGGATATACAAGACCGACAAGGATGAAAATAAATACATGAGTAACAAAAAAGAAAAATATAAGCTCAAGAAATTACACTTACCGTGAGAGGATGGGATTTTTCATCAAAAATATCCAATGATCTGACTGAATCTCTATCAAACAAGAGTATGCATTTTACCAATGGAGATTAACTATTGGCAGAGCAAAGCATTTGATATTGTAAAAACTGTTCACCACATTAAAGCATATTTTTTTAGTTTTGTAGGTTTTTCCTAGAATTTGGCACTAGGTTTTGCTGCATTCCCATAAGCGTGATTATGAAGAGATTTTCCACAACTGAAAGAATTTAATAAGCAAAAGCAAGCATGTGAACAGCTAGCTATGTTCTCACTATGCAGATGCTTAATTTAACTTCTGGTAAAGGCCCTAGAGTTGACGTTCTATGAAATTTATTTACTGTATAGGCTCTTCTGAAAACAAACTTTCATCTCATTATAAAGCAACACTTCTCATACAGTCATACGATGTATGCTGCGGCTAAATAGAGCGCGATACACGCCCTGGCAGCATGGTGCCAATGGACCTATGGGCTAGGTCTCTGCTGCAGAAAAACAAAAACAAACATGTTTTTACATTGAAACCTCTAACCTGAGTTAGCTGTCATGATGTAAAATGCTAGCAGAGACAAAGCACAGGTGGTTTGCACTCAGTGTAGCTAGTTGAGACAAACCCCAGGTGAGGGGTATAGTGCTGACCTCGACTAGCGGCATTAAGGCAAAAAACTACCTGCACCTCGTCTCTGCTAGGATTTCACAACAACACAGTTACCGATCTCAATGTCAAAAGCACCTTTTTTCCCAGGGAAGATATAGCAAGCATTACACTAGTGACTCCCTCAGATGCAGCTACCCCTGGGAGCTGCCGCTGGCCCTGTCCTCAGTAGGAAAAATGGTGTGGTCATTAATACACGTTAAAATCCTCGTATAGGCAAAGCCACTATATTTTTAATGTGTTAGCTAGTCAAAATAAAACCTGCGCTCCCCAGAGTCTACCTCAGCCAGCTAATGTTCGTAAAACGACAACAGCCTTGCCTAGTAGGATTTTAGCATGCTAGCTAACATGCTTTAAAAAATACACCTTTTTTCCTAGTAAAGAAGGCCCTGATGTACTTTTTTCAATTGTGTTAGCTGAATTAAGTTAACTGAACATGATTGAAAAGCCCTCTTACTGTTCCTTATGATGTTCACTGGCCACATTGTAGCCTAGGTTCCCTTAGACTTTAACTAGATTAGTTTAACATATGTTAAAGGCAGTGTATGCCTTGTCTACAAAAGACTTGGTACATATCCCATCTTAAAGCCTAGTCTATACAAGACCTCAAACATGAAGAGTGCTTTTCAAACATGTTAGCTCAATCGAGTTAGTGTAACAGTGCGAAAACAGGCCCCATTTTTTCCCAACCAAGAAGGGTGGATACCTTTCAAGGGTATTCTCCCCTCCCTAAAAAAAAGGGCTCTGTAAAACCTGTAGGGGTGAAGTAAGAGGACATGCATCCCTGCTCTACCCAACCCTTGGGGCTGCCCACTCTCCAACCTGAGAGTTATTTATCTCAAATTAATCTATTCATAATTGATCGAGGCAGTTTATAGGATTGTAGAGGCTAGCTTGGACAGTCCCCAGACATTTGTTCCAGGCTACAGACATTTGTGGTTTACTCTAGGGACTAGTCTCCACAATCACACTGGCAGTTCTCTCAAGGTAGTTAAACTTAGGTAAGACCTCTAGCGAAAGTAAGACTGCAGCAGATCCCAACTCTACAAAAGTGACATCTTCACAAAGAGGGACAGTGACAGAGAGATGGCTGGCACCCCTCTGCTGCCAGATCTTATAGACATGATCTGGCTTGTTTTTAAGAAGCTGCTGATCGTTTGTTTAATACATGATCAGACAGTTCGTGTTCTTCTCTATTTCCATTCTCTGAAAGGGCATCTCTAGCAGCTTCATTGGAGTGGCAAAATGTTCTACAAGGCTCAACATTCACTTCCCAATTCAAATATTTAGCATCATACCATGGAAAGGGATTAGATCATATGTAATGAGGTTACTAGTATATGGTATTTGCATATTAATGTAGTACACAGGGCAAAATTTTCTTATGAACATCTAAATTGTAAATAATCTAAACCCCATTTTATTTAGAAGGAGACCAGCCAAAGCCCAGATCAAGTGCTAGTACACTTAAAAGCAGCAGCAGGTTTTAGAACAAGTTCAGTATGTTTTTCCAACACTGCCACTTTAATTTTTGTGCTTCACCCTCGACGTAATATTGAACATAAGCATTGTTTTACAAGAAGGTTGATCGGCCTCTGACATAACTATGAGGGAACAGCAGAGGCTCCATAAAACTGTATGATGTTTTGAACCTAAATTACTTAATAATTATGCCAACTACAGCTCAAATGACTTGGACATACAACTGTTAAGCCACAGTTATGATTTTGCTTAACCAGAGAGAGAAGTTTAGAGAGTGCTCACCTGTTCTTTATGTGGTAGTATATTGCTAACGTCACACTGTGAGGAAAGGGGGAAAAAAGGTTATTTTACCAAAGCATATTCTGCCTTGACAAGATGTTGCTCAGGACAAAAACAGATTTCTAGAACCCATTTAGAGTAGGACTTTATTCTATTTCTGAAGTTGAAATGAAATTAGTGATTCCCCACCTCCCAAGTAAATTTTTTTCTTAAGTTCTCATTCCCTGGTTATGGTTCTCTCCTGTGAACGGAAGTTAGCCAAGACAGATACAATCTGAAACTCATTTTAAAGCTACATGTATACATCTTTGTATCATAAAAGAAGTCTGTGGCACCTAGTTGAATGCATGTCTGATTAACCACTGACAAAAAGCTTCAGCATGCCAGAAGCCCGCTCATCATAAGCTCCCTTTGGAGTTTTGTTTTTTTAAACCGTGTACTTTAATGGTAAGATGGGCTTATTGGCTGAAACATCTGTTCGTTCCACAACCAGAAAGCAGCCAGTCCATAATGGTACTCAGACACTACGGCGATGTGGGCCATATAAGTGGAACAGATGCAATGGTGGAAAGAGGCTAGCACCCACTACTGTATGGTACCGACATACACCAGAAACAAATCAAGTTATTGATCCTGAGTTATACTGACAATATCATGCTTTGAAAATAAACATGTCCACATTTATTGACAGGGCACCACTAGACTAGCAAAATAAACGATTCAGTTATAAACTGTCATTTTAAATTTGTCAGGTTTTTATTTTATGCCTAGTTCACTATTAACCCTCTAAATTAGATCTGTTGTCGTCTTCGTTTCCAAAAACTGGCCAAAGAAAATTCTGAGTAAGAGTCTCACTTCACCTTTAAATCATCCAATTGGGCCTAAGTTCTTCTGTTTCTAAGAAGTGAGCAGCCTTAAAAACTGTGACTCACGCTGAGACAAAAACACATTAATTACATGTAAGCAGAGCTTCAGTTTGGAAGTTCCCTTGCTACAAATGAGCATTTTACATTCATAGTATATATTCAAGATCCGATTTTAAAAGTTTCAGGTATTTCAGGTACTTGCCCAAGCTCCCCTGCCAATTTTTTCCCCCACTTGTTTCCTACTGTGTATGAGACCCACAAAAACAAGCTAAGTAGTAAAACTGACTATAATGTCAAGTGTACAAAGTCAGAAGTCTGGAAAAAACTGTTGTAATTTCAGTCACAATAACCTTGGGTAAAAATTTTCAGACAAGTGATTTTTAGCTGATGTCCCCTTTCAATATCCTTTATAAAACTAAAATCAAATGACTCTGCATTTAGTCAGTGGATTGTTCAGAACTGACTGAACGGGTAGGAGCACTGCAGCTCTTCAGAGTGTAGAGTGCAGAGAAAAGCCTGGTCTACACGGTTTTTGCTATAGCGATGGTCAGTTTTGGGCTATGGTTTATTTTTACTGATGTTGTCATAGCAGTATGATACACAGCATGGACACAGTTAGATCAAAAGGTGTCTTATGCTGGTATAGTTTCTTTCCCCTGCCCAAACAGGTATAAGCACATTTACACTGGGGGGAGGGGCTGTACCAAAATAGTTAAAGCAGTACAATGCATGCAATAACATTGTTCTTGTGACGGTACCTCCCATAAGGCTTTGTGGGAATATGACATAACTGGAATATGTTTTGTGCTGCCTGTGCCAGGTACATATCTCTGTAAAGGTTATGGTCTACTATATCTATTCATCCCTTTTGTACACATATATCATTTTGTACAAATATATCACTTGAGGTTAAGAATATGGATTGTATACTTGCTTGATCTCTAGGTAAGGTTTGTGAGGCATTTGGTCAGCCTTTTTAGGAAGGAATTCACTAGGTTAAGTACCCGATCGGGGAACAATGCATCTTGGAATGCTCCAATCCACATAAGAAGTCTTCCTGGAGACATGCAAGATACCATGTGGGTAATGGCTGCTACCTGCAGTCCTGAGTCATGCATGGGTATGTGACCTGCCCATGTGATTCCGAATCTCCATTTTGTAACTGGATTCTACAGAGGGTGAGGAGGGGGTCCCCACCCACAAGAGACAGTCTATTTAAACCCATGGGAGACCCCTCCATTTTGTCTTCAGCTGGCTAAAGGAGAAGCCTCTCCACCCCCCAGGATATTTGAAGGAAACTGGAACAAAGGACAGTAACTACAGGGGGTGTGGATTGCTGGACCCAGGCTAAAAGAAGATTAGCCTGTAAAAGGGAACATTTTGGAACTGGTGAGGATCTTATCTATATTATAGATTTGCGCATTTTATTTTATTTTGCTGGGTAACTTACTTTGTTCTGTCTGTTACTACTTGGAATCACTTAAATCCTACTTTCTGTATTTAATAAAATCACTTTCTACTTATTAATTAACTCAGAGTATGTATTAATACCTGGGGGAGCAAACAACTGTGCATATCTCTCTATCAGTGTTATAGAGGGCGAACAATTTATGAGTTTACCCTGTATAAGCTTTATACAGGGTAAAACGGATTTATTTGGGTTTAGACCCCATTGGGAATTGGGCATCTGAGTGCTAAGGGCAAGCACACTTCTGTGAGCTGTTCTCAGGTAAACCTGCAGCTTTGGGACAGGTGATTCAAACCCTGAGTCTGTGTTGGAGCAGACGGGTGTGTCTGGCTTCACCAAGACAGGGAGCTGAAGCCACCGAGCTGGCAGGGAGAACAGGAACAGAGGTAGCCTTTGCACATCAGCTGGCAGCTCCCAAGTGGGTTTCTGTGATCCAACCCGTCACAGTTCTCTTATTACACTTGCTGAGATTTGGTGCAACCCTTTGTTTGAGTAGAAGTACAAAATTTAAAAAGCCAGAACATTCAGAGTAATGAATTTAATATTATGAAACATTAAATTGACAGCTGTAGAGACTAAAGTGTCTGTTTAGTCAGAGAAAAAGGGCATAAGGGGCAACTCCAGTGCCCGTTTCCCCACCAGGGAGTGTCAGTCACAACCCCAGAGGCGGACAGGAGTCGAGTTCACTCTCTTGCCCATTCAGTCCTGGCCACACCTGTTGTGACTGCCAACTCATTTCACGTGGGCAATGAAACAGCCTTCAGATGGCAGTGACTCACTGCTAGTACTGGTTAATAAAAGGGGAACTGGTGATTCGGTTTTCCACTCTGGCTGGAAGACTTCCTTTTGAAACCAGTCTGACAGTTCTATGTGTCTGGATCAGATGTGAGAGGCAAACTGTAGGTGCAGCTTCCTAATCCCATTACAATTCTGAGCCGCACAGCCCTCTACTAGTCTAACCTTAGAGTCCTACCAAAAGAAGAAACTTACCAAGTCCTAAACAAAGCTAGACATGCCCAACATGCCACCTAACCCATTGCTGAAAGGACAGCCAGGCATATGGCAAGGCGAGAGAGGACGAGAGGGGATGGGATGGTTTGAACTCTGCACCTCCCTTCTGGCCAAGCAGCAGCTGTGCATCACGCAGCTGTGTCACTTTCAGGTCTGGATTCCAATAGCCAAGTCAGCAGCTTAATACAATTCCAAAATTTGTTCAAACTTTAGCATCTGCCTGCAGGTGCAATGCCTTGGGGGAGCTACCAAGTCTTCTTCTTTGTTGCATCAAGGAAAGGAAAAATCACTTCTCAGCTTTGGCTCCCTACCAGCTGTGTATGAAACTAGTTCTCACTATGCTATCAGCAGCACATGGATCAAAAAGAAGCCTCAGATGGGGAACAACAGAGGTTGTATTGTCACTTCTTTTTAGATGAAAGACGTTTTATAACTATACTCAAATACATGACGACTGTGGAACCAGAGCTAAAACTATGCATTAGGTACAGTCTTCTACCACTAGAGGGCAGACTAGCTCTACAGGCAGCTTGGGAAGACGTTCCAAAGGACTGTATTATATAGAACTTCACACAAAACCACTTCCCATTTTTCAACCCAGAGTTTTTGCTTTGCTTTCATTTTAAAGAATTAAAAAGCCTCTTTTTATTCAACATCAGTACTCCAATTCTGCAAAAAATCATCAAGTGAACGGAGCGTGGTTGTAACTAAGGTCTTGTCTACACAGGACATTAGTATGCAGCAGAGTGTGAATCTACAGTGCACAGGCCTGCCATGAAGTAATGTGCTATGCAGACAAGCCCTGACATGTGAAAACGCCTTAAGCTGCATTACTGGATGGCAAGGCAAAACCTCAGCCCTCACACCTCCCAAAACCCTGCTAGCCCCAAGTCCCTTTCCGTGACCAAACGGTCAGGGATGAACTGTCAAATCAGAGCCAGCTGAATGCCTTGACTGACAGAGACCAGCATGATTAACCAATCCCAGGCTCAAAGCCCGCAATGTCACTCTGCCTCTTGCATGATCAGAATGGTACTTACCATTTTATTGTGCTTCTAAGATTAGGCTGGCTGACTGTGCTGTCGTCTATAAATATGGTTGAGCATGAGCTATACTTTTTCGTAAGCTGCCCTGGAGAAACCTTAAAAAAAAAAAAAGAGAAATTTAAGAAAAGTGCTTCTACAAGTTTGTTTACAGAAATTTGGGTTCTGGGTGTACAACTTCATCAACACATCCAAAATACTGTAGATGAATACTAAGTAGCAAACAGGAGGCACTTGGAGATGAATGCTCTTTGCGTCTAAACTGCCCTATATCAGTACAGTTAGTCAAGATGCTGCTAATTCTGCAACACAGACAGAAATGTTCATGTACATAAATGCAAGACACAAAAAATGTAAGAGTTCTAATTTGAGTTTGGTATCAGCCTTTTCCCTCCTTTAATACATTTATCTACTTCCTCTATGCCAACTGCTCCCATGTCTCCTTCTGCCACTCCTTGTTTATCCCCTTCTTTTATACCACACCCCACACTTTAAACATGCTCCCATTTTCTGGGCACTCCATCCTCCCTTTAAATCCCAGCACTTCCATAAACTCTTCATAACATTAATCTCTTCCTTGTATCCTGTTTATCATTTTGAACCAGAACATGAGCTATCTGGAGATCTTTGTTTTAGTCTGCAGCTGTAATCTCAAGCAAAGAAGGGTCTGTACTTGGGATAGGAAACCTCAGAAGAAACCTAAGCATGCTGAAGGATGCAATATTGGTAATTTCATTACCAATGAGTGACTCTTCCCTAGTAAGGTATAATTCATTTCCTGTCCTCCAACTATGTAGCGTTTGATGTTTGAACAAGGTCTGATTGTTTAAAAAAATATATTTAAAGGATTTTTCTGCCTTTTAGTATTAAAAATATCAGGATTTGATTTCCCTCTTTCTTGGAGGACTCCCTGAACAACCAAAGGGATATGACCTCACAATCAGGTTGAAGAGATTTAACTGAACAGTTTGAGGTTTGCCAACCTCTACTTAATACCAAACCTCAGTCACTAAGAAATCTGTGTAAGCTCCAGCGCCTTTCACCCCCTCAACTGAGGCCTGGGGAAAGATCCCATGGCAGTTCTTAAGTCCTCCAGCAAAAACAAGAAAGTCTTCAACTTGAATTTTGGCAGACAGAACTGGAACTTATATATATAAAATAAGAATGACAAAATACACAAGTCATTGTGCTACCAATGTGGGCATATACATTTCACCTTCAATGGCAAATCCAAAAACTTTCAGCACCAAAGCAGTTTTACTAATTTAAGTTTGGTTTTTTTAAGAACCAAGAGTGTAAGTTATTAGAAGACATCTCCCTGACCTGTTATCCAGTGGCATAATAAAGTCTCATGCATTTCTCTCTCTGGTGAGATGTCAAAAAGGAACAAAAAAAAAAAGGGAAGTGAGCTAGATGTGTGAAATATCAGCAAATGAGAAGATCAGAACAGTTTTGTCTACTAAAAAGTTACTGCTAGGTTATCATGGGCCCTATTTCCAGAGGTGCTGAATACTTGCAGCTCTCACTGAAGTCAGTGGTGCTATGGATGGATGCTCAGCACTCCTGAAGAGTCAGATCACTTCCTTCTGTTTATTAGAAGCCATCACTCAATTTTTTCTTCCTTTTAACAAGAGAGTTTGCACTGAAGAAATGTCATTACTTTAATGAAGACTAGCTGCATTTCCTAAAATTGCCTTTAGATAGCAGCACTCATAATAGCAAATCTTTCTCAAATTAAGATTTAAATAGCTTGTCATCTCAGCTTTCAAATGTACCTGGTTTTACTTCTGCTTTAAAGAGACATCAACTGAAGAATCACACTTGTCTGAATTTCCCCCCCTACTACTGTTTATAATTAATACACAAGGTCAGTAGAACTGAAAATAAAAAATGTTATTTTGTGTTTTGACAGCTCATTCATCGCTGTGCTCTCCTGTGTCTGTTTTCTCCGTTTGCGTAGATCTTTCACACAGCAATGTAGGAAAGAAATGATTGTGGGGGTTTTTAAACTTGGAAAAGGTAATTGTATAATCAATAAAATTTGCAGGGACTTTGGGGTACATAAAGGACCTACAGCTACTCTGAATGTGTTTTTGAAATTTGACTAAGTTCCAAGTTGACAGTATCCCTTAAACACCGTCTTACGTCTGATGGTTTGTTTTACTTACATGATTGATGTGGTTACTCTTCCTCTTCTCTCGCACTAGGAATGGGGGAGGAAAATGAACTCAGTTATAAATTAAGAAGTTCCATAGCAAGGCACGCAGTGGTATCAAGCAAGCTGTAGTGTTTTCCCAAAATATAAACAAGCAACACACAGGGTGCTATTTTAGCTCTTGTACTTTCCATATCAGAAATTCAGTTTTGAGGACAAATAAATCAATACACTTGTTTTTAAATGTTTCACAAAGCCATTATGAATAAGTCCTCTCCCACTTATCCAAATGACCTGGAGACAGCCAAAACTTTCAGATAACTGGACATTTGGATAAATGGAAGTGCCAGAGCATTTAGTGCTAGAAGCCAGAGGAAGCAAGAGGCAGTGGTTGGGCCTTCCTGTGCTTTGACCCTGCATGCTGCAGCGATGCTGCGTGATGCTGCATGGACAGAGCCCAAAGGGAGGTAAAGAGAAGGGTAAGGAAACGGGGAGTAGCCACAGGAGATAGGAGCATCCTTGACAGCCTCAACCTCTGCAAGCACCAGTACAAATAGGGAGGGGTAGGACTGGCCCCATCCATTGGGGCTTTCAGTGCCAGGAAGCGCTCAAGCAGCACCAAGGAAGCTATTCCCCATTGCAGCTGCTCCCCCCTCTGCCTCCTTCTTTCCTTTCCATTCTCTCCCCTTCACCCTCCTCTCCCTTCCTCCTGCCCCATTCATTTTCCTTAACCCATCAAGTCTCCCTCTGTCCTCTCACTGAACCCCTCATTTCTTTCTTGCTCTCTCCTCCATGTTCTCTCATTCTCCCCCCACGCCTCACTTTTCTCATTCCTATCTCTAGAAATCCTCCCAAATCCCAGTTCCTGCAACCTTAATGTTAACCAGACAGTAGGTGATAACTAACCGATCTTTTTTCGGGGGGAGGGAGAGATACACTGTGGCTTCGTATAACTAGGGTTTCTGGATAAAGGCAATTCAGATCATGGAAATTATACTGTTGCTAAAATAAAATCAAATGACAGAGTCTAAACTCAGTTTACAACCACAATTAAGAATTGCACTATTTCAGTTGCATAGTCTTCTAAAAAGTGCAGAAGTGTTGAAAATATGTATGGAGGCTAACTGAACTATTTGGCAGCCAGAAACACTTGATAAAAGCTTTACATTCAAGACATTATCTCATCTGTAAAAGTTGGGCACATTTTACAACTAGCTGTTAGTTTTCATATGCACAGATGGATATATTCTCAGCATCAACTTCTGGCCCTACCACACAGTTCAAGGATAACTACCTCAGTTTTGGGAAGACTTCAGAGGTTCAGAAAAAAACCCAGCCATTTCCACAAACAGAGGCTAGGGACACCATCCCTGCCCATCCTGGCTAATAGCTATTGATGGACCTATCCCTCCATGAGCTTATCTAGTTATTTTTTAACCCTGTTAGTCTTGGCCTTCACAACATCCTCTGGCAAGGAGTTCCACAGGTTGACTGTGCATTGTGTGAAGAAATACTTCCTTGTGTTTGTTTTAAACCTGCTGCCTGTTAATTTCATTGGGTGATCCCTAGTTCTTGTGTTACGAGAAGGAGTAAATAACACTTCCTTATTCACTTTCTCCACACCAGTCAGGATTTTATAGACCTCAATCACATCCGCCCTTTAGTCGTTTCTTTTCCAAGCTGAAGAGTCTCAATCTTATTAATCTCTCCTCATATGGCAGCTGTTCCATATCCCTAATAATTTTTGTTGCCCTTTTCTGAACCTTTTCCAATTCCAATATATCTTTTTTGAGATGGGGCAACCACATCTGCACGTAGTACTCAAGATGTGAGCGTACCATGGATTTATATAGGGGCAATATAATATTTTCTGTCTTCTTATCTAGCCCTTTCTTAATGATTCCAAACATTCTGTTTGCTTTTTTGACTGCCGTGGCACACTGAGTGGATGTGTTCAGAGACCTATCCACAATGACTCCAAGATCTTTCTCGAGTGGTAACAGCTAATTTAGACCCCGTCATTTTATATGTATAGTTGGGGTTATGTTTTCCAATGTGCATTATTTTGCATTTATCAACATTAAATTTCCTCTGCCATTTTGTTGCCCAGTCACCCAGTTTTGAGAGATCCTTTTGTAGTTCTTCTCAGTCTGCCTGGGATTTAACTATCTTGAGAAGTTTTGTATCATCTGCAAATTTTGCCACCTCACTGTTTACCCCTTTTTCCTGATCATTTAGGATTATGTTGAATAGGACCGGTCCCAGTACAGATCCCTGGGGGACACCACTATTTACCTCTCTCCTTTCTGAAAACTGACCATTTATTCCTACCCATTGTTTCCTATCTTTTAAACAGTTACAATCCATGAGAGGACTTTCCCTCTTATCCCATGACAACTTACTTTGCTTAAGAGCCTTTGGTGAGGGACCTGTCATGCAATCTTTTTATGCCACAGACTTAACAGAGGGTGAAAAGGGACTTCATTCCAAAGATGACACAAGCCAAAGCTCATGGCCATCTGGCCACATTTTTATTTGTTATACAAAGTCTACATGAGGGTTGGAACTACTTCAATTTTCTCATGATACTGTGTTGGTCTTTTTAAAAATACAATAAGGATTAAAAGCCAACTATAAAGTAGCAGCAGTAAACAGAACTAAAACTAGCTAAGCAGAGGGAGCAGTTGGGGATATTTATATGTACAGAACAAGCTGAAAAATAATCAGCAGTCTGGCTATCGGCTTGTACAACGTACCTTCTTTCCAAACCTTCAACCTTTGACTTTACGGATTGCTAGCTCCTGAAAGCAGAGACTGTCTTCCTACCTGTCTGTACAGAAACTAGCACATTTGACACCAATGTATAACTACCACTTTTAACAAACAAGAACTGCTGGCCCGGATAAGTGTTAATGTCTCAAAGTGGAAATCATTGATTTTATTGACCTGGCAAAATGTTCAGAAATAAAGCAGATCCAGTACACTCTAAATAAAAGGTTCTGCATCTTCTACTCATGGAAAAGTCCTGTCCACCGTAGTGCTAACAGTTACTAATCCTTAGCAGATCCATACTACTTTTCCAAAACAAATGTTTATACATCAGTTCCAAGGAATATTGAACATGTCAGACCCATGTTTAAGACTGAGCCTCCGCCAGCAGGACTTTCGTATAGGTTAACATATTTCTGGCATGGCTTAAAGACTGCATACTGCACAAGTAAACCACATTCCCAAATGGGTCAAGTTTTCTGATACAGTTTAAAGTGGCATTTGGTTACTAAGTTCTAATATTTGCAACTTCATCTCTATAGCTGCCCCAACCTCTACCTCTTTTGGGGAGGCCTTTTTGGTAGGGTGGGAGCTAGGTGGAGTCCTCCTTCCCATGACTAACTTCAGTGCCCATCTCTCTCGCTTAGAGATTTCCCAAGCAGCATAATCATGATGCTGACATGACAATCTCCCTAGAAGGGGGATTCTGAATAGCAGCTCTGAAACTTACAGATTTGTCAATTTAACTCTACTGTTCTTTGGCAAAACTATAAGCAAGCAGCAGCCACACTGAAGCTTTTTGTCAAGGCAAATAGGTCCTTAATTCTTATGGTTGCAAAGATAACGTTCCAAATAAGGGTTAGAAACTTTAAAAGAAAAGAACTGAACCTTAAGGGACCAATCAGTTTAAATCACTGATTTTTTTTTTTAACACTACTATCATTACAAATAACAGATTTCTATAACTAAAAGATGAGAATATATTTCTCCATTATTTCAGTTTGTTTAGCTTGTGCCTTTTGTGATCAGACAGCTTCACTGTTTACCCTGAATAGTCAGTTTCCAATGTGTGGGTCTTTCACAGAAAAGGGGAATATTTTTTTAAGTTAGTAAATCTATTCATGTGTTTAAGCGGGGCTCAAGAACAGGTGTGCTTTCTGAAACTACTTAACACTTACAAAAGTGAACAGATTTCAAATGGACAGTGTCCTTACAGAATTCATGGCTTCGGCCCACCATTCACCGGGGCAAGCTTCCCACTTGCAAGGGGATTTTTTCAAGCCCTGGTCATAAGACAACCGTCTTCTGCAGCTAAATACCAAAGTGAGGTAAGGCAAACCTGTTCTCTCAGACTACTAGAATCAAGAAGCTTGAATCTCCTGATATTTGATACCCATAAAGCACAAATGGCACTGTCATAATAAAACAGCCTATGAAGACATTATTATGAAGAGCTGCAAATTTTTAAGCTAGTAACTCCTTACTGTGACTCAGGTTCAACACAAAGGCAACTTATGTTTCTATGACTCAGCTTGACCCACAGTTCAAATATCCAGTTATTTTTCACTGTTCTCCCACCCCCTTTCAAAAAGGAAAACAAGCGTTCGCTTACCATCTGTTTGGGACTTGCTCAGGAAAATTGTGCTTGCTCTGGGATGGTCAGATGGATTTGATTCCAAGGCTAAATCTGAAAGACAAGGGACAAAGAGATGGCATTTCAGTTTGGGGTGGACAGAGAAGACAGGACCACAGAGGGGTAGTGAGGGTGACTACTGATGAGGCTGAGGAACATTCTGAAGGTTGTCCGACTCTTGGAGAGCTGTATCAGCTTTCAAATCAATGAGCCGGTGTTAAAATCCTGGCTTTTTAGCTTAATGTCCCAAACAAAAATCCAATCTACACTACTAGTTTTAAAACTATAAGCAAATGGAGGTACAATTTACAAGCCAAGTTATTTAGGGTAGAGGACAAAAAATGGTCTCAGTAAGTAAACAGGTTATTTTTCACTTTACTAAAGTTTCCTTTCCCACAAAGAAAAGCTGCCTGAGATATGCAAATAGCATCAGTCCTGAGAAGTAGCAAGATCTGCCACCTCTTGCTGGTGCTATCACACGGGCTAAGAAGCACTCTCCTGTTATCCCCTACTCTAGGAATTCCCTCATCCCAGGACAGGAGATCCTGTTTTTGTGGAAAGCGGAGTAAGCTGAAAAGGTAGTTGCTGTTGTCAGCTCCCTCTTGCTCTCACACCCCCATTCCCAGCCAGCCTGGTTTCCATTTGGGACTTGTTTCACCACACTATACTGCCTCCCACTAGGGTGGTTTACATCTGTTTACACCTCTACTGCTAGAACAGGGCCTCATCCTCCCTGACTGAACTAAACTCGTTATCTCTAGCTTGCTTCTTGCTTGCATATATATACCTGCCCCTGGAAATTTCCACTACTTGCATCCGAAGAAGTGGGTATTCACCCACGAAAGCTCATGCTGCAAAACGTCTGTTAGTCTATAAGGTGCCACAGGATTCTTTGCTGCTTTTACAGATCCAGACTAACACGGCTACCCCTCTGATATCTGTTTCAAAGTAGGTTCTACTTAGCTAGAAGCATGCTCAAGCCTCACTTGAGTCTCAAAGTGTTTGATTTTATCTCATCAACAGTCCTGCCTTTATAGAAGCTATGCCAGGCGCACAATTCCCAGAATACCATGTGGACAAGCTAGCCTGGATTTAAAAGCCATTTCACTAACTGGGATAAATACTTAGTTTAAAAGCCAAACTGCTTTTTAACTACATCTCTGCCTGCACCAGTGGAAAACTTCTCTCATAAAACTTAAATTAGATGAATTTTAGGTAATCAGGAAATGTTTACAAATATTTGAGACGGAAGGGGAGAGCACTTTTAAAAATCTTACCCACTCAGAAATGAGCACTTGAGAGCCTGCTCACTAAAATTCCAACTGATCTATGAAACACTGATGTAGGTTAAGTAGTCAAGTAAGGAAATGTCAGAATTAAGGTTGCTTTAGTCTCTTGCCATGATGAATCAAAGACGACATCAGAAAAGAATCTACAACTCACTTAGATTGAGACAGGCACAGTGCCTGGAAAAGTTATAGTACTGACGGGGTTGTAAACATCATGCTAATATCAAGCTGGCACTAGGTTTATGAAAGGCGGAACAGCTGTTCTGAGGGATTCATGTTGTAGAAATACCAATCTATGCCTCATGATCCAATTCATGTATGTTCTGGTGGGACTTGGGGGGGAAAAAAAAACAAAACAAAAAAAACAAAAAAAAACTAGGCTCTCCTACACCCTAAGAAACAAAATTCCTGGCTATTTACATTAGTCATTCTGACCAACCCTCTTCCAACATATGCTGCATTTACTACATAAACTATACAAACCAGGAACAAGAAGTCTAATATCTCAAGACAATGTGCTGATGTGGTGGTGACTCCTTCAAGGGTACAAATTAACTTAAAATGCCCCATACACTTTCCCCAGAAAAAGTGAAGGGAGATTAAACTGTTTACACCCTTAATCCCGACACCATCCCCACACTAAAATGCTGATTAAATAATTAGTAGCCAAAATAATACAATAATGTGACAACTCTTCATGCATCTGTCTTGGATTCTCCCCAGGTACATACATACAAGCCTTCTGTGCTACACAGCATCTACCCATAATATATCTGTTCCTCATGTGTCATGGTAAGAGCTGGTCTATGCTGAAAAGTTAGGTTAACTGTGTTGCTTAGGGGTGTGAAAAATCCACATCCCTGAGTGATGTAGCTAAACTGACCTTCCATTGACCTAGCTACCGGCTCTCAGGGAGGTCGATTAACTACAGCACTGGGAGAACCCCTCCTATTGCTGTAGTGAGTGTCTACACTGAAACGCTACAGCACTGGGCTGCTGTAGTGTTTAAAGCGTAGACATAGCTTAAGTCAAGCTACTGGTTAGGTGAACGTACTCCTCTCAGTCCTTTCATTCAAGATTCCCCAATGGCACACTACATTGGTTTCTAGCCCTGGACGTTTGCCAAATATTTGGCTTAAAACATCACTGATCACAGCCCAACAGTATTGTTTTGACATTAGTCCAGGATGGAACACAAGTTCCAGAACAGTGTAATTCTGAACCTTACTATACAAATATGGCGCATAAAGATCTATTCTAGCAATATGAAGGTTTGGGGTTTTTTTTAATTCTTCCAGCCCTCCATTTCAAACAGGTCATAATCAATTAAGAAAATTAATCCCTATGATCAGTTTGTTTGTTTTTTAAACTTAAACCAAAATTTCTTGGTACAGTTTTACACACACACACACACAAAAGTTTAGTGCTCATGGTGCCCATGAAAAGCTTCCTCATAGTCCTGAACAATAGGCTATAACAACGATTTGGCAAGATCACCTCTAAAAGACAGAGTGGTTTACTCTCTCCACCCATTAATTCCTTTGTTTCTATACTCAGGATTGTCAACAAGAATATCAATTTTAATACTTTACATTAATATTTTGAGGATTTATGCAACATGGACACCTGCCCACTAGGAAATGGACTAAGAGCAACACATTTTATATATGACTGTCTGGATGGCTAAGAGGATTGCTACTTTGACTGCCAGTCACTACCAATCTGGATGGGAAAAAAGCAGCAACCCAGAAGTGGAAGTGCTCTGTATCTCATTACTAGATGCCAGTCATCATCTCTACCATGCAAGTTACATTTCATCATTAGCTAAGCAGACTGTATAGCATATCATAATTCAAACTGATGTTTATAAGTCATTGCAATACAAAGGCTGTGGGACAAGTATCATGGTTTTAAAGCATAAAGACGACAACTGAACAGACAGCTCTTTTAATGTCATAATGGGGCAATATCTCAGTGAAAAATTGGATGAAAAGTTTTAAGACCAAAGAGTAATACTTCTATTTTTTTTCCTTAAAGTCAGTAAAGTGAGATATACCCCCTATTGCTTCTTTCACATCTCTAAGGTTTCATGGAAGTGATGTTTATCTAATTGAAAAGACATTCTGTTGGGTTAAATTGACCCTGACCCCACCTCCATTATTTTGGCCTCCTCGCATTCTTCTCTTCTGCCAACCTCTATATCCTTTCATAGTATTAGACACTAGAAGCTAACGTGGAATGCTAAAAGTGCTACCAGAAATATAGATACAGCCCTTTTTGCTTCTAGTTACACACACTAGTAAACCTCTTGCTTCTAGTTACACACACTAGTAAACCACTTTGAGACAACATATTGTGCTGTCCCTGGGACAAAACCCCAGCAACACCTGGTCAGGATTGCATGTGTACCAGTGCTTCTCATCCCCTGAGCAGTGTGAAAGGCACCAGCAGGAACAGCAGAGCTGCATTCCTCCACAGCAGCTGAGGATGCAAGGGAGGAAGAGATGCATTTGGTAGCTCACCACTCCAAAGCCCCTACCAGCTGAGCAGCCATGGAGGATTGGTATCTATATGGCTGCACTGTTGCTCCTGCACAGCGCAAGCAGGACAAAACTGGTCAGCTGTGGCAGTTTCACTTTTCTAGTACTTTCATCTGTGTTGCTGGGCAAGTGCTATAAGCAGGAGCAAGAGCAGAGGTGATGAACAAAGCAGAACACAGGAAGGACATCAGGAGCAGTGAGGAAGACGACAAGAAAGCAAGTGGAGTGCAGGGAGAGAAAAACCAAGGGAAAGGCTGACCTGCACAGTGCTACCGTGATATGGGTGCCCGCCATCGTGCCCGTGCTCACTCTATTCAGATCATGAAGGTTGAGGAGATTGCTGCTAGCAAGTGCCGTAGACCTGCAGTCAAGCAATTCCATGATTCGAAAATAAAGTTCCCTCTGCCACACAGAGTTCTGCGTCGTCAGCACAAACCACGTTTCACCACCAAGAGACCAAATACATTCTTCTAAATGCAAGAACATTCTGTTTGCTCTGTGTTACAATAAAATTCTTATTGGAAAAAAAAAACAAAAACAAAAAAACACAGGGGATTCATGACCAAACCTAGTCCGTTATGCATGCAGCATCTGAGAGCCAGAAACCAGCACACTCCGCTTTGGAGACGATGTGCTTTTAAGTCATTGTCCAGCTCAGGGGTAGGCAACCTTTCAGAAGTGGTGTGCCGAGTCTTCATTTATTCACTTTAATTTAAGGTTTCGCGTGCCAGTAATACATTTTAACGTTTTTTAGAAGGTCTCTCTCTATAAGTCTACATTATATAACTAAACTATTGTTGTATGTAAAGTAAACAAGGTTTCCAAAATGTTTAAGAAGCTTCATTTAAAATTAAATTAAAATGCTGATCTTAAGCTGCCAGCCTGGGGTTCTGTTCACCTAGGCCTGCAGTGGATTGAGCGCGGCCTGCGGCCGGGACGCCAGCTGGCATGGGGCTGGCAGCTGGGACCCCAGACCTGGGGGGAGGGGGGGGCAGGGATGAGGGCTGTGGGGGTGCAGGGCAGAAGGCTGGGTGNGGGTTCAGGGCAGAGGGCTGGGTGTGTGTGGAGGTGCAGGGCAGAAGGCTGGGTGTGGGGGTGGTTCAGGGGTGAGGGCAGAGGGCTGGGGGTGTGTGGAGGTGCAGGGTAGAAGGCTGGGTTGGGGGGGTTCAGGGGTGAGGACAGAGGGCTGGGGTGCTCGGCTTGTGGGGGTGCTCCCAGCCCCCTGCCCTGAGCGGCTCATGGCAGGGGGCTGGAAGGGATATGCCCTGTTCCACCTGCTTCCCCAAGGCCCCGTCCCTACCTCTTCTCTGTCTCCTCTAAGGAGCAGCGAGCACGCTGCGGCTCAGCTCCGCCCCCTTCCCCCCGGCGATCAGCTGATCGTCGGGAGGGAGGAGGGACAGGAAAGCACCACGCTGGGGGAAGAAGCGGGGGAGGGGGGGAAGCTTGGCTGCCGCAGGACCAAGCTTCTGCCTCCTGCCCCCGCAGGGGAGAGCGGTGGGGCTGAGTGGGGCTGGGACTGGCAGGCAGCGGCGTGCCACCCAAAATCGGCTCACGTGCCATGTTTGGCACGTGTGCCGTAGGTTGCCGACCCCTGGTCCAGCTACTACTCCAGGACAACTGAAAGATCAAGTTTGACAAGTGGCCTTGCAGAGGGAAGAAGTAAGAGGACTATCTTCTGAAAAAGCACAGAATTACAGGGAGGGGAAAAAGTGAACTTCTTCGTTTTATTGGCTACCAGTCCAGCAGAAGTCAAAACACTTAAAGTCTCCCCATAATAATTTTTTCAATCAAGCCCACAATTTGAAATGGAGTGGAGAAAGGAAAGCTCCCAGACAACTGTGAAATCAAGTCACTGCAGCGTACAATCACAACCATAGTAACTATAATGTTACTAAGACATTTTGTCCTGAAATCAGAAGCAAATTTAGCACACACACACACACACACAAACCCCACCCTTTCTTCCCATTCCTTTACTTCTCCTTGGAAAAGTAAATTTATTCACAAAGTGCCTCAGCTTGTCAAATTATTAGATCACCTTGCTTGGATAAAGTGGCATGGAACTAAAGTAGGTTTCTGATCACGCTTCATTATTCTACAACACTTTCATCTATGAGCAACTTCCCCACAGTGGCTGTAGTCTGAAAGGCAAGCAAACAGTAATCTCTGCAAAAAGGAACAGGAGTACTTGTGGCACCTTAGAGACTAACAAATTTATTGTAGCATAAGCTTTCGTGGGCTACAGCTCACTTCATCGGATGCATGTAGTGGAAAATACAGAAGGAAGATATATATATATATATATATAT